>JAJJHY010005742.1:4862834-4890495 GCA_021224005.1 Drosophila setifemur
TTTTAGCTGCTCCGGATTGCCTTTTGACTTTGAAAACTTTAGTTGATAAGAAAGTCAGGGTCGACGAATGAAACATCAATTTTAAAATTGTTTCTTTTTTTTGGTTCAGTTTGCTTTTCATAATAATATGCCTGATTACAGGCGTTATTTGAAATTAATTCACCCTTGACCGCTAGAAAAAAACTTTCGCATTTATGTAGATTTTCTTGAATTTCACCCTCTTCAATTATTTATTCAATTCTCAATTGCAACTGCAACTGGCTTGCAACTCTAATGAACTGTTCAAATCGAAACGAGTCATTTGCATAATGATTGCAATCCGTGAAATATATGTGTATATATATGGGCAGACGTAAATGTGTACAAAAAAAAAAAAAATCCTTCAATAAATTTTCCACTCCTACACTCAGTCAAGCCAAATGGGATTATTGCTATTTATTTTTATTTATTAGTCATGTAGTTTGAATAAATGCAATTGCGCTGCCAGCGTTTTAATGTATTCCACAGCTTTACGCATTTCTGTTGTTAATTTGCACATTGTTTTTTTCAAAGTTTTTTCTTTTTGTTTGTTGTTTTGTTTGTTATTGTTACATTTTGGTTGGAAAATCATTAAATCAAGTATTATTGAAACATTTACAATTCGAACGTTTAACACTGCTCATTGGACACAATTGGATATGCAAATCACGATTACACAAAAAAGTTAATTTGTTTTTGGTTCCATCGATAAAATATTTAATTGCATTTCTTCTATAATGGAATGGAGAGAGAGTAATGTTAAATAATTAGAGACAATAGGCATTAAATTATATATTGTAAAAGTAAAAAAATTAATGTCAAAACAAATTACATTTTGAAAATAATCATACTCTTATTTTAGACATTTGTAACAAGAATTTCTATTCAATATTTCGATCGATTTCAACAATCGATCAGAGGATTTATCTCCAATATTCTAAATTGGGCTTGTGTTGATTTGAAATTGAGGGAGCTCTTTGTCCACTAATTTATTCGCCTAACTGGAAAACCGAAACCCACGCATGGTGACTCCACAAAACTTCAAATCAATTTGCAACTTAGACCTGTTTCAAAGGGCCAAGTCTCTCCCCGAGCCAGCCGACACTCATGGTTATTCAATTGCCTCGTCGAAAGTCAACGTCATAGCCCAGCGCCCTCTGCCCTTCCCCAATTCGAAAAGCCCTTTACCCGAATCCCCCCTCCGATTACCCTTCCCGTGGAGTGGAGTCAACAGAAACGCTTCATTAATTGCTGCACACAATGGAGCTGCCTTGCCCTGACTTGCGCCTTCCCCGGCCTGTGCTTAATTTGCTGCCTGCTCCCTGCTGCCTGCTGCGACGGCAAATGCGACGTCGCCTTGTCGGAGTTATAAATATGCAATTATGTGCCTGGGCCAAACAACATTGTGCTCGACATACCCGAAAGAAGAAACTTTTAGCTGCCTTCCAGCTATCAGTATTACCCCAACCCCCATTTACACTCCCAACCCATTCCCATTCCGCTTCTCACATTTCGCCTTCGCTTGCACTGAGAGAAAAATATACTATCAAGTCTTGCTCTCTGATGAAAAAAGTAATCAAATTTATGGTTATTGATTATATTTTGGGATAAGGGTTTAAGTTGATTGTGTAATAATTTTTGTACAATTTCTTACCTTATTAGAAATGAGACCTAAAAGAACATCTTTAATTTTCATTAATTCATTAATTTTCAATTCCCTTTCCAAATGAAATTCAGAATATCCAAATAGATACCGATTTCTTTCAGTGTGGTCTCTCCTTTGCTTCCTGCTACTACTTCTCGCTGAGATCGCGGCCAGCATAAACAAATCTTGTTATACAAAAGCTTTTTAAATATTTCATGGATGCGCTCGTAAAGTGCAGCGTATGAGAGAGGGGTGGAGGATGCAGATGGAGATGAAGAGAAGCTAGGTGGGACAGTAGTGGGGCTGTGGATATTTTTTATGAAGGCCTTGAAGGGGGCAACAAATGGGGGTAACAAGTGCTGCTGGCACTGGGCAAAGTTTATTAGCAAACCCATTCGAGGCTGCAGCGCGGGAGAGTCCGTGTGATGCAACTAATTAAACAGCTGGCAGCCAGGATCTCGACCCCCCACCCCCCAGCTCCTTCTCATAACCAAGACCATTGCCAACCCCTATTCCCCCGCCGTTTTGCTGCACCAGTAGCACTGGGAACTTTTTAACGCGCTTATCTTGGGTGGAATTCGGGGGAGGAGGAGCGACGTTTTCTGTTTGCTTAACAAGTTTACCCATAAAGTTTTGCCAAACTGCCACATGCCATCTCAACCGACCGACCGACCGACCAACCGCCCAACCGCCCACTTGCCACGCCCACCTTACCCATGTCCCTGCCGCTTCCCGAATCCCCCAACTTTGGCCTTTGTCTGGATGGAATTTTATTTTGGTTTTTGTTTCTTTGTTGCTCTGTATTTTACATTTTTGCCATTTCTACCGTCATAAAAATGAATATTAAAAATATTTTTAAAAAATTGTTAGGAAAATTTGTAATTAGTTTAAATAATTGTGGAGTTCAGATTAAAGTTTACAATTACAATTTTTGTAGAATTAAAAGAAGTATAAAGTTGCAGTATGTTAAAATAAGACC
Source organism: Drosophila setifemur (assembly GCA_021224005.1). Taxonomy (NCBI): domain Eukaryota; kingdom Metazoa; phylum Arthropoda; class Insecta; order Diptera; family Drosophilidae; genus Drosophila; species Drosophila setifemur. Next base: position 4,865,477 of record JAJJHY010005742.1, read on the forward strand.
TAAAACAAGTCTTTTTTTTTTACTTTAACATATTATTATGTATAATTATTTGAATGTTGTACTTAATTTTAATAAAATAATGAAATCTGAATCAAAAACCATCACAATCCTAAAAGTAATCATTATTTGAAAAATCCGATATTCTGGAATTTATTTGGATTAGGGCATTCCCGTTTCGTATTCCGCCAATTGAAATCTCTCCCGCTTGGCTAAGACTTCAATTGCTGCCACAAACTCTTTCTCTACGTGCCCTTTCTTTTCACGTATCCTCTACTCTTTCTCCTTTCGTTTCCTTGAAGAGAATGCAATGAAGTGAGGCAAACCAAACACAAAAAAAAAGGAGAAGAAAACAAAACGCCCTTTTTTCTCCGGCGTTTCTTTTATGTGTGGGTTTCGACTCCTTTGTTTTGGGCTCCGCACCCGCACGTGAGGTGGCTTCAGCGAACTCCGCTCCTCGAAGGGAGGCTGCAACCCCCGCCCGCCCCCTTTGCCGCCGCCACTGCTCCCTGGATTTCTCCTTGGGTGAATGCACTTTATGGGGCTTGCGGTGTCCGTTATTGTTACAGTTGCCCCCTGCTGCCTGCTGCCTGCTGCTGCTTCTGTTGTTTTTATTGTTTTGGTTTTGGTTTTGGTTTTTTTATATTTTTATTTTTATTTTTTGTTCCCCCTTTGCGAGGAAGCAGGTCCCAGCTGAGCCAGTCCGACGAGTACTTTGACTTATGACTGCCTCGATGAATGCCTGAATGCTTGAATGACTGACTGAGTGACTGAATGTCTGAATGTCTGAATGACTGCCGGGGCGGATAACCGAATGCCTGAATGCCTGCATGCCAGGCGCGTGCTCGTAAAACTAAAAATTTGTTTACGCCTGCAGTTGAAAAAGTGTTTCCCGAAATTGGGAAAAAACAATTTAGCAAGAAAATATAAATTTTCATTATTATTGTTATTTTTAAATGTATTATTTATAATAAGCTTTTCCTTTAAAGTAATTGAATCACCATATTTTTGGGTTGGGGAATTATGGTTTTTTAAACCACTTAAAATAATTTGTTCGATATTTTTGGAATTCCTCTTTATTATAAGAATATTTTATTGTAATCAAGAACTTATTACCTGGAAAACTTCGGTATCAGCTAGTGTTATTCTATATACCTCTGTTACATATTAATTCTGGAAATATTTCAAAAATCATTTGTCATTAATTTACAATTTTGTCCCTGAAATGTGGGGAATTCTGAGCACTTTTATTGCATTTTTCCGAGTGCTCGAGTGAGTGGGTTCTAGTGTTCGGTTCCTTCATGCTCAATGTCCGATCCTCACTTCCCCAACCCCCACCCAACCGACTGACCTTCGGTTTTTGTTTTGTTTGTGCAATAATTCGCGAAATGCAAAGTATTTAACGCAACGTTCGCGGTTAGACCGGCCGCCCGGCAGATCGTTAAGATCACGGCGCTGGGCGGCGCGGTAACAATTGCGCCTCAATCGGGCGGAACTGTAACGAATTTCTATGCCCCGGCCGCAAATGCTTACAAAAATTGAGAAATACCAGTAGGGGAGAGGGAAGAGGGGAGAAGGGGGTGTCATGGGGTGCGGCGGTGCGGTTCATAAACAATTCAATGCCTCGAGTGCAACGACGGCGACGACAACGACAACGTTGACCCCAGCCACTCAGCAATTCACCCAGCTCCACCTCATCACCCCACTCAACCTCAGCCCATTACGAAAATTTTTACAAATCTGTTGACAGTTGTTGGGACGTAAATATAATTTTGCGCAGCAGTGGATTTGCATGGAGAGTGGGTTGGCTGGTGGTGGCTGGTTTTTTTTTTCCATTTTGATCGAAAATGTGGGTGGGTTGGGTTGGGTTTGGGTTAAGCAAGACGCGTGGCTGGCATGCTCAATGAATATCACGCATACGCCGTGAATATATTCTGACCAACGCCTTTCGTATGTACATATAGTATGTATATATATATAATGCAAAGTCAATAATGGAACAAAAAATAAAGAGAAACCAAAGTCGGAATGGAAAAAAAAAACATTCAGCAATGGAGCCATTAACGTAAATGCTAACAATCCAAAAAATGTAAACAGGAAAGCATTTGGAAAATAGCTTCCGAGTTTAAAATTTAAACACTTTAGGCTAGCTCATTGTATTTCAAATAATAAATGTATTGTGGATATCTTGTTTACTTATGTTTATTTATTCTTTGGAATTCCTCTGAATTCCATATTATTTTTTATTTGCTTACTTGGGTTTTGTGTTCTTGGTACTAATTTTTTGTTATTCACTTGGAAAATATGTTCCTTACCACATTTGGACTTGAATATGATTTCACGAATGCGTAATATCACGCATTTGGCATTTTGTAAAACTCATTGATATTTATTGACAAATGCCTTTTACACACCTAATGGCATACGTAAATAAAAAACGACCTTTTCTGCGGCTAAAATGGATTACAAAACAAATCGAATGAAACATTTCAAATATACATATGCATAATCATACTAAGCTAAATACTAACTAATACTAATACTACTAAATACTAAACTAAATAATAAAAATTAATTTATTCCCATAACTTTACTACCATGAATCATAAACGGGTTATTACTAGTGAGATAAACAATTATCATTTATTGCCTCACTGCGAAAATTTCTTATTCGCCAACTTTGACCCTGTTTATCCCGGTTTTTTTTGTTTTCGTTCTTGGCCGATGGTTGCTTCGGTGAATTTAATGCCGCCACTTGGACACGCAGTTTGATAAGAATCCTGCACCATAAAAGAATAAACCTTCAGCTTGTGTACTTACACTTGCTCTTGCGGGTTGAATGCACCAAGATAAGCCTCGAATAATGGCTAATTAGGATTGCAAGGCTTAAATAAAAAAAAAAACAGAATAGGGGAAGAGAAATCAGGCCTTCAACTAGTACCAGTGCAATGCAGAACAAAGACTTTACGTCTGGGGAATATATATTTTCTATGCGACAAGTTGCAAAGATTTAATTTAATTAAAAACTTATTTTTTCTCCAAATAATTTGTTTGAATTGTTTTCTCCTATTAACAACAAAATAATGATTGCATCGAAAGAGAAAATCAAGGGAATTAATCACGTTTTCATTTTTCGCTCGTCTTTGTTGTAATGTTTTCATTTTCTGTTTCCACGAGGCCAATGACAAGACTAAATTCAACTTTCCATTGATGTCAATTAATGGAAAAGGCATCATTAAATATTTGAGATTTGCAGCTGCAGTTAATAAATCTTTTTTTTTTGTATTTGAGCTGCGTGCATCGAAGTATGCGTTTATCGTGGGAGAGAGGCTGCCCCTGACTTTGAACTTGAATGTTGGAATTAAATTATATATTTTATTTGTGTGCCAGTCGCACATACTTGGGGCCACAATGCTGTCGATTGTTTCTTTATTCGGTTTTTGGTTTTGCCTTTTTTTTTTCATTTTTACGGCGGTGTGTAATTTGAATTTATTTTACAAGCCACCGCTAATGAAGTCATCGAAGCGAATCGTGAAATTGCGTAAGTCTAGACAAAAAAAAACAGCTCTAGGGTGGAGACTGAGGAGAAGGCCATCAAACAGCATAACAAACACGAACATTAAACTTTTCAGCTGACTCATTCTCAGATACGGGCATATAGAAAGATACAATCGCCGGGGTATTGAGTATTTGCAGATGCCGATTTTTGCCAATGCCAGCAAACTAGCTATATTAGTTTTTTTTATTATGGATAGAAAAATCAATTTCATTAGTCTCTTTCAATTTTCATAAAAGGTATTATTTTTAAGATCCTATAATGGTTTTTGAACTTTACATTAGATTTAATGAAACAATTTATAATAAAACCACGGAAAGATAATAAATGGGTTTTATTATTGTTAAAAGGAACCAATTAAAATTGAGTAGAGTACTAAACTTAAAACGAATCAATAAAAAAATAAGTGGGGTGAATAATTTATGAAAAAGGTTGTACAGATAAACAAGTATAAAACTTAAAATCATTCAGTTATCTTTAAATGACAAGGCTCCTTTCCATCAAATTCTGATTGGCCTGCCTGCCCGACTTTATCTCCAGAGCCCATCGAAATTGATAACTCATAAAAAAAAGCTTTTATCAACTGAAATGTGTTTACAATAACCAACTCAGTGTATTTACGCAACTGTTTTGTATTTATCGTTGACTGATTCACGTATTGATTAAAGTACATTCGATTTTGTGGGTCTTTGTTCTGGATTTATCAATGCGGATGATTCAGTATTTGGCTTAACCTTACTCTTTGTTGTTTAATTCACGAACCAATGAACTCTTAACCGCATTCACAATCATAAATTCGCATTCGCAATTGCTGTTCGAATTGCTGTTTTATCCAAGGCGCCACATTCTCAATTATGCAACCCATCAGACAATAAATAATTCAATGCTGAACTGCATTCAGTAATGCAGCTCAAGTAGACAATAACTCAATTAGGAATAACAAAAATTATAAAAAATTAAAAAAAAAAAAAATGGAAAAAAATGACTGTTGTGGAATGAATTGCATTGAACGCCCGTTGGGGCGTCAATTGCACAATAATTGAGTCGAAACTTGTCGCTGGGCTTTTTTTTATTTTCAAATTGCATTTTGTTTATGCTGCCATCGGGGTTTTCGATATAGTATATATATATATACAGATATATATGCATACCATATCGGGCAATGCAATTGCGAATGCAATGGCAATCTGAACAATCACACATGTATTTTTAGTTCGCCGCTCGTAACTTGGTCAAAGCTAAAATGATTGGCAAATCAGAAAATCAAAACGAAACAAAATCAAAACGAAACAAAATCAAAAACAACCGGGGTAAGGTTGCGGTTTAGCAGAGAAGACCTCGAAAAATCACTTCACCGAAATGCTTCTCTGTTGGGTCGGTCAGCTGCAAATGTATCTGTACGTAATTTGTTTCAGATACGAATGTGTAAGGTGGAATATTTGTTTTTTGCTTAATCAAAAGTCAAACAAAGTCTTTCCGCTTTGGCCAGAAGCCAGAAGTAAAATTCTTAAACAGTTATTGCCTCGATCGTTTCACCCACTAAAAGTCAAACACTGAAATAAATTTATTGTCGTAAAATATTTACGGCGAATGCATGTTAACTTAATTATGAAAATTGTTGAAAAATGGAAAAATCAAACAAATTCTTAAGGAAAACCAAAAATTACCAAAATAAATTTCCATAAAAATATTTCAGATATTTGTAATAATTTATATACTGGAGGAAATATGTAGAAAAATAGAAAGCAAATAAAATTGCAAATGAGATTTCACTAAAAGTATATCAGATTTAAAATGATAAATAATGAATTTTGTTAATATTTACTATTTAAACGAATGAAGCCAAATAGAATTGTTGAACAATGAAATTCGTTTCAAACCACAACTAAATTATTAATCTTTCAGTCAACAGCAGTTCTCAATTAATCCCTCTTTTAACTCTGTCGGTTTGGATTTAATGTCAACGCTTCCGTTTGCAAAGCAAATATTGTAAAATTGAAATTATTTATCCATCCAGCACATGCTCAAATTTCCGCTCCAGATGGTTTTACTCTGTTTATTATTGCAGCAGTTTTTTTTTTTTTTTTTGTAGTTTTTTGTGGCAATGTTATGAAACAATATTTTCATTGATGGTGGTGGAGGGAAAGCAACACGAAAGCAATTCATTTTCAATATTTGGCTTTCGACTGGCATTAAATGTCATTTAATTTTCATCGTTTTCGATGGGGGATACCAAATGGAAACTCTCATCCGAACGTAACTCAAAGACCGTAATCAGTCGCAATTTGTGGGCTGCAGCTCAAGTGGTTGGCCACGCTCAGTGCAATCCATCCGAAAATGCTCTCTGCCACTGTATCTGGATTGAGTCAACATCAATCACAGTTTGTATCTGAAACTGATGTGACTTGTATCTGATGGGTTGCAGCTGAAGGTGACTTTTTGGATTGGCACACAGTCATTTTTAGAGCTACAGTTCCAACTGATAAACATTTTACTTACTGATTACATTTGGATTGATTTTTTTTATTGTTTACTAATTGAAATATATTTTCTGTTGTTTATTGCAGGTAAGATGCTCGAAGACTTTGGATCTCTCAAAACCTTCAACTAAATAATAACTGATTATTGGTACTTAAGTAAGCCTTATTGACTACTTTGTTTTAACTCGAATAAAATATGAATTATCAACAAACAGTACACATTCCGCATGAAATATTAAAATTTTTATTGCTTTCAAGTACTCAGTCCCTAATTTCCACAACGTATACTAATATTTAAATAAAATTTCCATATTTGAGCCAAACAAATTGCAACCCATATCCGCTGAAAATTTTCCACATGAAATATTCCAAAACTGCCATTTCCCACGAATGTCTTGAGTATTGATTTGCGTGTGGCCTTTCATCAACTAAACTAAACCAAATCTGAGAGCCGGACAATGCCTTCATTGTATTACAATTTCATTGGCTAAACAATGGAAAATGGTTTATAATTGATATTCAGTTAATATTCGTGCTTCTTCAAGTATAAACTCGACTTAAGATCTCAGAGTAGCAAGTACAAAGCCCAAAAGCTGCTCAAGTTTTATTGTATTCAAGCTTCTCAAGCATTTAGCTTGAAATGTTTCAATTTGCTTAAAATCCGTTTGCTCAACTAACATGGCCAAACAAACAACATCGGCAGAAGGCAAAGGGGGGAGCGCAGGGCAGGAATAGAGATATGCAAATGCATTGCTTAAAGTCGGTTGTAAGATCAAGTCTAATAGTTTCATCACTTTCTCGATTTTCCAATTGAAATGGTAAAGTTTACCAAATGAACTTTGTTTCAATTACATTTTATGAATAATATAGCAATAGCAATTATAGTCTCTGAAATATTATCAAATATAAATTAAATCCAATAATGTCAAAATGTATCTACGGATGTTCTTGCAAGGTATAATTGATTATCTACATTGGAATATTCTGGTTTTGAAATTCCCTTTAAATTTTATTAATTACTAGAATGCTATTGAACGTAATCGAAGATGAATATTATCGGAATGCTTTGGTTGAAGCCTACAAATTGGTTTCAGGAGTTGTGGATATCCCAGGAAATGCAGATGAAGAGCTCGAGAGACCACACCTTGTATGTTTATGTGTGCTTTATGGCAAGAGCGACAGCCGCACTAACCGAGTAGAGCTGTATGACGCACACTAACCGCATATGTGCCAAAGATACATAGATACCCGCCCCACAGATACATCCCCACCGCCCACAAGAATGGCAAATATGTGCTTTGTGACTTTTAACAGCAGGTTCTCTCGCTTCTCTTCTCGGTCGACATTTTTGTTTGTATTGCTGTCAATATTTTATAATGTCATGTGCCAAATTATGGTCTCGGCGAGGCGAGTGCCCGGGGGCTATATCCTTTACCCTTCCCCCCAGAGAACCTTCCATTTGTTTGATTATCCCCAAACGAAATTTATTCGATTTTTTATGCCCGAGAGAGATGTGGTGGAAAAACATTTATGCGCTTAATTGAATGCCATGTAATGTAATTGAATCTATGGGAAAATTAAGTGCTTTAATTAATTTGCTTCTGACTTATAATTTATACATTCTGAACATTGCTCATACGCCCTGTCGCGCTCGTTGATATCCTCCTCTCTCTCTCTCTCTCTCTCTCGTGCGCTTTTCCCTTTTCGCTTTTCGCGCATTTTCCATATGAATTCGAGAGTTTTAATTGCACATTTCCAATTAAAAACTATGCGAACGGGCTCGGGCCCGGGCTGGGAAGTGGGCGTCGGAATGGTAGATTTGTTTATACGATTGCATTGTTTAATTGAATTTACTGTAACAAATGAGAGGCCAAAGGCAGCGGCGAAAAACCAAACCAAACAACAGCATCAAAAGTTCACAAGTGCAATTAATTTTGGCGAGTGTCTGTGTGTGTTTTTTTTTTCGCGTCCGTTGCCATGTTTTTATTCCTGGTAGCAGGAGAGCTCAATTTCAGCTTTTTACTCGCTTCTACTTTCGGCTTTTACTCTTGATTAATTTAGCCTAGCTATAAATCAGCCGGAAACGGTGACAATTTAAATGATTCTTTTTTCACCGGCTTTTATTTGCTTTTTATGGGTTCTAGAACTTCAAATGAGTGATGTGGGAACTAAAGGGAGTTTAAATAACAAACTTTGTGAGGGAGCCAAAGTTAATTACAAATGTTGCAGTAAAAATAGTGATTAAGGAAACAACTTAAATAAAATATACATACACTTCATTTTAAATCCTATATTCAAATATAAAATTAAACATACATATACATACACTTCATTTTAAATCCTATATTCAAATATTAAATTAAACCTTTTTCATTTATATATATTTATATAACCATAAATTTCCAAAAAGGTGTCATGGTAATAAGTAGCGTTGCCAAAGCAGCTTTGATCAAATTTTTTGAGATTGCTCCAAAAATGGTTTCACATATTAAATTAATTACCCACATCAAATTTAATATTCTCCTTTATGTCTACTTATATTCCGTTGAAGTCCTTGTGGCTTCAACTTTGCCACAAATGCTGAGGGGATGCCTCAATTCCACTTTGATTCAAGCACGGCAACAAAAAAGTCAAGACCAAATTTAAAAAAAAAACAAAGAAGGCAAAATGCTCTTGGAGTTGCCAGTGGCAACTTTGCTCGTTCATTCTTCTCTCCGGCAAAAGTTTGTTTTGTTAGAATAGTTTCGCTTCCGCTTGTGTCTATCATTCAGCTGCTGTTGTTTCATCTGTCTGCTGCCCTGCCCCGCCCCGCCCTGCCCTGCCCTGCCCCCCGCCTTACATATCCTTTGAGCCAGTATCTGGCAGGACTTCCTCCTGCACTGCATTCGCATTCGCCATTTTATGGCAGTTTCGAACAGGAAATGTTAAGCACGGAAATCATGCGCGCCCGCCTATGACAACTACAACGAAATGCTTTTCCTGCTTTTCCTCCTTTTCGTACTTTGCCTGCTGCCTTTGTGAATTTTGTCTGTGCCCAGTGACGCGGCTTTTGTCGTCTAGTCGTGCCAGCAAATGTTCAGGTTGGTGTTTATCGGAACATTCTCCAGGAAATGTGGGCAATTTAAATGAAATGAAATTATTATCATTGCCTGCCCAAAAGCATAATAACAATTGTATAATATCAAATTACTCTTTGTTAGATTTTTCAATCATTCGCTTTGATTTGATTATTTAATTGAAATTGTTATTTAAATGAAATCGAATTAGAGTGCGCAGAAAAAATGCATTTCAATAAATAACAAATATATATTTTTGTGGGTGGAAAATTTTAAATGAGAAATGTGAATTGGATCGCAGCCAGTGGTATTCCGATACAATTTCGATTTTGAAATACTATATTACAAATATGATTTAAGTTATAAAATATGCATTACTTAAAAATATTCCCTTCAATTTCCTAAAAAGTGCCAAATAAAATAATTGACTTTATAACTTGTCCCAGGAAGTGTGAATTTTTCAAGAGTTTGCTGCTGCTTAACTTGTCAGAAGGAAGATGGTTAACTCTCAAGTTTCACAGGACATGTGAAGATATTGAGTTATAAAGAAAATAAGCAAATAGGCAAAAAGTCTCTCAACAAGCATAATTTTCGGAATTCTCGCAGAAAGCCACTTCTTACATCAAGCTGCCAGAACTTGGCCAACAGGATCTGCTATTGGCACTTTAATGGATGCACATGAAAGGAAGGAAGCTGTTGGGAAACCGTGTGGAAAGCTGGGTGGCAAAATGGGATGCTCTAGGATTTTCCCCAGAGAGAGAGAGAGAGAACGAACGGAGAGCAGCAGCTGGTGCTGCAAGGCACTGCGGTTGCAAGATGTTGCTTTTGTGTTGTTTTGCGGCTTTCAACGGCGACATGAAAATGACGTCAGCTGCTAAAAGCTTAAGCTAAATAATCGGAATTGAGATTTTGCGAAACGAATGATGATTGTGCTTTGTGCCTTGTGCGCCAGGCTTGCGTGTGTGTTGTGAGTCTTTAATTTGAGCAAATTTCCACGAATGTGGTTGCCTTGAAAGGCATTCATTATCATCATTCGCTTCCCGTCTGGCTTCTGGGTGCTCGGTGCTCGGTGCTCGGTGCTCGGTGCTGGGGTGTGCTAACTTTAAAACTTAACGGGGCGTATACGTAATGCGGCAGCTGGAAAACGCTGCCCTGACAAGTGGCCGGCCACTTGCCACCCACACAACTTGTTTATTTTAACATTATACAATCCTCTTTCTTGTCTAGACTTCCAAGTGCCTCTCCAGGCACTGGCCGGGAGCGTGTATCTCTTTTAAAATCTCATTTTCGAGGCTCAATTCCAGCGGGAGAGCGGGTGGGCTGCTGAAATTGCAACTCAAATTGCTGCAATTCTTTTTACCGGCACCGGGTAAGCAGGTGCCAGCAGGTATGGCAGCTCACTGCCTTATGTCACGTACTTGATTGAGATTCTATGGCAAAGACATTGATTATTGATGCCCCGTCGGCGAACTTTGACTTTTGCCGAGCACCTCGAACTCTATATATATTGACGAACTTGGCTTTTTTCGAAGCAACTCTCAGCGGACGAAGTCAATAAATTCGCAGGATGATAGCTAAAAGAAAATATTTTGATTAGACCGAATCCTTGTATTTTATTCGTGATATGTAAAATCTTTAAATTCTTGTCTATTTTAGAAAGAACGAGAAATTAGAAACCGGGTTTTCGTATCTAAATCAATTCAATGTTGAAATTCTTTTTATAACTTTTTCGCGATTTCCATATCAAAATTAATTTTTAAAATGACAAATCTGACTTATTAGTTTCATGTCGAAACTTTCAAATTCACTTTATCACAAGTTGGCTAATTAGTTATCGAAACATGTCTCTTTTTAGCCAAGTTAAACAAAACATAAACACAAAAAATGTCAGCATGTACCCTCAATACCCAAAAAGTCAAAACTAAATGAAGATCTTAATTGACTTTAATAGCACTAAGCCAATTTGTTTTATGAAGTGTGTGCAGCAGATTTAATGTAATCTTGATGAACACCGGCAGGTGTGCTTAATGTATAACTTTATTCGGACCTGCTGAGGCTTTAAATTGGATTCCCGACGTTCGCCAATGATTCCAGGGCTGGATTTAAGGCTTGACTTGGCAGACGACTTAATTGAGATTCCATCTTATGGCGCAACACTGATTAATTTGTCACTTCTCTCTGTGTGTGTTTGAGTTCGTCATGGAGCTCCGTTGGGCAGCCTTGGAGCGAGCCAAGGACTAAAGCCGCTTATGTGGTGTGGCTGTGCTAATTCTTTGGCTGCCATTCCGCTGGACATGAGATATTGTCATAGAACAACCATTCAGTGTCGTATCTTTCGTATGCCATGCATGGCCAAGGGAACACTTTGGGTTCGCTAATTAGATAGTTTGCTGAGCAACTCATCCCCCTTTACCCTTTTATTTTCTATATTTTCCGCTCGCTAAAAATGACAAATATCACACATATGCTCCGTTGGTTGCTAACAACATTTAGCAGTTAATAAATCTTTTTCAAGTTGTTTGCTTCTCACTTGCCAAGTGCATGTCCACTGACGTCAGCAACTTCGCCTTCTCCTCTCTCTCTCTCTCTGTTTTCACTGGTTTATTATTATTTTGTTATATAGCCACATACATTTGTTATTTTCGCTGTGATTACACAACTTTCTAATGTCTACTGTCATCAACAACACCACCACGAATCATATCTGTGCGCCGTGATGAATGAATCCAAGAGCTTCCTAGTAATCGATGCCGAATGCTCAAGGAAAAACCTGTCAGCAAGGCTGTTAGTTATGTCATCAGCAGGCTGCAATTACAATTAACTAAATTTCCCAGCGGGTGGTTGGGGTGTTCCGTAAATAAAACGTAGCACAATTTTCCGGGCAACCCTCTGGCCATAACAAAATTCATATGTGTGTGGATATAGTAACATACTCGTACATAAATGCATGACCACTTGGCCACGCTTAACCCCGAACTAAGTGGTGGCATGCCTTGGGTTTAACTAGAGGGTCGCGTATCTAATTAGCCGCTTACACAAACGCATTCGCACTCGCACACATATGAACATACACACACACACACACGCACAGGCAGACGGCCAATTAAAATTCCCTTTAAGCCAACCGCCGATTGTAGACCGAATGGTATTTGGCTTGAATTAAGTCCTAATTTTAACAACAATCTCATGAAAGCTTTGTCTCGATTTAATTCGCAATTCAAGTCTGTGAGAAAAGTCAATAACTAAATTTATCTTTTCATGGGGAAATTAAAGTATGTCTCTATATAAAATTCTTTAATTCAATTCGTTGTTTAATATTATTTTTTGCAGTTTTCATATTCTGTTTATTTATGCACTTCCGTTTTTATGACTTTTTAAATTAGTTCCGTAACAAATTAATCCAATGCCGGTATCGTTTGTAAATTTAATCTATTAACAATGCTCCTGCATATTAAAGCAATCTGAAATATTAAACATGATTAATTCCTTTGAAGAAAAACTTTTCAAACTTCATATAATACAAATTTCAATAAACTGTTTTTTTTTATTAACGTATTGATTTATTTTTTGCAGATACATCGTGGAATTCTGGCTTTTTAGTGCATTTCCTGGCTGTTTCAATTATGGTAAGTTTTTTTTTTTCTATTGCTGATTTCCCGGAGCTGGTAATTGACTGCAAATAATTCAGTGTTTTTGCCGTACCGGTCTCTTCATTAATTCCGATTTTGGCCAATTGACGTATGTCAATTAGTTGGCAATGATGAACATGAAAAGCAAAAATGGGATTTGTTGTGCGGGATTTGCGACTTGATTGCTTGATTGTTGTGGCGCTGAAGTTTCATTGTTGTGATTGGATGATTTGACAGTTTCGCCTAGATATAATTAGTAGCGAGAAGCGGGGGTGTGTGCAGGTGGGTTCGGTGTGTTCGGTGTTGTGTTCGGGAATCTTCAATCAATTTGTATCTGGGAATTGCCTTTCTCGCTCGTTCGCTCAAATGGCGTTAAATGTAAATTGCACAAAAGACAAATTTCAGCAGCTCACAATGTGCGCCGAGGGCGATCAATTCTGCCTGGAGGCATGCCACATGCCACAGAGCAGCAGAGCCCCAACCGTCAGTATCAGCCAGGCGGCAAATGTGTCTTGTAGATGTCCGCCTCCTCCCCCCACCCTGCTCCCACCACCCCTCGTCCTCGCCCTTTGACTTGGCCTTGTAGAAGCGCTTATGTGGGCGTGGGCAAGCAATTTATCTTTTACTTTTTCACAACGCTGCGGCTTGTGGTTCGCTTTTCCTCGACGCTTTTACTGCACGTGGAAAAAATCCATAACAACATAAAACAGCAGTCTCAATTGCATAATCTGTACAAATAGTACAAAGTTAAAAAACATATATACAAATAGGTTAATACTAAATAGTATTCAGAATCTGTCGGGAATCATTTCATAATTTATACTTTGTTAAATTACATTTTACCATCACAAGGTGAAAAAACATTTAGCAATTAATGTTTAAACATAAACTAACAAAATTCTGTATTTTCTATAAGTATCTAACCCAGTTGTAAAATTTCATTTGGTTTTGTTTGCTTACTCTGTTGCGTTACATATTTTAGATACAACTTTGTTTTAAAGCAATTTAAAACAAATTTGGTGTTTTTTTTGCGAATATTTTTCTCAGTTTTTCTCAGTTGAGCTCGGCAATTATGCGTAATGCGCATTTTTTCGTTGCATACTTCGGTGCCTGGGTTGGTGGGATGGTGGAGTTGAGGGTGAAGTTGGCACGTGGAGCGGCAAAGTGCGGGGAGGGGGCGGTGGTTGGCCATCCGATGGCATGCCAAAAATTAATATACCCACATACCTTGAATGTGCAGCTTGAGCCAGCCAGCTGCGGCTTCTGTTTCTGCTGGCGCCGTAATTAAGTTGAAATTAATGGAAAATTCCAGCAGGTCGGCCATGGGGTCTGAGATACAGTGAGATCAATATTAAGTGCAATGGGCAGATAACTATTACGAATTAATTATAAGATGCTAGAACATTCGCAAGATAGTAGTTACATTAGAAGCGAGGAAAATGTTCAGAAAAGTGTTAGTAGTTACAAAGAACAGAAGCTTTATCTAGTAGAAAATACTTTATGTTATTCCCTTATATATTTAAATAATTTTTAGTTGAACAATTAAAACGCATTATTATTTTAAAATATTTAAAAATTTTGAAAGAATCTATAAAATCAGTTAGAAATGGTTATAAATATCTGCATTATTAAGAGAATGCTTTCAGAAACTGTATCTTTATTGTTTTTAAATGCACCATTTCAATAAACAATAATCAACTTAAATAAATCCCCTGGTAATATATACAAATTGCATTATAAATACTATTTTTTTTTTACAAAATAGCATATTCCAGCGGCTCTCATTCGATTTATCTAATTTACCGAGAATTGAATTTTTCGCTTTATTATTTATCAATTTGGCTGCCGTGGGGAATATTTGGACTGGTGGCTGTGGCACCTGACCAAAGTCCGAACCTGGGAAATAGCTTAATTGACTGGATGGAATGGGGGTGGGGAGGTGGGGGGTTGGGGAAACTCCCCCAGAGACTTTTCTCCTTCTCCACATTTTATTCTCCTGCCTTTCATTTTGTTTGGCCAACACAGAGTTTGCAAATTGAAATTGGTTTCGTTGTTGCATGGGAATCGCAATTCGCGATTCTCTGTTGCATATTTTCTGGCGGCGGACGGCCGACCCTTTTCTCCTATTAATTGCCATTAAATTGGCCATGCAATGCTGGAAATTTAAGGGATTAGCGGCGAAAATAGCGAGAGGAGGCCCCAAGAGATTGGAGATTGGCGGCGGCGCACATTGATGGATCGGAAAAGGCCATCGAATTGAGACATTGAAAGCCACTTAATACGACAATGCATCAATTGGGGCGCATAATCGAATCATATTACGTTGCATTAATAAGCCATTTTCGTAGGCAGAGATTACCCATGTACCCGAATTCCTTTCCGTACCCCTTACAAAGGGAATCTATCTCTCTGGCAGATTGAATTCCAAAGGTAAGGCCCTGAGCACAATTCCGAATTGTAATCAGATTGCCGAATGCTGGGCTCCTCCTTGTCGAAATTCGCTCCATAAATGCAAATGCGGGTGCCAGACTTCGGATGAAATTCGTTGAGGTAGCAATCCGTATTTTTTTCCACCCAAAATCCAAACCAAACTAATTTAAACTCCGGGATACGAGTATTTTGGGTTGCCACAAAAACAAATATCCCCGGTTTGGATGATTTTATTAGCAAATCGCCTTTTGAATTTGTTTGGTTTCGAGATTATAAATATCGTAGCATATTAAAAACTGACAGCGATTCTGAGGTGGATATTTATTTTATTATTTGTGCCACAGCAAAGCTCACTAATTGCCACTTTCTGTGTATTTTTGCCTGGGCTTTCATGATTTTTGCTTAAGCGGATTATTTTCCTGTGACATCTGAATGGCAGCAAAAAAAAAAAACTAGTTTGTTTGAAAGAGTATTTAATGGGCAGATACAAGATTTAAACAACATTTTTGAGATGTTATCTGGTAAATTTGTACAGCTTAAAAAAAATGTTTT
Source organism: Drosophila setifemur (assembly GCA_021224005.1). Taxonomy (NCBI): domain Eukaryota; kingdom Metazoa; phylum Arthropoda; class Insecta; order Diptera; family Drosophilidae; genus Drosophila; species Drosophila setifemur. The sequence continues at coordinate 4,881,177 of JAJJHY010005742.1, forward strand.
ACATGAAAAGATAAAGAATTAACAAATTTAAAATTAAAATATGCTAAAACGTTCTAAAAAAATAATTTTCAATTCAATTTAGTAATTCTTTGTGGTTTTGCAATATTTGTCAGATCATTAAAAAATCAGTTTTGAAAGATTGTTATAAATAATTCTTTAAGAAAAAAAATAGAGAATATTTTCTATTACTTATTGAGAATCAACATTCAAGGCGGATAATCTTAGAATACTTAGAATACTGACCTATATCCGGTTTTTATTTTCCCTCCAGGCCTTTGTCAACATGTCGCTGCCGTTGCCAGCTACGGGTAAGCTGAGCATCCTTCAATCCTTTGCCAAGAACCAGTTGCCGACCTCGAGCAATCTGGGCCAGAATGCGGCCACCAATGGCGATGCCATCGATGCCAGCCTCGACGGGACTGCAGACGACTGAAGTGCATTCGCATTCCCACACGCATCCTCACCAGCATCAGCATCAGCACACCCACACGCATTCGCATCCCCACCAGGTGCACGTGCATGCGACGCCATCCAATCCGCAGGAGCTGCACCAGGACCGGAGTCCACATAGTCACTCGAAGCTGCCGCCGCTGGAACTGCTGGTGGAGAACAAGATCACCTATAGCAGTAGCTACCAGCCGAAGCGAAGCTCACTGAGCAGTCCATCCTCCAGCGAGGATTGCCACGTGAGTGCTACTAGGGCGAGCATCTTTGATGACGCCGCGGAGAGTTTTGTGATCAACTTTCCCTCGGAATCGTCGGCCTCGCAGCATTTACTGCCCCTGTCGGAGACGGTGCCACTGCTCACCCACATCGAGGCCACGGTGGTGGACAAGCAGCGCTCGATTCGACTCAGCAAGAACAGTGCCTCGCTGATATTCACCAAGAAGGAGCTGTCGCAGGGTGGCAACCATCATCACAACCATCATCAGCACCATCATCAGCAGAATCCGCACCAGAGGAGGCAGCACCACAGCAGTCTCTACGGCGTGGGCAGGAAGCCCACCAAGCATCTGCCACCCACCCGGGGGCAGCACCAGAGGCGTAGTCTCCCCCTCAGCTATAACAACAACAATCTGGTGACCAACGCAGCACCAGTCGTAACCGGAGCAGGAGCAGGAGGTGTTGGCGGAGGCGGAGGTGGAACCAAGCTTGTGCCGCTCAAGCAGCACCAGCACCACGGCCCAGGACACACGGCACCGCCCACGGCCAACGTTGGTGGTGGAGCTGCGGCTCCATCCGCCCGCAAGCAGCTCTCCTACTCCTGGTACGCTCCCGTCTACAGTGCGCTCGAGGAGGAGCTGGAGCAGGACTCGCGGGTGGGTAGTCCTCTAATTACATGAGAATCTTTCAATATCCCTGCAAAGGACTACTATACTCTTCTTTCTTGATTTTATTATTATTAATTTAATTTATTTCTCTCCCTTCAGGACTCCTCGCCAATCCACAATCTGGCCAACACAAAGCAGCACCAGCGCTCCGCCAGCCAGAAGGCCGCCTCCGCCTCCACCGCCCTGCATGCCACGCCCCGCCACGCCCACAGCCACGATTCCGGCGACGCCGAGACGGTTGCGCTGCTGGATCCGCAGGCGCGCAGCAAGCAAGTCATCATTTCCTCGGCGAATGGCGACGCTGGCAGTGGAGCAGGAGGTCCTCTTGGCGGAGGTGGCGGTGGCGGGGGCTTGGGAGGAATATCTGGTGGCGGGGGATCGGGAACCTCCATTGTCGGAGGAGGAGGAGGAGCTATCCCCCACGATCTGGAAAGCTCGCTTGGCCTATCCGGCGGTGGACAGTTGCCCAGGCGGCGTCGCCTGGAGAACTTCCTCAAGTCGCTGGTTGGCCTCAAGGCGAGCAGTGGCAGCACCAGCGGGAGTGGCACCAGAGGAAGTGTACCAAACGAGCGGGAGAAGGAGCGGGAACGCCCATCCTCCCCGGAAATACGTATCACACGCACACCCTCCGAGCAGGATGTGGTGCTGCGGGATCCGGCCGGCAGGAAGCAGCTAGCCAACGGCCATGGACGCAACAGCCTGAGCATCAGCGGATCGAGCAGCTCCCTGAATGTGGTGCAGCAGAAGCTGTGGCACATCATGAGGCGCGAGGGCAGCGCCAGCAGCCTGCACCAGGAGAAGTCGCAGTCGATTGTGCAGTACACGGGGCTCCGCAAATGCGAAACCGTTCTGGCCCTCACCCGGCAGGGTCAGAATCCTGTTCAAGGTCTCAGCCAAAGTCGGAGTCAGGGCCACTCGTTGGCCGTTCACGGCGGCAGTGGGATCTTCAGTTCCGGCGGAGTGGAGCAAATAAAGCCACTGAATCGCCTGCGGAACAGCATCAGCAGCATGAATGGCGTGGGAACGTGCTCGCGCTGCTCCAGCTTGCTGTCCCTGGCTGCCTCGGGTTCCAGGTACTCCCTGGCCAATGGTTTTGTGCTTCGCCCCGGGTCAGCTCTGGGTGAAGCGGAGGAGGAGCAGCAGCTGCATCGGATGCAGGAACCGCCGCACATCAATGTGAATGCCCAGATTAGGCTCAGTGGGGGAGGAGGAGGTGGGGGAGGAGGTGGTACCACAACCAGCACACTCTGCTCCACCAGTCCCAGTCCGCCGTCCAATGTCACCACGGCCACGCTGCACTCCAGCTCCGCCAACAATCTAACGCTGGAGGATGACCCGGAGCAGCAGGATCAGCTGGACTCAGAGACAGCCGTCACGCCCACATCAGCTCCTGGCGGAGGCGGAGAACTGGGAGACTTTGGCACCGATCACGCCTACCCGCTGACCGTCAGCTCGCTCCTCTCCATGGCCAGTGCCAATCAGGCTGCCCAGGCCTGCTGTGTCCGGGATGGCATCACGCTGAAGCGTCGCGAGATGCTCGCCTCGGCGGATGTCACGCCCTCCGTGGGCACTCCGGCCACGCCCACAACCGCCAATTTCCAGCCCTTCACCTGCAAGCTCTGCCTCATCGATGTGGAGGATGTGACCGAGGCAATGGCGCTGCTGCAATGTGGCTGCCAGTTCTGCATCGAGGTGAGTGGCCACTTGGGGGGATACCTTTGAAATAAAAACTAGGTTTTGGTTTTTGTTTTTAATAATTTGAAATCTAATTTAATTATATTTTACACTTTTGGAAAAGAATTGAATAATTATTGCAAAACCAAATTAAATTCAAATTTAGATTTGAAACTCTTATTTTGTATCTTTTTTTAAGATAGGTAAACAATATATCATCTAAATTAAGTAGAATTTTATCGTTATGGTTTAATGAAACTAAATTTGCATTATAATTCTTTTAAATTTAAATAACCCAGTTTTCTGTCTAAATATTAACCAAAAATTCCTTACAAATTCCGAATAAATCAAAATAAATTAATTTTTTTGAAAGTCAACAGATTCATTATAATGCAGAACCTTGATAGATTTATGGAGTGAATGCTAATAGTTATATAGGGTAATGATCAAGGAAAATATTGATTGTTTCTTTATTATGTGTGATGCAAATTATGGGCCATAAAATTAAATTATTGAGCAGCCGCCGCACTCAACACAATTTTATAGTCAACAGAATAAAATATATACAATGCATAAAATTAGAATGTTAATGATGGCAACAATGTTTGTAACCGAGTTTGCTTATTTTATTACCGCTTTTAAGTTTAGTTGTAACCTCGAAACAAAGTCTTCTAAATCGTAAAACTTGAAAAAGCTATTAAGCAAACATCCGAAATGTGGGTTTAAAAAAACTATAAAAGTAGTTTTTAACCAGAGCTGTCAAGTGCACTTCGCATCCACAAAATATTTAAACAAAAAATGGAAACAAGAAATATTGGTGTGGAAAATGAATTTTCTTTTTTTTTGGTTGAAGTTTTCGTGTCGACATCAATTTGGGTCAAAGTGAATAATAAACATTAGTTGTGGAACTTAAAATATATATAACTTGACTCCTAATAATGATAATAATGATAAATATAAACCTTCTTTACTTTGTAATGCCTTTTGAATATTTTTTACCTATTTTTGCTCAACGATTTTTATGCGTTAATAATTTCCATTCGACTTTGCGGCTTAAAATAAAATTGCGATTTTATTCCCGCTCAGCAACCATAAAAATGCGATGGAGGGAAAATTCCGTTAAGCCAGGCCAAGATTTTCCTTTGCGGTTTCCCAAACGCTTCTTTGCTTTTCTTCGTATTATTGATTTGCAGAACGCTGGGGCACAGACACAGCTGCATATGTTAGCTTTCTTATTAGGGTCTCGTGGGGTGGCGAGGGAGGCGGCTCCTCCAACTCCAACTATTCCCAATCCATTTCCCCCTGCCACGGCGCTTATTTTCATCTTATTTTCCAGGTGCTCGAGCGGGGAAAATTGAAAAATGACGCCCGGGCAGACGCAATATTTTGCAAGTGCTAGAAGCAAGTTTTCCTTCCAGGAAGCTGTGAAAGCTTAGACCACGCTGGGCATAAATAAGCAGCGGAAGCCAGAAACGCATACTCCTCCCTCTCTGATATTTGATAACTTTTCGTTTTCAAGATTAAGTTTACACATGTTTTGCGGTGGGTTTCTGTTTAAATTTGTTGCACAAACTTTGTTTATTTTGCGGTGGAAAATGCGAAACATTTGCCCCGCAGCTTAAATTTATCTTTGTAAACCGATTCGGTTCGGTAATCAATTTTAATGCATGGGGTTTTGGTTGGGATTAAAGTTTAGTCATTTTCCATGGAAAGTTAAAGCTCTATTAGATTTGGCCTAGGCAAACTTTATGCAAAATAGATGTGTTGTAGTTGGTCCTATAATTTAATGGAGGATTATGCGTTGCTGATTTTATAATGTTTTTTTTTTTAATTAAATTCATTTTTCGAATAATTTTTGAAAGTTAAAGTGTAATGAACATTTTCCTAGCCGAAAAATGAATACCCAAAAATCAATTTCCCAATTTTCCCCAGACCATTTCGTCTGACATTTCCCAAGTACTACACAAGAAGAACAAGAAGTTAGTGATGTTTTTCTGCAGCAGCTAAAGGAAAATATTAAGCAGCATTTGCAAGGCTAATTCCCATCATCATCTGAATCTGCATCTGCATCATCAGCATCATTTATTCTCTCAATTTGCATAGCAATTTGCACAAGGAGAGGAAATGCGGAGGGACGGAAGCTGTCTGCAAGGGGTAATGTTGCAAGGTGGTGACTCATCTGAGATCCTGCTGGGTTCCTGTGTTCCTGGGTTCTAGGGTTTCTGGCTCAGCATTTCCTACTATTTTCGTTGTTGAAGTAATTCTAGCAGAATGCGCTGCGTATCCTGAGCGTTCCCTTTCCCCTCCGCATCGTCCTGTTCTCACTCACAAAAGCCGAGGAGTCCCAGGACTCTCCCGCTGACTTGCATTTCCTTGCCATAAACAAATTGCATTTGTCTCGAAAGTGCAGTTCAGAAAGGGGGTAAAAAGTGGGAACGGAAAGGCTTGAACAAATTGCATGCAGCATTTTAAATAATTAAGTAAATGATCGGAGAAGTGCAGCAGCAAAACAGCAGCCAAGGAGGAAGCTCAGGTTCCTGTTTCTTATTCTATTGTTGTTGCTGTTGCCCGAGAATCTTATTTCATGTGTCTAATGCCTTGGCGTAATTCGTTCTTGAGCGTAAATAAATTAACACAATTCACACGTAGAAACTGCCAAGAAATATAACAGAAAGAAATACAAATCTAATTCTTCTGAATAGTTAACATGCACGAGCAAATTAGAAAATGACACGCAAAAAAAAGAATTGGAATGGGTTTGCAGAAAAATAAGACTAGAATTAGTTATATTTGTGAGCTAAGACCATAATTTGATTAAAAGAATAATTGTGGTCTTGCGCAAAAATAAATTAAACATAATTCAAATTTCACTGCAATGAAACATTTTTCTTAATTAAGAAAGTTTTTTTTTCAGTGCATAAGAAAACAGAAGAAATAGAGGCAAGAATAAACTTTCCGGCAACACTAGTCGGAGGCACTAAATAAGCGAGCTTCGTTCCCGAATTTTTTTTTTGCGCTCCTCATTCTTGTTGCTCAACTTGTGTGCAGGTGAAATTTATTGCTCGCACACATCTCCACATGTATATATATAGTGTAGCTACCTGAAACATGTCCGCTGGCAGCACGTGTGGTCCACACATCGCCCTCGGCTCATCCCGCCCCAAATCTCATCCCTCATCCTGTGGACTTTCCGGGGCTACGTGTCTAATGGCTACAGATGTACTGCCATGTCTTCGTGTCCTAGCCAGAGCCATTTGTCAACCTTAAACTAAACTGCTGCTGCTTCAAGGTTGTTTTTCAACTTTTCACCCCCCTCTCCCCCTCCCTCCCGAACCACCCCACCACCAAACAAATTATTACCAAACATCGCTCATACGCAGCGTTGGCTAATTGAAAATCAAACGAGACGAAATTTCAATGCAAACAACATTTTCGTTTGTTTACTCGTTGTGCCCGTCTCTTGCCGTCTGCCGTCTGCTGCCTGCTGCTTGATGTGTGCCTGTCTCGCTCCATATAACATTTGCGATTCACTGAGTTGACAAATTCTCCGTAGGGCAAAAAAAAAAAAAATATAAAAATGGGATACTAGTCAGACATCAACAAAATGGCCAGAACAGCAGAATGTTGGTTGATGGTACAAAAAAAAAAAACAAAAAAACAAACGCACATAAAATGATATTCTCTAGTATGGAATGGTATGTCACTCTTATACAGCATCATCATAATTCACATTTAGTCTGGGAACGAAACGCACACCCAACGCAAATGGTTGATAAATGCCGAATAAATTGAGTTGAAGTCGCCGCCCCGCTCTGGTTGCTATTTTCCTTCCCGATGCTGGTGGGTTGGGGAAAGTTTCGCCAATGATTAATATCTTTATGGGGTACTTGGCGGAGTCTGGCATTTCACCATTCTCCACCATTAATTCTTATCAAAAAAACATGTGGGAAGCACGGAGTAAATGGAGTTAAATGTATCGCCATTTGAGTGGGTACATATACCAAAGTTGATTAAAGATTTCTTTCTTTAATTATTTAACTTGTAGCCAGATTTAACTGCCACTTGATTTTCCCTATAAATTGGGAAATTGCTTCAGAAATTTAAAATCAATCTATAACTTAGATTAGTTTAATATCTTTAATGTAGATTCATAAAACGCCATAGCGCCAAATACTTCTATATCCATTAGGGAAATATTTATTTCGATTTTGATATAAATATTTTCGATTTCCATTTTTCACTTTCGAAATTGATCAGATTTCCAATCCAATTTTCCATCAATTTTGCTTGGCATGTGATTTGAATTTCTTGGGCTTTGGCTTTGGAGTTCAGTTGAAATATTTTGCAGCTGGCTTGCTCTTGCACAACCCTTCACGTGGCACTCATAGTTCTCATGGCTGCTCCGCTCCTCGTCATCCATCTGCATGTTACAACCCATGGAGTGGGCTCCTGGTCGGAGGGTGAGGATGGGGTAGTGGGTCGGTCTGTGCTCCTCTGTTGACTGCGCATGAAAAATGGCGACGCTTATTAAACATGCTCCAATGGACAGCAACGCATCCCGGAGAGGAGCAGCACTAAACTGGTTGAAATTTATGCACCAGCGATGAGGTTTAAACTCTGCCTTTTGCTGTGGCACGGGAGGCGGGCTAAAGTGGTTAAGGAGTGGGTTGCATCTTTTATGAGCACCAAACCCACTAACGCTCATTAGTGTGCGTGAGTGCAATAAAGTTAGAGAAGAACAAGAGCTCCTCCGACAGTGGGTCAGGAGAAGAAAGGAATATCGTCGCCGTCGTCTGGCCTGAATTTGTTAGTCTCTTTCACCGACTTTGAATCTCGACTTGGACTTTGTATGGCTCAAGAAATTAATAAAGTTACCTAGGTTTTTAGCTGGGGAACCTCCATTTATTTCAACCGAAGAACTGTTCCTTTTTCTCTATATTTTATGTATACAAATAATTTGTTTCTTAATATACAAAATTTAACCTAAATTCAATGATTAGTAGTGAGTAGCTTTTAGATTGTTAAAGACCTAGAATTAAAATATATCTTGGAAAACCTATTCATAAATTGTCAGAGGTCTGTTATTATTATTTTCCTGCTTCCTTCCTATATCCCAGATTGGTTTATCATATTTTTGAGGAAACTACGACAACACTATTTGGAAACTTTTCTCATCTCGATGCGCGTGTGTCAAACGTTGAAATGCTGAAAAGACTTTTGCCTTTAGTTTGAGTGCTTGCTTTCCCTATTTGTTTAGTTCACATTTCGACTTGGCTGGGCTGGCAGACTCATTTTGCAATTTGTTTGTTGCTCTGATCCAGCTCCTTTCATTACTCGCTGCTGCAGGATTCCTCTCCTTTCTCTGTTTTGGTTTCCTTTTTGTGTTAATTGAGCTGCTCTGCTGCTCTGCTGCTGTTCCTGCTGATGCCGGCCACAAGCTGAAAAGTAAATTAACACGGAAAAAGCGAGCCAGAAACACGAGCAGCCACCTGACTGTACCATAAATGCTGCCACCATTCACACATGCACTCCAAAACAAAAATTTAATATTATTCTTTAAAAACTGTAGCTTAATTTTATTATGAGAAATAGAAAGGAAATTATTGGAATATATTAATCCGGCATAGGAATGTTCCTTGTTGGATGTAGCATAAATTTCAACAATTTCTTTGTTTTGAAAATCTCAATATTATGCAGCTCCTTTTTTTTAACAGTGTGCGTACTGAATGCTATGTGTGTGAATGGCATTTTTACATGAGAGGAAGGTTGGGGGAAATGCGAGCTGGGGTAAAGGGAACCACCGTCTGCGGTGGTTGTATATGAGATGGCGGATTCAAAGGGAAAAGCCAAGCGAAACAACACGCGAGCAATTAAAATGCTCAACAACAAATTGCTATCAAGTACTCAAAATTCAAAAGAGAAGATACAGCAAAACACCGCCAGTGGAGAAGGGCAAAAGGAACGCAGAACCAACAAATGCGACACAATTTATATATATGTGCAGGCAGAGAGCATAAACAAATTAAAAGTCTACTCAATTTTCACTGAAAATTAATTAAACAGACAGCCGGGATGTCGCTTTAAAGCAAGAAATTTAAAATAAATCTCTAACTAGAGAGTAAAGAGGTTAGAATAAGAAGTGACATTTAGAATGCATACTAGAAACTAATGAAAAAAACAGCACGTCGTTTTTTAGTATATAAAAATTCATTTACTCGGCGCTTCCACTTTAAGCTTTAAGACCAGATCTCCATTGAAATCCCTGGATGGCCAGTGTCTTTTGAACTGGGATCAAAACTTCACACAATCTTATG
>JAJJHY010005742.1:4890519-4966005 GCA_021224005.1 Drosophila setifemur
CCCCCCAAGTTCTGTATTTGATTTAGGAATTTACGTCAGACAACTGAAATGATTTCATTTAGATTTACTCCCGAACAGCAGAAATTGGCGCCCCATTGTGCGGAGTTTTCCCTTGCCCCCCCCGCCACCACCATTTTGATGTACCCGCTGCAAAGCCAGTGGAAATTTATGACTTTCAGCCACAGTGACGGGGCGCTCAAAGGAAGACATTTGCCCTGGGAAAATAAGGCGGAAAACTCGTTGGGGTCTTGTCTTGTAATTGCAGTAAACATTTTAGCGTTTTTCAAGCAGAGAGCGGGAAAACAAATAAAAATAAAAAGCCGGAGGGAGGCGGCGAGCACGTGACTAGCATAGATACAATTGGATGGGTGACCTCTAACCCCTATCCCCATTCCTCCCCCCCGGTTTTTTGTTCAACCACTTCACTCTGAATTTGCCATGAAAAAAAATGAAACTTGTAAAATGTAAATGTTTATGGCTGGCAAGGCGCGAGAAAAGAGCTCTTGAAACGGCCTTTAACTATGGATGGAATGAGTGGTAGTTGATGGGGGGGAGAGGGGAGTCCATAGAGTACATTGAAAAAAATATGTGATCTTGTGAATTTAATTCAACTCTGTCCCTCCTTTAATATCAGGTCATAATTGAATATATAACCCAGAATTTTAAGGAAAATGGAATTTGTATATTTATTAGATAGTTTGTAATAGCTAATAATAATATTTTGCAGTGCAGCAGTTGCCCCTTTTGGCTTTGGGTTATGAACTTGTTGACGTTTGGAGTCCGCTCTCCTCCGACATGCAAAAGCTCTCTTATGCCGCGGAGGAGGGGCGCGGGTAAAGCAATTTCCGGTCGTGGGCAGCCATTTGCCCCGCTCTGCGCGTCATTTCCGGTTTCTCCAGGCTTTTAGCAGTTGTTGCTCCTCGATGCGCATAACTCGGTAAAATTGTTCTTACGCCAGCACCATTGACCATTGCCCAGGCATTAGAGCGCGTTTCGCTCTTCTGTGTTTCTGGCCTAACGTGTGGAAAATTGGCCAAATCCGTTTAAGAATTTGAATTTCGGTACCCTACCGCTTTTGCTTTGTTTTGGGTTTCTCGGTTTGTTGTTGTTTGTATTGCTCCTGCTCATTTCGTATGCAAATGAGCGTCAATAATGAATTGTTTCTCCTTTTCTTTTTTTGTGTATTTAGGAGAAGCAATTGAAATTTTGAGCGCGTAGCAAATTGCTTGGCAAATGTTTCTGCCCTGTACTTTGTTCAGTTTGTTGGTTTGTGAAGCGATTAATGCAGCAAATTGGCAGTGAAATTGCGGCTCATCCAGGGGCCAAAAGTCTCCCATTTCGTCCTTTGTCCTTTGCATAGCACGTGCGTGAGATGGTGCGAGTGCGAGAGCGTGTGTGTTTGGGTTTGTGTTTCTGGTCAGGACACAACAACGGAAGTGTTGGGTTTATCGCAACGGAAGTGGACAGCTGCATTGGTCAGTTGGTTAGGCCATGCAGTTGGTTAGGCCCTCCTTGGTCCTTGGTCCCTCGTCCTTCGTCCTTGGTAATCGTCCGGCAGTTTAGATTGCTCAATTTCAAATGACCAGCCAGCCGGCAGTCAGCAGTGGAATGCCGCCCAAGGATAATAGGCAGCGCCATGTAGGATTCCCCAGCAACAACTGCCTTTTGGGGCCACTAAATGAGTGGCATGTGTGTGGTCGGTCGCTGGCAAAGCGAACAATTCTGGGGTCATTTGTGTATGACAGTTGAATTGATGGTCGAGATTTCCAAAGCACTTGTCGTTGGCAAAGTAAGTTCGGGAAATCAACTTTATTTCAAGGACCCTTTGAGGGCCTTGAACTTCTGGATTGACTTCAAGTTGCTTGGGCCTTCCTTAAATTTCATTGATATCAATTACTGATTTCCCCTAGAGGTTCGGCAATTATTTTATTTGTAATTGCTTTTGGGGAACATCCAATTCCAAATGGAAAAATTAACGTTTGATTGAATTCTTTCGACTTCGATTGAATATTGTTATATATCAATTTTATTTATTCATCTTTCAACCAGCTAAAATGTACGGATAACAATTGAATTAGAATTTGAATTATTGAATTGAATTAGAATTGTTTTTTTGATCATTTATTTTTGCTTTAAATATTATTTGAATATTAATAAAATCGCCAACTACTTTTTACAAACTTAGGAACATTTTTAATTAGAAACCTGATTATTGAAACTTGAAGTTGAGAAGATTTAAGAAAGTATTTTATTTGACATTTAATTATTAAGTACAGCATTTGTTCAAAGTTAAATTTCTCATTTACCTTCGGTACCGAAGCTGCTCTTTAATCTGTGTTGGCCTAGTTGTTAACCGAAATGCTGACTTTGTCGATTGAACTGATTGGAAGTGAAATTCCGCCGACATGACTGAAACCGGGCTGTAAAGCACACAGATTGTTGTGGTAGATGTAGATTGTGTGGCGGCTTTTGTAGTTACTTGAACATTTGCTTTGCTCATCCGCGAAAATCCGACGCTTTATCAGCTAAATTTCAACGGTTGGAAATGGATTCTACCAATCCACAGCCAAGTTTCGACTGCCAACGGAAAGTATCCCAAAAGTTGTGCGACGAAGAGGAGGCATCCAGTCGGAGTATTCATACTTCTGTTCTCATATTTGATGACATGCAACTCGGTTTGCTTTTGCCACAAGCCACGGGGCACGGAGCTGGGTGGTGGGCAGAGCGGCGGTGGAAACAAGTTGCAAACAAGCTCAAAACTTTGCCCCTCGGCGGCGAGAATCGCAACAAAAGTTTGTTTCGAAAAATAGAAACCGCTACTTGCCATTTTCTTTACGGCTTCTTTTAATATTTATTCTTTTTGTTGTATGTTTTTGGCGTTTTTTTTTATAGTGGGGACAGAAGCAAAAGAACTTGGCCACACAAAAGTTTCGACTTTTGGGAAATCCAACCAAGAATGGAAAAGGATTTTAGTCTCTCAATTTCTAAGGAATATGTGCCAGTATCTGATTGTCCCCTGCGGTTTCTTTATACATAGACAAATAATTTTAATTATAATTATTTATTTAAAAGTATTTAAAAATAATATAATTGCATATGCTTCAAAGAATATGTTTTGAAATGCATTTTATTTGGAATTAAATTAAAGGCATTTAAAATAAACACATTTATAGTATGTATTCCAAAATTCCTGGCTGATTTTTTTCTCAGTGTTTTTGCCAGAGATACATTGTAACTGCATAGATATGTTTGTAATATTTACACGACTCAAATATTTGACTTCCCCTCTGAGCTCGCCGAAATTGAAAAAGTTTTCCAGCTTTGTATGCGGGTGCGAATGTGAACTGCATTTTTCCCAGGATCACACTGGATACTTTTCTTTATTTTTAATTGACTAACTTGACTCTGGGGAAGCTTTGGATGGGAATGGGGTGTGAATGGGGTGTGAATGGGGTGTGAATAGGGAATAGTGTATGGTGAAAGGTGAAAGGCGTGTCGAACTTTGTCACAAGTGCACGCATCTCCGCTGTCAAATTGAATTTTGATTCAATTTGCGATGGCATCAACGTGCTACTGTCAACGTTGCCAAATTGCATTTGCTTTGCACATTTTGCACATGGCTGCCTGGCATATTTTCCTTATTTCGCGAGGTGTCAGAAAAGCGCGTTCACCTGTGAATTTGAATTATTCGCGAGTGTTGTAATGCGAAATATAACAATTTACGGAATTCTGGCGGGCACTGTATCTGTATCTCCTACTGTGCAGCAGAGTTGTTTTCGTTTCGTATATAGCAGACGGGTATTATTGGTGAAGTGTTAAGCGCAGCATGAAGTCAAAATTCCACTTGCCACTATAGCCTTGAATTGTTGAAATTGTATTATGAATTTAATACCGAGTGTATAAGTCGCTGGAAAGGAAACAGATTTTGCCATCACCTGGATACAACAAAACAAAACAAATACAATAGTCATTGAGCTTCACATTTACTAAATTTCTATCAAGATTTTAGGTTGATTTGAGCAAATTGTTGAAATCTAAAGCGTTCTGTAAATAAACATAGTAGCATAATTAAATATCTTTAATACCATCAGCATCCATTAAATAATTTGGGGTGTGAAATGCGATTCAAACTACACTTGATACTTACATATACATATGACCACCTGACAGTTGGGATAATATTTCCTGCCAGTCTATTAAAAGCTGGCTTTTCGTTTCAAAAACACTGAGTTTAATCCCCAAATGCATTCGAAATAATTTGTAAATTTGTGCAATTGAGTTGTGTGTCTAGACCGGAAATTAAAAATACAGCTTCTCCCCAATTGGAATGGAATAAAGTCCACTTTTCACAATCATTAACGCACCAGGTGCTTGGGTTGGTTTTTTTTATCCCCATTTCTATGGGTCATCCGCAATAACAATAATAGCAGGAATGTCCTTTCATAGGAAATGAAATGAAAACTCGCCCGAAAATTCCATTTCAAGTGCTTAGCATAATTTAAGTAATTTTTTTTTTGTTCCGGCCAACAGCGAAGAGTAATGCGAAAAGCGACTTAACAAAATCCGCTTAGCCGAGACGCCGACTTAAATTTAAACTCTCGCCATCTCTTAGGGTTTTTCTTTTATCGAAAAATAGTTAGAGCCGGGCTTGCTGTCATGGTCCAAGCATTTCCAATCAATTGAAATTCAATGCTCCGGTGCAGAATGAAAAGCGGAAGCGGAAGTGGAACTTTGGACATGCAATTTAAATTCAATTTTACACACAAACAGCAGCGTAAGGTTGGATATATGAGGGGGCCAGCTCTCAGAATATCTTTGCCTGCTCTCCGAGCTTTTATGACGATTTCCCACACAAATGGGTTTCATTCGATTTCGCCAGGACGACGTGTCTCTCGGCAGTGGTTGGGGTAGGGGCATTTGCCAGGGTCCCTGGTCCGGGGTCAGGAGGGGATGGAGAATGCTACCATTATTTATGGTGAAATGTCTGGTAGAAGGTTTAACAATAGCTCTTGTTTTCAGCACTCCGATAGATTAGAGCGTATCAAATGTCTGATTTTGCAGTGCCAGAGGGATATTTTGGTTTTCCCCTGAGGTTTTGAAAGAGAAAAATACTTGAAGTAATGTCTGTGTTGAATAGTTTTCAAATACCCAAATGAATTTTTTTTAAACAACTTAAGGATTTTTGTATTTGAAAAGAAATTTAGTCTCAATTTTAATCGTCTGAAAAAGGATTTCAAAGAATTACTTCAATAGTTTTAAAAATCTAGTGATATTTGAAGCTTTATATATTTCATGGGGCTTTTATTTATATATTTTTCGTTCTTAATCTCTAAAAAGAGTATTACGATAGTTTTTCTTTCTGTGAAAATCCTTAGCTCTGATCCTAGTCGCCTTTGTCTCAACATCTGTTGCTGTCGCCGTTGCTTGTTGCGCTTTCGTTTCAATTGCTGTGGCAGCATCATTAAATTTCCAATGTTTATCCCCCGTCGGTCGCATGCGGAATTCTAAACAAAAACAGAATAACAAGACAACAACCCACGCCAACCAACTCCCACAACCCTGGGGGCAGATTCCTGGGGCATAACCATAATATAGTGTCTCCACAGACAGGACACGACATCTGCTAAGCGGATTGGGTTGCCGCCCTTTGGCTCTAATATCCTTGGCGCTGACAATGTTGCTCCTTTGTGATGGGATTGACTTAATGCCAAGCTGGCAACTTCCTTCGCCCACCGGCAACTATAAATAGATCAGCCGAGCGCCTGCCACGGTCCCTTCAATTGGCATTCAACACATCCTGGCGCCGTGTAAATCAGGCTAATTAAATCAGAATGCGGCATTAAAAGTTTGTGGACGCCGGGGCAGCGGAGCATTAATGTAATCATTTGCCATAAATTTGCATTTATGACGCGTCTTGGGCACGTTGGCACACCAATTCATTTGCTGGTCAGCCTCGCTAAGATCCTGTCATCCTGTCGCAGGACCAGCCAACGAGGCGCCGGCATATTAATTAAAGTGTCGCCGCTAATGAGTTAGATTAAAGCGCCCAGATGCGCGTGCTCCGACTTCAGTGCGTCCCTTTCATTCTGGGCGAGCGTGCGTGTAATTGGCAATATCTGCTAGCCGGGCTCACAGCTACACTCAGCGAAAATTCTCTTCAGTTATTTAACTGAAGTTATGGAAAGTTGAATTACACTTTCAAGCAGGAAATCCAATTTTTTACTGGAAAATATATGTAAAATACCTAATGATTATTTTCTGTGTAGCAAACTGCTTTTGTTTAAGGATGGGTTTCTGTTCTTACATTTATTAAGCTTTGTGTACACGATGTCGTTTAATGATATTGTGTGGTTGTCCCTTCCCAGTGTCTTGAATATTTGTCCCAGTCTGCTGGCAATTACCAGGTTGGTCGCAGAAAGGCATACTACAATACATTTATTTATGATTGAGTAAAGTGTTCTGTTGGGTACAAATTAGATACGAAAAGCCAAGGATTTATCTCACAGATTTGTGTATTTCATTTTAATTCGTATAGAATATTGTGCAAGAGGAGATCAGGAATAATATAAGGTAATATAGAGATTAATATTTCCACCACTTTGAAGTACTATTTAAACGGGGGATTTCCTTAACTTGTTCGAGATTTTTAATGGAATTGCTTTCAAATCAACGAATTAGAATAAAAAAAACTCCCACAACAGTTTTCTTGTAATTCTCCGACGACAAATTCTTCTCTTTGATTCAGTTGCTCTCTAGCATGAATAATTTAAATTGAGGAAACTTTGGCATTCAAAAGAAAAATCCTTGGACAAACATAAGCAAAATTCATACTTCCCATCATTTCCTTAGACTAAGAGAAACAGAGCTGGAAAATGAGGGAAAACGTCGAGGCGGACGGAGAGTGTATATATATGTACATGCTGTGCCATATATCAGAATTATTCAGCAATAACTATGTAAATGTTGTTAAAGAGAGTTATCTGTGTTTTTCTGGGCTCTCCGCTTCTGATAAAATATAAATAAATTCATGTATTAAATGTAAACTTTCTCCTTGTTGGCCTCTTGGTAAATTGTACATATTTTATGGCCCTGAAACATTTACCAACTGACATTATTAATACTAATTTATACGCATATATCTTGCAGTCTCTCTGGCTGTCCTTGTGTGTGTGTTTGTTTGTTGTAATCTTGTTGCGGCAGTTGGCTTTTTAAATGGCCTATACAATTGTTGGCCCCTACAAAAGGTCCTCCCTAATGGAGAAAATTTGTCTCTTCAATTGTTTGGGCTGTGTGTGTGTGCGTGTGTTTTGCTGCGAGTGTGCTGTTAGCCTCATAAATGTTTTATGTGGTAATATTCGACATTTATACGGTTGACAAATTTACACATCTGTCACAGCGAGGAAATTGTGGGTTCCAGCCGCAAAAGGACATTTGCATTGAAATTCTTCGGGTATTGATTTTTGGGAATTTAATTAAACATTTTGCTAAGGGACCCGGGCACACAAATTCACCGACAATATATATTTGTGTGCCAAAACCATAATCCCCGCCCATATCTGTAGCATCGATAAATCGAAAAGTGTGCAGGAGCTGTTGGCCCCTCCGCACAAAGGAGGTGCAGCGTAAAGGCCAGGAAATGCCGCCGGCAGCATCCGATGCACCGCAATCCATGGCCTGCAGGCCACTAAATTGTGGCACCAGCTGGCTCGGCGTTTGCACAGCCATCTGGCCAGGCCAGGACAGGACAGACCAGGCCAGTCCAGGCGCTATCCCCCAGTGGGGCACTCAGACACACACCCACCCGCCCCGCACAGAGTCCGACTCGAAAGCCTTTGCCGCGCATTGTAAATCCGGAGGCTGTGGCTGCTGTGGCCTGACTGACTGATGGTCAGGTGAAGCCTTCAACGCAGGATTAAGCACAAGTGCACTCGGAAAAAAACGAAGCTAAATTGCTCACAAAACTTTTCCTAAACCGCAACATGTTATGCATATATCTATTTATTTTTTATTTTTTTGTATTTTCTAGTTATATATGGTTTTAATATATTTTCCACCTGTTGTTATAATTTTATAATATAAAAATATAATATTGCCAACTGCGTTCTATTATTTTAAACAACTTTGAATATTAATTAACAAAAATAAATATCATTTTAAAATGTTTCCTATTGTACTAGTACTTTTGATTTCTCATGCTTCATTCATTAAACGAATATTTTATTCGATGCAATTTAAATTAGATTAAAAAAAACAAACTAAATTTCCGAAAAGAGATAAACCCTTTGTTTAACTTTAAATGGGATTCCAATTGGCTTCGCCAACGAAAAGCTATACAGGAAAATTCCCACACTTATTTCTTTGAGTACAGAATGCAGCTGCTTTTAATGAAAACTTTCATTAGAACGGAAAATATCTAGTTTCATTATTTCAGCTGGCAAACAGAAAGTTTCTGCAATTCGGAATTCGCTCAAAAAGCCGCTCAGTTGGGCTGAGAGAAAGAGAGAAATTCACTTTTAATTATTTACGGCTAAACAGAAAGAGAGTTTTGGCCACAAGAACGAAAATAGCCGCAGGAGACACTTTTTCTACTAAGGACACAGGAAAAGTTTGCTCCCGCACCACCCTTAATTCGTCAGGAATTTGGGATGGGGGGCAGGGGGAAGGTGGTGCTGGAGTAAAAGGAAAATATTGTTGGTGTCGAAGCATTTGAGAATTTCCTCGAGTTCCGTTTGCAATTCCATTACTTTAATGTTCAGGCCGCAAAAGGCAGGAAGGAGGGAAAACTTTTTAAATCTTTATTTATAAAAGCTTCCGTCCATGCGGCGGCAACTTTTTTGTGTGTGTGTGTGGGTGGGTGTGGATGGTGTTGGTGTTGGTGGATGAAAATGAAATAATTCTGACAGCCGCAGCCTTGCGGTTGGGCCAAAACTATGCCAGGCCAAACTTCCTAAATGCCCTGACAAAAACTTTCTGGCCCACTGAGCCAGCGAGCGCGAGTGAGTTATATCCTTTGGCTTAAGTTGGATATTCGCTTAAGACGTGCAAATTGTTTAGCTAATTCAACGCCATGCTAATATTAATTTGTGTTTTCTTTTTTTTAGTGCATGCGCGCTTATGTGGAGTTCGAGATTTCCGAGGGCGCCTACGAGATCTCCTGCCCGGATGCCAAGTGCCCGGCCCAAGTCGCCATTTCCCTGCCGGAGATTGCGAACCTAACCACAACGAATCTGCTGAAGAAGCACCATCGTTACCGTCTCAATCGGGGTAAGTTCGGAGTGGGATATCTACACAAGAGAGATTTATTAATAATTTCAATTTATATTAAAGAAATCGAATTGGACAAGACTCGCACCTGGTGCCCACGGGCTGGTTGCGAGACCATCTGCATGGTGGGAGTTCAGCCGGGACAATCCAGCGCCATTTGCCAAATGGACGAGTCGCCGTCCACCTCGCAGAGTTACACGCCCCAGCAGGAGCAGGGTGGAGAAGGCGGTGGTGGTGAGGTCGGAGGATCAGGTGGCCAGGTGGGAACTGCAATTAGTGCAGCCGTGCTCTCGATTGCCGTGCATTGTCCCTCATGCAAGGACGAGTTCTGTGCCCTCTGCAAAAAGGCGGTAAGTTAAATTTCACAAATTTAAATTCGCGAATATCATTCACATTTACAATATAAAAGTTGTTTTTACATAAATTATTGCGAAATCTTTTATTTATGACAAAAGACCACTAACAATATACGTACATATTTATTTAAAAAATTTGTATTTTAAAATGACACGAATATGCATAAAAACCGTGGAAAGTTCTATGCAATTTTTTTGCGTTGCGCTGACAAAGCAGAATGGTTTTTTTTATAATTGATTTTTAAATACACGATAACGCAGCGCAAAAAACTATCAATTGTCCAGATACATGGAAATGTATGTTTGTTCCATGAGCACGGAAATCTGTGTTATAAAAAGCTTTCCCTTTGTTTTACAAATGTTTTGATTTTAATATTTTTGATAGTATCTAAATTATGATTTTAATAAATAAATATTTGGGGCAATTCAGCTTTTGACACATTTTTTCACTTTACTTCTACAGTACCATCAGAATATAAGCTGCGAGGAGTTCGGTCGCCGTCTGATTGCCGATGGTCAGGACGACATTGGCATACCCTTCGACAACGAGCTGATCAAGTGCTGCCCCATGTGTGCGGTGCCCATTGAGAAGGACGAGGGCTGTGCCCAGATGATGTGCAAGCGCTGCAAGCACGTCTTCTGCTGGTACTGCCTGGCCAGTTTGGATGTGAGTTTAGTTAAATAGCTTGTATAATTCGTTTTTAATTAAAGCTCTTGTTTACCAGGACGACTTCCTGCTGCGCCACTACGACAAGGGTCCCTGCAAGAACAAGCTGGGCCACTCGCGCGCCTCGGTGGTGTGGCATCGCGCCCAGGTGATCGGGATATTTGCCGGCTTTGGCATCCTGCTGCTAGTGGCCTCTCCTCTGCTGCTTCTGGCCGCCCCCTGCATCATCTGCTGCAAGTGTCGCGGCTGCAGTGGCTCAAAGATCGACGAGGTGGACGGCGACCTGGAGGAGGAGGTCACCGCCCTGCAGGGCTAGACACCTTCTTCGACCCATACTCTGCTTTTTTTTAAGGACGACACTAGGCTTAGACAGCTGCAGCCTGTATATGCAGCTGCTGTAATTACTGGTAGATTTTATTGTTAACGATAGCGAAGAGCAGCTTACGTACATTTATTTTAGTTATTATTATTATATTATAATTGTATATGTGTTAACTAAATTGTGATATTTACAGTGATTCGATTTCTAATTGAATCGACAAATTTGTTGGGAACCTATACAAAGACACGACGCCTTCGATTCTGTTTAGGTTCAGTCTCTACGTATATATTCTTTCCTTCCCTTACCCTTTCCTATATCTATATCTATGTATATGTACACCTATGGATATATTCGACTAAATCAATCTGTATAAATGAAGTAGGTCCTCTTTATAGTGCGTAAGCTAGTCTAAATATATTAGGAGTACGCCTCGTATTTCAACAGTGCTTTTATATCGCACCCCACCATCCACAACTCAACCCCTTTCTCAAGTATTACACATGCAACTAACGAGCCCGGGGAGGAGATCTCTTGGGTTAATTTGATCAACTGCTTGGCAATGCTTTTATCTACACACCAGCATATATATATCACCTTCAAATATGTAAACCAGCGGAGGTAGTATATACGATGTCACTACTACTACTGTTTATTGAATGTATTTAAATGTAAATGTTATAATATGCAGCTAAAACAAATGTAAAACAATCCACGGCGCTCGTGAGAGCCGGCAGCTGGTTTGATTAATGTAAATTATTGAATTATTTAATGCATATACACTCAGAAAAACATATATATCAACAACAAGAATGCGTATGATATAAAAATGCGTGTATATTTAAAGAAAACATATTTAAACTCTACTCTTAATGTGAACAACTACCGCGTATGCTGTTTGAAATAAAAATGTTAAAAGAATATCAGTTGATTTGTGGATTTCATTACTCTCAGGGGGAGATTTTGTGTAAATTTTAATGATCTTTAAAGATTTTAAAATGGGATAGTTTTTGTTTGTTAGTGCTTATTAAAAACAAAAGAGTTTAATGAATTTTCAACGGTTATTTTAAAGTGAACTGGTTCAGTAATTAAACGTTATGACAGCTGATTAAATGATATGATCATCAATTTGATCAACAATCCAAATTTTTTATTTGGGAAAAGGCCCAAACACACGAAAGAACTTAATGTTAGAAAACCTTAAGAAATAAAATAAAATTAAAGCTTTGAAAATAGAAAAATTCAGCGTTGCCAGATCCTAGAAGTTATTGTGTGGTATTTTTCGGTATATTAAGCAACAGCATTCTTGAATTCTTTTTTAAATCAATAGGAAAGAAGAGTACCTGTTGCATATCTGCTGAGACTGGAACTTATTTAGTATAAGCTGGCTTTATTAATTATTCATTAACATCAAATATTTCATAGGCTTCGGTTTTGTCCAAGAAGTTTTTAAAATTGCAAAGTAACAATAGATCAAAAAAGTCAAGAGATGACAAACATTACGAAGCATCGAAAGATAAACATCGATGTGTTTGATATCGATGTAATCGTGCATCTCTATTGCCCTTGCCGGCTGTGAGGATTTATTTATTACAAACTTTAAGCGCTTCTCGGGGTGCTGCAAATTCCACGAAGAGAGAGTACTCCGAGAATAAACTCAAGCACCATGGATGACCAGGCCTGTCCGCGGTGCAAGACCACCAAGTACCGCAACCCGTCGCTAAAGCTGATGGTCAACGTCTGCGGACATACTCTGTGCGAGTCTTGCGTGGACCTGCTCTTCCTCAAAGGATCCGGCGCCTGTCCGGAGTGCATGGTCCCGCTGCGGCGCAACAACTTCCGCGTGCAGCTCTTCGAGGACCCCATGGTGGAGAAGGAGGTTGACATACGGCGGCGCATTCTGCGCGACTACAACAAGCGTGAGGAGGACTTCGGCTCCCTGGAGGAGTACAACGACTACCTGGAGGAGATCGAGAATATCGTGTACAACCTGTGCAACAACATCGAGATCATCGAGACGAACAAGCGAATCGAAGCGTACAAGCGCGACAACCGCGAGGTGATCCAGCGCAACAAGATGCGTGTCGGACGCGACGAGTACGCGCTGGAGGAGATGCTGGAGCTGGAGCGTGTGCAGGATGAGTCGCGCAAGAAGGAGCTGGGTGAGCTGGAGACTGAGCACAAGAAGAAAAAGGCGCGCGACAAGCAGGCCCTCATTGAGGAGCTCATGTATAGCGGCAAAGATGCTGCCCAGATCGTCAACGAGTTCGCCGAGAAGGCGGAAAAGCAGCGCGAGGAGGAGAAGCAGCTGCCGCCGCCCAAGTCGGCCAACGAGTTCTCCACGGGCATTAAGTTCGGCCAGACCGCGGATCCCAGCCTCCTGCCCGTGCCCAAGTCGGAGGAGGGTCCTCTCTTCGTCTATGAACCTCTGGAGGCCATCACCGAAGGTCCTGCCCCGCCGCTGACCAGCGAGGTGGAGTCCAAGGGCTATGTTACACATATCCGTGCGGAGACGCCGCAGGAGAATGCCGGTGGCTTCACCTCCACGATCGCCTGCGAGCGGGCGCTTCAGGAGGCGCTGCAGGGTCTCTTCTTTACGCCCACGGCGGGTGCTTCTGCGGGCACTTAGTCCGCGAGTTGAAGAGCACCAGAACACCAGAGCACAGAACGCTTACTTTGTTGAACAAATGTGTCCTATACGAATCCATTCAGTTAACTCGTAACCTACTTAATAACCTATTATAAAGAAATATAAATAAAAGTACTATGTTTATGCGAAACACGTTTTGCGAGCATTTAACGGGTTCAGTGCGCACGCGAAAGCTGGGTTCCAATTCCCAAAAATCACGAATTTACAAAGTTCAAAGTTTGATTACAGACTTGGTTTTATTTTAAATACTTTAACAGTAAATATTTATAGGCATAGTACATCGTATATGCTAGATAAACGTACATTGGATTTAATCGGGGCTCTTTATACAGATTACATTTAAATTATATGGTACTTCGACGAGCCGCTCGTCGCTCTCTAATTTCTACTTGCTCAGTAAGAGGTAAATATGTTCTGCGATCGTGCCGGATGCGAGATTTTGGCCACAGATGGATTATCCTAGCCAAGTACATGTAAGAACTGGTTGCAAACTTAATTCCTAACAATGGGAGGAAGATTACAGAGTGCTGGACTGGTGACAATGAGTGCTAATACAATTCAGAATGTGTCTTCAATGGGTTGTGGTGGGTGCGTGGGTGAATTATGCACAATTAACATAAGCTAGGGTGGATCGGGGATTGGGTCACGCTTCTCGAGCCCGAGGCGTCCGCTCTTGGAATGTGGAAGCAGCGGCTGGCCAGAACTAACTACTTGCGATACGCCTAGTTGTTAGATGGTAGCACATTTAATTTTAATTTAACAATCTAATTAAAATGTTAACATTTAATAATAGTTTTTTTCGCACACGCCTTTGTTGATGTTTTTTTGTTGATTATACAATAGCTAGAGCTAGAATTGGTTGCAAGCAACGCTGGGTGCCCGGGCGGCGCTTTGATTGATTGCGATACACTACTGATAGTATTCTCGTTGACTTGATTTGCTTTGTTGCACTTGCTGCGGTCGCATCCGAGTTCTTGGTGCACTTGGTTCGCTGGCGCAGTCCCATTGGTGGCTCTCTCGTGGTTCCCCTGCGCCATGTGCTCTAGTTCTGGTGTTTTGTGTTCGGATGCGCAAAGCAAACATCAGCAGGCAGTAGTCATAAATTGCGTTCCTAACTAAACAGAATCGTCTGCAATGAACCAGAATCAGTTGAGTTGTTAGTAAGATTGCTCTACGAATAAATAAGATCGAGTATACGCACCGTGGTACCACCATTTAGTCTTTTTGGGATTTTTATTGCAGGTCTTTACGTAGAGCGTGTTGTCTGGCGGGCGCTTCTTCTCCCGACAACTGCTCAACATGGAGGCTATGCTAAGGCACACCGATTGCACCGACAGCGCCGGCGACCAGTCCTCGGTCAGAATGGATAGGCAGATGTGTCCGTTGCTGTAGACATGCGGATGCACGGGTATATTGCTGCCAATAAAGGTCACCTACAAAAGCAAAACAAAGGAGCTCGTTACAATCGATTCCAGCGATTTCCCTTTGTGTTGAAGCCTTACCTCTGGCGAGTCGAAGGGATACTTATTGTTGAATTTGAACAGCAGCTGGAAGTCCTCGCCCTCGTAAAGTGTGCCCTCGAAACCTTTAATGTTTATTTTCCATCTGAAAGCGAATCGAAAAAGAGAGCTATGAGTGTCAGCTTACAACAATTGAAGGCTTTGTTTTGCGAGCTTTGTATTTATGAGCTTCAATTAAACCAGTTTCGGCTAGCGCTGAACTTGGCCCACTCTCTAAATAGTGACTGTAATACCCTGCCTGGACTTACTCGGATAAGTTTTGCTGTACGCTTTCAGTGTCAACGGTAACGCCCGGTGGAGGCTCCTTGATCAAGGACATCAGCTCTTTGTGCAGGCGGCGCTGTGGGTGGGATAAAATAGGGGGAGTACGAATTAGCGAATGACTTGGCGTGTGCAGAATATCTTATCGCATGTGTTTTTATTTTCGCTTTCCTCCTTTCGAGTTCGAGTTCTTCAAAATTATTTTTTCCGCCCTGTCTTATCGGTGCGCCATTTCTTCTTTGGCTTACAAACGCCAATAAACGCTATATAGTGAGTACATAATACCCACCCAAAGGTATACCTATTTACGCTCGTCTCGATAAGATAAAAACAAATGTCACTGAAATTTATAGAACCGTCGATTGTTTTCCGTCTTTCGGCTCTCCTTCCTTATCGACTGATTCTCGATTGCAGGGACCATCCGACGAGGCACAAAAACACACAAACAAGTACCCAAAAATACGATTTCAATTTCGTTTTTTGCCCACCCAAACAATTTGATCGATAAGGGAACAGGAATTCGCACTGGCAAAAATTCAATAATAAAAAACAGAGGAACCCCTCGCAAAAACAAGTCCAATCATCCAGTTTTCTGGGAATTTTCATCCATGACGCAATTTCTTCAAATCTAAAAAAATCGCCGCCCACCAGAAATAGTATCTGGTCAAAGTTCAGTTGTATCTAGCGAATACTTGCCTCCCGTCGACAATTGTCCAGCTGCAGTGGCTTGCCGCACTTGGATACCGGCGGAGATTGGGGCTCCGCTGGCTCCATTATGATCTCCGATTTGGGCATCTTGTCTTTGGATTTTTTGAATAGCTTCAGCATCTTGTTACGAAATTTACACTTGTTTATTTATTGTCAGTCAAATATTTATTTATTTTTGTTTGTTTTTTGTTGTCAACGAATAACGAATTCTCACAGGCGTAGGACTAAAATGGAATGACTGCTCCCGTCACCGATCACTTTTTTTCACTTTTGATTGATAGATTTTTCACAGGCTGCTTGACTGCAGAGTAATTTAATTTATTTCTACACTTCTCTTCAATATGCCAGCGCTTTTCCCAGGGGGCGTTACTGGGCGAGGGGCATTTTCTTTTTTTGATTTGTTTGCGAGCCGTTTAGCTGCTTTTGTGCCAACGTTCGTGGGACGACTGCAGGAAAGCGTCGAGAAATTTTTGTGGGAGAGACTGCCGGGCGAGCCAAGTGGTGCTTGTGAAGTGACGACGAAGCCGACGACGCGACGTGTTTCGGTGTGCGTAGCCGTAGCCGTCGTCGTCGTCGCAGTTCCCTCCCCCGCCACCCCCAGCCCCCTTGGCCGTGCAAAAAGTATATACTTTTTGCACTATCGAAAATGAGCAGTCGTAAGTGCAGCAGCAGCAACACGACCCAAGCAGCAGCCCAGGCCCAAACTAGTTTTTAAATATGATCAAGTTGCTGCTCACAGCTGGTTTGTGTTTGGACTGGGAATCGGATTTAGGTTGGGGTTGGCTCTCTCCCAGATCACGAGATCTCCAGGTGCTGGCCTGCTGCCCCTCCAATCCAATTGGCAAAACCGCTTATCGGGCCACAGCCCTGGCATGCAGCCTTTAACTGATAAGCGGCCCATTAGATTAGATTGCAGCCCGATAGCCAAGCAGATAGCCAGCTGGTACATATGTACACAGGAACAGTGAGAGAAAATGCTTCAATTCCGACAAATTAAGTGGATTTAAAACAAATATTTCGTTGTAATATTGTACAATTGTTAATGTTATTTCTTGGCACTGTAATATTTATTTTTAGATATATTTGTAGGTATTTTTGATTGTAATTTAAAGTAATTTTTCTCAGTGCTCCTTTACAAACCAAAAGGGAGACAAGTGGTCAAGTGGTCTTTGCGACGACTACGTCAATGGGGTATGCATTTCAATTGATGGAACAATGAGATGCTCCAGTGAAATGAAGACGAGCGCCCAGCTCGTGATTAAAGGCAATCAAGCAGCGACCACAGATGATCAATTATATAAGTTAAACAACTAGCAAAGTTAGCAGTGAAACTGGTTGCGAAGGAAAGCAGTCCCATAGATCGATGAAACACTTGGCAAGAAATTGCCAATTAAAAATGGGCCCATATATATATCCATATTTAATGTTCTGCGGCCACATCATCGCGATGTGTGTGTTTTTTGTTGGATCCCAAAGACCCCCAAATATCAAGATACTGAACTGGGCCAGGCCAATAAACACAATTCCCGCACTCCGGGGGGCTTACTTGCGTTTATTTTAGACTCAATCAAACGAGGAGGAGGAGAGGCAAACAAAAGCTGCTTGAATCACCAAGAGCAATAAATAAATAAAATGCAATTGAATGCCAAAGTCTAGGAACAGATATTGTAGGGAAATGGTTTGTGCTCCAGCCAAAGTCAGGAGAAACAAACAAGAAGAGAACAACAACTAAACACAATGGCCTGGCGAATTCTTCGGCAATAAAGCCAAACAGCAGAGTGTAAACAAATAAACCAGCGACTGTCAGACTGATGGGCGGAGCAGGGGCTGGGGGAGGCTGCCTTTGTTTTTGAATTATTTTTTATTTTCGCCGAATATTTTGCGAGTAAACAAAATTCCCAGTCCCAGTTGGCTGAAATGATGAAAAAGCGTGCCAGAGGCTAAAATCTTTTTGTGGCTGATAAACGGTTTTTGGCAGCTGATAAAGCCACAAATTTTCTGGCCAAGAAAAGAGGGTGAAGGACGATTAGCGTGGATATAAACAGGTGAGTGGATGCGAAATGGGAAAATGGTGTATTGGGGGGGCGGACATGAATCACACCCTCGAAAACAGTTTGGAAATTTGTTTGGCTGGCCAACCTTCGGATGTGAATCACACGGCAGGTCCCAAATCAACAAAACAAACAATAAGACCCACCAAAAGCCTCGCTCTGGCCAAATTATGCAACCAGGAGGCCCAGACCCAGCACCAGGCCCGTGCCCAGCCCCAAAGCCATATAAAGCGATTTCCTGAACCGGAGAAATGCTAAGCGCATTACCGCGAAAGCAATGGTGAAAGCGGAAGAAGAACTGGCGGGGGTGGGGCTGATTATATATTTGCGATGCAACCTTAAACTTGCCAAATGAGCAACGTGGGCTGTGCCCTTCGCCAGGCAATCAATATATCATCCTCCGACGTCATCAGTTTGCCAGTCAGTGACGTCAGAGATCGTGCTTCGAGTGCCGCCGGTAAAAATAAACGAAAACCTGATGCACCAGTTTGGGGGCTGCTTTATCATTTGGCCGAAGAGAATGGCATGTGTCACGTTCACGGCGGATGAGCAACAAGTTCCCGACTTTTTAGACCGACCGCTTCTAGAGCATCTTCCTCGGCTGATTGCCGATGATATGAATACGAGCAAATACGCTTTTAATCGAGTTCGAAACGTAAAACCATCGGAGCGGGAACGTGTTCTTGCGAAGGCACGTGAGAGGGGCGTGCAATTACAATAACGACGACAATTTAATTAAACGTCTCACAACTTACAAAGCGGATCGAACACCGTGATTAATCTTGATGAAAGGCAATTGGAAAACAGCAGACAGGAAACCCGGAGAAATCAATAGAGAAAGAATATATACAAAATATCTAATCAGTATTAGTTTATCAAACTAGAAATATCAGAATGATATGAAAATTAAATGGGAGTCGAGATATAATCAGGAGTAATTACTAGATAAAAATAATTATCAGATTATTGTCGTTGTAATAATATCTCAAATATTAATCGACACAAGTCGAAATAACACAAATA
This sequence comes from Drosophila setifemur, assembly GCA_021224005.1. Classification (NCBI taxonomy): domain Eukaryota; kingdom Metazoa; phylum Arthropoda; class Insecta; order Diptera; family Drosophilidae; genus Drosophila; species Drosophila setifemur. The sequence goes on from JAJJHY010005742.1 coordinate 4,909,339, forward strand.
AGTAGCATTCCATTTAACGAACTCAAATGACTTTCAACTCGGGTGGAACTGCGCAGGTAAATTTCTTGAAATCCTATTTGTCATTAAATTTGTGCGATCACGTTTCGCAGGTCACCGAGGGCGATAGCCTCGATCCCGACCATTTGCCGACAATTATATTGGTAACATGGCCAATTACACAGATGGACTGATGGATGCACTTTCCATATGGATGTGGCAACTGCCTTTTTAACTCCCCCATTATTGTGCTAAAAAGGCAAATCATTTCCTTATGGCCAGACGAGGCTTTGTTTTTGCCGATTCTTTGTGATCGAATCGCGGATCGCGAAACAGGCCCATGCATTATTCAAGATGCCAGGGCCTGCGAGTGCTCGACTGTCAACTAGATGTCTTTCAGAGCATTTCAAACTGGTTCTCGGCGTCGCCGTCGTCTGTGTTATTTATAGAGGGCCACCCCACACGTAACTGATGCGCCTGGGAGCGCCGCCAATTAATATATTGAGCGCGTGCCAAAAAATAGAATTCGCCTAGAGCCAGGGATCGCTCCCTGGGAAAAGCTGTCGGTGATCTATTGATATGATTTAATTATGCAGAACCTGCGCAATTCGGATTTGTTTTATGTCGGCTTTCGGATTAAACAATTTCGTTGATTTCGCGGAATCCGCGGAGCGTCGCGTGCGAATTCGCGTGGCATCGAGCACTGAATGAGAGGACTGCCGGCGGCGATGAGCTTCTATTTTCGGCCTGCGACCGAGGCGATATATAAGAGATATGGGTGGAGTATCCCCCAGAGAGAGCGAGCCAGGATGGCTTTGCAGATTCGATTGGAACTGCATTGTTTACGTGGCGTAAACAAAGTGCAATGGATGCCGTGTAAACATTTCAACAGTACGACTGGGAGTTGGACCCCAAGAGTGGCAGATCCGTTTGCATGGGTGCAATTAGCAGCTCAACCGGGCTCAGATGACCTCGAAGGGCAGACAAAGAGGGGCCTCTTTAAGCTGCCGCTCAACAAATTATATAATCTGTGAGCAAGCAAGGAAGCTGGACCGGACGAGGCTGGCTTATCTGAGAGCTGCGTCAGAGAGACCCGCACGGGTCGCTGCTGAAACGATAAGATGACGTTGAACCAGGCAATGGTTCTCCGGGGCGGAAGCGAAGCCGCGAAAGATCGCAGATCGCAAACATTTGCACAGCTGCGGATGACTGTCCCCCTTAAAGCAACACCCCTTCCCAACCAGCTGCAAGCCTCACCTCGCTGGGTGACATCGACATGGTGCTCCGGGAGAGTTCTGTTCTGGTGCGCCGCTGGGACTGCTGCTGCTCCTCAGGTCCGATCCTGCTCCTGGTTGTTGCTTGGCCTGCGTGGGCGAAATCGTTGCTGCTCAGTTGCGGGATTTGGGGAAGGGGTAATTATGGTGTCTTGCAGATTTTGCAAATGTTATTAGAAAAATAAATATCGTTGAGCCGACAGTATGACCCTCTTCGCAGGCAGTGTTGGTTAACGCCACAGCATACTTACAAAACTGCGCCACAAAATACCGCACTTGCACCGAGCAGCTGTTCGGCTGGATGGTATTTTTGGTTTCTGTTTGGATTGCGCTGAGCCCAAACCGTACACTAAAAATTTGATTTTTCTATAAAAACCGATTGCTCAAATAAATATGCGACTGCTTAGATTAATTTTAAAATGTATACTCGATTTAAAAAAAGGCAGAAGTAGTTACCATAGTTTATTTTAGAGAAAAATAATTAGGAAGTGGTTATTTAGGCTGTATTTCTATAAAACAGTTATTTTCGAAATTAATAAATTATCAGCTGTTGGCCTGGTCACACCATTATTTCAACATATGCAAACAGCTGATTGAAATTAAAAGAATCAAAATTAAAAGAAAGTAATGTTGTTAATCAGTTTTAGCCAAGGAATACTGTACTCCACATAAATAAAAACAATGGCAAGCCCGTTTAATTGATTGCAGTAAAGTTTATCTCTCGAGACTCTCCAAGGAGAGGAATTCTACAGTTGATAAGCTGCAGCTATGGCTTATCTAAGCACAAACACCTTTAAAAACACGCGCTGCAGGTCGCCACTCTCAGTACCGCTTTAGCTTCCATTAGATTCAGACTGAGATTGGGTAACCAGCGAGAAGCAGAGATCCACAATGCATTTCGGAGTCTTGGGAAGCGGCATCATCGGCCTGACCACAGCACTGGAGCTGCAGAGGGAGTTCCCCACGGCAAGGGTGTCGGTGATAGCGGATCGCTTCAACGAGGACACAGTAAGCTATGTGGCTGCTGGAATCTTCCGTCCTGGCACTAGCTTCATGGGTCCCACCCAGGAAATTACGCAGTGAGCATCAGATATTTTCTTTTACTGCAAGAGCTTAAGCTATAGTTCCCCCTTCTTCGCAGGCAATGGATGACAGATGCCTTCAATTACTGGGACGAGCTGCGTCGTTCCAAGGAGGCTCCTCTAGCGGGGGTGTGCCAGCTGTCCGGCTACATCTACTCCCGCACCTCGCCCTCCATCGTTCGGGTAATTAATGGTTACCGGGCTGATTGCCTATCAGTGCCTCCTTATCTTGCCCAGCTTAATTCGATTAAATCAACACTTTAGAACCACTTTATTGAGAAACTGCTGCCCGTTTACCGGCGCGCAACGGAGGAGGAGCTGAAGCTGTGCCAGGGTGGCTGGAAGTTCGGATCCTTCTTCACCACCTGCCTAACGGAGAGCCGTCTCTTCCTGCCTTACGCTACCAAGAAGTGAGTGAAAAGTGATTTAAATCAATTTGAAACCTGATTAATGAAAACCCCTTTAGATTCTTGGAGAACGGAGGCGAAATACTGCGCCAGCATGTGAAGAATTTCTTCGAGGTGCAAAAGGACTACGACGTGCTGCTCAACTGCACCGGAATGGGAGCCAAGGAGCTTTGCAACGACCAGCATTTGGTGCCCATCCGAGGACAGGTGCTCAAGGTGCGGGCGCCATGGGTGAAGCTGGCCTTCTACGGCGACTACGATACGTATGTTCTGCCCGGATTCGAGACTGTCACCCTCGGCGGATGCCGTCAGTTCGATAGCTACAACACCGAGTGGTGCAAGTACGACAGCATGGCTATCCGGGAGAGGTGCTACGACCTGTTGCCCAGCCTCCGGAAGGCGGAGATCGTTCGGGATTGCGTTGGCCTGCGTCCCCACCGATCGATAGTGCGGGTGGAGCCCGAGCTGATCACCAACGCAGAGGGCAGGCGCCTGAAGGTTGTCCACAATTATGGTCACGGAGGCTACGGTGTGACCACGGCCCCCGGAACGGCCAAATATGCCGTGGGTTTGGTTCGCGATCTGCTGGCCGGGAATAGCAAGCTGTAGGTGGTAAATTCGTTGTTAATTGTTGGTCATTAAATTTGTTATACTCGTAAATCCAAAATCTTTGTACCTCCCTTGGCTTTGTTTGATTTGTTGAGTCGTAAAGTAATGGCAACAGTTTAAAGGTCGGAATATCTATAGAAGATTATACCATATAATCTTTCTTATGGTTTCTGCAATTATCAACTGTTTCCTAGGTATTTGGGTACCTGATTGGAGTCCAATTGTTGGTGGAAGGAAATTACATTTTATTAAATCAGTTATAGATGAGTATACAATTATTAGACAGTTGAAGTTCATACTTTTTATGAGGGAAGATATAAGAAGATAAATTTGAATTTAATTTTTTCGAAAGGGTTTCGAACTCGAAACTGAGACTCGAATTTGGCGCTCCTCTGGGAGTGCTGGAAAATAGCTGAGAAAATGCACTGCGCAGGTCCGGCGCATGAATGGAAAGCTCTTCATGGATTCGCCCCGAAAGCTACGCCCACACTCGATTCCGGACAACCCAGGCACGGACACCCCATCGATTTTCAGCAGCCAGCAGCTAGAAGAGCAAACTGTGTGGGCAGCCAGCCAAGCCAGTCAGCTAGTCAGTCAGGTTGAAACAGTTAAATTATGAAAACGTATACAAAAACCTGCCCGTAAACTTCGCCGCACCAGCAACCAACCAACCAAGCAAGCAACCAACCAACCAATTCGCCGCCTCAGGAAAAATTGTGTGTGTGTCCTTTGGAGTCGACGTGTCGAAGCGAACGAACTGCGAACTGCGAACAGCGAATTGCGAGCTGTGAGAAAAAACAGAGCTGGAACAGTTGCAGGCGTCGCATTGCAAACGCTGAATAATTGCACGGTTGGAGCCACTTCACACCACCCCGGAGCAGAGCAGAACAGGACGTGGGAGTACGGGAGTGAATAATTGATTGGGTAATCGTAAACAAAGGGAGAACGCGGCCAGTGCCAAGGCTGATTGCGAGTCCCAGTCCGAGTCGAGTCCCCTCAGAAGGAGCTGCGCTGCGATTATCGATTGCTGTGTGTATGTGTATGTGTAACAACAACACGGCACCCACACCTCCTTAGGCGGATTCGCACACGTCAACAACAGCAGCAGGATCTTCTGGCAGGAGTCCAACGGCAACCACAACAGGATCTGCAGTAGAAGCAGGAGAAGCGTCAGCAACCGCAGCAACCTCAAGACAGAGTAAGTGCATCTGACAGTATAAGTATACGCCATGTGGGACAGCAAAATCCCACGGATTGTGGCCGCTTGCTGTTCCTAGTTACATGGTTACTTGGTGCGGATAAATCTGCTGCTGACACATGCGGATGCGGGTTACTTCTTGTATTTATTGCCATGTATAGTAACTTCGTTATCTAAACAGAGAAAAAGCCAGCGAAATATATCCAATACATTTTATTTTTAAAAAAGTTTTCCATGAAAGCTGACATGATTAGGATTTCTAGGTAATAGTTGAAATGGAGTTTCGAAAGCTTACATGTACCCTTAACAACTTTTAGCCACGAACACCATTAGTTCCGAAATTGAGCCCAGCTTTTAGCTATAGTTGTTTCCTATCAATAATTAAACCAGCCCGCAGCTGCTGCCCAACAACTCAACAGCTGCTTAATCATTGGAAATTTGAAACATGAAAGAGCAGTAACGGGGGGGCTAAGAGGAGGAGGGGGAGGACCTGGAAGGGAAGGGATGAGCAGCAGCCACCCCCGCACTGAGGGAAAAACAACAGAAAAAATCGATAATTACACGCAGTCGAGCAGATAAAAACATTTCCACACCGCCTCTGATAACAGCCGTGTGACGAGTCGTTGGTGGGATGTCCCCTCCTATTCCTATTCCTTCTCCTTCTTTACCTCCCCCTCCTCCCCCTCCTGCTTCTGCTCCTCCTCTATTCCTCTCCAGACTGAGCCTGAAAAGGCTCAGGCTCCTTGACAGGCAGTTGTTCCTTGGGGCTGCTGCTGTCCTTTTGCTAGGGGAAAAATAAAAATCCTTGACGATGACGACGACTACGACGTTCATCAGGATTCTGACAGCATTTCGCTGCTGCGCAACTTTTGATTTGCTGGAATGGGAAACGGAAGCTGGAGTTGCCTATACACACAAATTATCGACACAATGTCGCTGGTTTGCATATGGAAAACAGGCAACCCAACAGGCCAGGACAACGGCAGGGCCTGGGAATGGCTTGGCAAACTGTAAGCCGAGACCGTTGTCACTTAGCCAAGTCAAGGCTGAAAGTTTTCAAGGACACACAACAACCCAGCCCCCTCCGGCTTCCGCCCTCCGTCCGTCCTCCGTTCTGCGTAGTTTCTCTTTGAGCTTTCCCAGTGACGTGACAGCCATGGATAATCAAGTGGGTCTGCCTCCGACCCCGGCCCCCCCTGTGAAATCCCATCCCTTTAGGGTCACAAGTCAACGCTGGGGCTGGGTTATGCTTCAGAAAATATAAACGCAACTTGTTTAATCCACGCGCACGCGATTCCATTAGTTTTAAGCGGTAGCTCGGAGAGCAGCAGCTGGCCCCCAGTTGGCCTTGACCACTGTGCTCTGCCCATGCCCGGTTTCCATATTGGGGAGATCCAGTTTCACGTGCAGCTCGGACAATAATTGAAGTGTCTTGGGCATCCGAATGATTGGATGTGTGAGTGTGCGGATGGCAAACTAATCGCAAAGTTCCATGCGGAGTCCGATGTTGACGCCATCCCCCACGCCGCACATGGCGTCGGCCTTGCAGCCGTTCTGGCCGTTGCTCAATCCCACTCCCATTCCCATCCCCCGGGTCTCGCGAGGCATCATCTCCTCCGGGGTATCCAGTTGGCCACATTTGCCCTTTGACTCAGGGCCACTGCTGAAGATCACGATACCCGGAGGACGGTGTGGCGCAACGGGAGCGGAAATCTGGTTGGTGGTCTGTGCCTGCTCTTTCCCCTTGAGCTTCGCCGAATCCTTGGGCAAGAGAGTGGTCATGCATATGCTGGAGTTGCTGCTACTGGTGATTATGGTGGTTGTATCGATGGTCTCCACTAACTGGCCCTCGTCCTCGGAGGCGGCAAGGGCAGCCGCCTGACGTTCCCTCTGCAGCTTCCGTTCGCGCTGCAACATCTGCTCCATACACTCCTCCTCCTGCTCCTCCCGCGCCTGCTGCTGACATAGCTCCACATGCAGGCGGGCCAGCTGGGCGGCATCGTACGGGCAGAAGCAGTTAAGATTAACCACCCGGTTGCCCATGTGCTGGACGGGACGGCAGTTCCGGGTGATGGGAGAGACCCCATCCGCGCCCAGGAGCAGGCGGAAGTGGCGCAGCTGGAAGTCACTGATGGCCAGGGACTCGGGGAAGATGAACCACTCGGTGCCCTGGTAGCAGGGCGGATGGGTCAAAGATCCCCCGTACGAATAAAATCCGGTGCGGAAGGTGTACATCAGGTAGGAGAGGGGAAAGGGCGGGATCTGCACCCGCTTGCCGGGCTGCTGCACCAGGCGCAGGTTCTGCACGAGGGGATCCAGGAACGGGTTGTGGGCGGACAGCTCGAAGACATAGCCGATCATCAGGAGGTCGTAGCTGCTGGTGCACGAACGGGGAACTCCCGATCCGGCACGATGCATCACCTGCATCTCCAGCGGGAACTTGCGGTGGTTGATGGTGTGCTCGGATCCCTCGCTGTTGCACCAGCCCCAGCGGAAGCGGAGCTCCAAAAAGGTGTAGCTGGCCAGCAGATCCGCTCCACTGATGGTGGGTGCATTGCCATGGAACTGGGCACGCAACACCAGGGTTTGTCCAGTATTCTCCAGCTGGATGCTGGCCGGCAGATCATCGTAGTGATTCCAGTTGAGCAGCTCCCTGATGGCCAGGCGTTGGATCTGGCTCTCGTCAATATTCACCGGACTTTGGAAGCCGAGTTCTTCCTCCAGCGGTCTAGTGCCCTCCTCGGATTTCCCCAACCAGGTGTGCGGACCGTGTTCCATATCGTAGCCATATCCCATAGGAGTGCGGCACGAGCCGGATCTAAATCCGGAATTTAAGCGATCTGGCAGATTTAGCCAGATGAGCATCCGCTGGTAACATTCCTTTAGCACCTCCTGATCCGCCTGATAGGCTATGCCCATCACCACGCAGAGGGCGGCGGTAATCATCGGATGTTGGATCAACAAACTGAGGATCTGGCTGACTACCAGCCAGAGTAACTGCATCAGCAGGCCCAACGCGGTGCCGAGCGTGGTGTCAAACATCTTTGCAACGGATTCGGTCTCAGGACCAGGTGAACATCGAGCGGGAAGGGTTGCGGTATGGTAAATATTGCAAAAATAGAAACGTACCAAAAACAAAAATCGATAACTGGAGATTACTGCTCGGTTCCCTCTAGATTTTAAGGATATTTTTACAATATTCTCCGAATAGTTAGTCTATCACTGTTGCGGGAGAGAATGTGTTTAGGTGACTGGGCCTTGAACGAATAGATACCCGAGGTTGTACACAAGTTGACAGAGAATCCAAGGCTGCTCCTTTGCTTTGATTTTTAAAAACTCCCAAATCTGGATAATCCCGATTTTATAGGTATTTACCTAAAAATAATAAATTAATATTAATATTCCTTTCCCTGCAGCAGCGAACCGCTCAAAGAACAGACATAATGGCTAGTGGCGGAGACCCCAAGTGGCAGAAGGATGCTGCCGACCAGAACTTCGACTACATGTTCAAGCTGCTCATCATCGGCAACTCCAGCGTGGGCAAGACCAGCTTCCTCTTCCGCTACGCCGACGATAGCTTCACATCCGCCTTCGTCTCCACGGTGGGCATTGACTTCAAGGTGAAGACCGTCTTTCGGCACGACAAGCGCGTGAAGCTCCAGATCTGGGTGAGTAACTAACCAGTCCAATTCACCTGGTGTTGCCTACTTTTATGGGCCATTTGGTTCGACGCCTCATGGCTTCGAGGGGGCAGCTGCCTGACCTCGATTTTGTTTTATGGGGGCGAATTAATCATCCTGGGCAGAGCATTAAACCGGATACCAGCGACATTGATTTATTGATTGTGCCCTCTCGAGTTGTGCTCGAACCGAATGCCTTGGCCGCAGGATGTGCGATGTGTCCTGATTAAGATTCTCATTTCTATTTAACAAACGAACGGAAAAACGTTTAAATAGTTCGAAGTAAAAACGAAATTTAATTGGCTTTTTCCAGGACACGGCTGGCCAGGAGAGGTACCGCACCATCACCACAGCCTACTACCGCGGTGCGATGGGCTTCATCCTGATGTACGATGTCACCAACGAGGACAGCTTCAACTCGGTGCAGGATTGGTAAGAAATTTACCTCCAAAAATTGGAACTTCCTCTTTTAAAACTCTTAAATCTTGTATTACCCCAGGGTCACACAGATCAAGACGTACTCGTGGGACAATGCCCAGGTGATCCTTGTGGGTAACAAGTGCGACATGGAGGACCAACGTGTGATTAGCTTCGAACGTGGCCGCCAACTGGCTGATCAGCTGGGAGTGGAGTTCTTTGAGACGTCTGCCAAGGAGAACGTGAACGTCAAGGTGAGTGGTCAGGAGAGATCTTCCTGTTTGAGAATTGAATGATATATTCTTATCCCTGGCCAGGCTGTGTTCGAGCGTCTGGTGGACATCATCTGCGACAAGATGTCGGAGAGCCTGGACGCCGATCCGACGTTAGTGGGCAGTGCCCAGAAGGGTCAGCGGCTGACGGACCAGCCGCAGGGCACGCCCAATGCCAACTGCAACTGTTAGAGCCCCTAGGAGAAAGAGCGAGAGATGTTAGGATCCTGCGGAGCAACTGCACCACAACTTCAGAACAGCAAGAACAGAATTGCAACGGACACAAAATTTGGAACTAAACAAAAACTAGCTAATTAGTCAGCATTGAAAGATGGGGGATTGCGGATCCGGATCCGGATGATGATAAATTTGTATCGATATGTGTATGTATATCCTTTCGTTCGGTCGCCTCAGTGTAAATGTCAAATGTTATTTAATCCCGATGTTTGAATTGTAATTTGTAATTGGTAATTTGTAATTTGTAACTTGTAACTTTAATCGGCTGCCGCGGTAACGATTTGTTGAATTGTAACGTGTGAATTGAATTTGAAAAAAATCCAAACCAAACCAAACAAAACAAAACGAATCGAAACGATACATAAAATAACCATGAACAAGAGCAAAGAATTTATGGAAAGTCCGATTTCGGCACTAATTAAGCGTGCACCCAGAGAGTGCTGGTTACTGATTTGATTTGTAATATCCAGGTGGTCAAATGTCAGTCAGTATTTCAAGTCGAGTTGAATGTAATGGAACGGAAATATCTCTCCCACATGTAAATACGCTGGCTAAACTGTACAGTTTGAGATGCTTGGCGAAACGCACAAAGCTAGCGAATCGGTGAAATCGAACAGAGACAACCTAACTATAGTCACACGATCCCTTCAATCCTTGTATATGTACGGTTACTTGGCTAACCCACACACACAGGCAATCACACACACACACACACACACACACACACTGGCTACGACACACAGAAGAGAGATATAGCTAAATCCTGGTAGTCCTTGGATTCAAAGATACAACCAAACAGGCACTAGTAAGCGATTATTATTAAATATTATGATTATTATTATTATGTACGTATGTATTTATGTATTTATGTAGTGAAATGGAAAATTTTAATGTGTTGCAAATGGTAAATGAAATATATATATATATATATATATACATCAATATACAAGTATCGCATAGAGTACTACCCGACCCATAACTAAGCATATGTATATGTAGAGGTAATCGCAGTTTTCTGTTCCGTTCCGTTTCGATCTCCTTAAGAGTGCGACAATAACCCGCAGGAGATGCAGCATCCTCCCCTCCCCTCCCCCGCAATCCACTCCCCAACTCTAACCCAACTCCACCCTCCCCTGAAGGCAACCTCGAATTGGTTTTTCACCATTTCACCCAAAAATTCGACTTATTTTCGAGACTGTTGCGAACTGAATTCGGATTGCGAGTTACTTGAACCCACCGAGCCAGCTGAGAGATCGGTGCATTTAATTTGCCAGCCCCACAACCACTTTTACAAGCACCACCCACACCACCACCACCACCACCACCCAGAACTGCACCCACTTTTCTATCCAGACCACTGTACAAGGCTTTCCTTTGTTAATGCTTTTATCGAAATTGATCGGGAAGGAGGACTTTTACAGCTGAACGCTGGCTGAAACTGCTGAATCCGGAGATATATAACTGAATCTATATGTATTTGCAAATGCTCGTTGATGTTAATAATATGTGTACAAGCAGAGTTTCACTTGAATTACGATTAAATTAAAGGCATATCGCTGTATTATAAATACCCAAACAAAACGAACTTAACCGATGTATCCAGACCCCATGAAAATTCCAGGGAAAATCCAAAAAAGTGCACAACGAGTTGTTTAGTGCCAGATAGAGAGAGCGATAGAGAGAGGGGCGGGAGGGGATGGAAAAAAAAATAAGGATAGAGGAAATTGTTTAGGAAAATGCCTTAAATGAATCTTGGTCTTTTTGGCATTCGAACTGTTTTGTAAAATAATTAATCATACAACGTGCATAGCCACCTCTTCAAGTATTTGTCCTTGTGGATTCGCTTTTAGTCAAGCCCCAAATGAAATATGTATTTCCAACCAGACAATTAAACTAAAACCAAACCCTAAAGCCAGACTAAAATCAAAGTAAATAACTCAATGGTAAACGAGATACGATTGTTGATGAATTGATAAATTTGTGCATAGGCATAACGCAAGCATTTTTGCGCTACATTGTTGTCATTTAAACAAATACTTAGCATATATTGATTATTGCATTGTGTACTCTCTCAGCTAAACCAAATATTTGTAAACCCTATAACAATGAATTCCAATTCCAATTCCAATTCCAAAACCAAACCAATACCAATACCAATACGAAATTTAAAAACAATGGCATTATTTGTATTCCATTTGAATTGCAACAAGAATATCCCAACTAGGAAATTGTATACAAGTGCGTCGAAACGTCAAATAATTCAATATATTATTCAATGATGGGTTTTAACACACCAACACACTGACACACACACACATCTGCATACCCGTACTTATGAGGATACTAACATAGATATACAGATACACAAAAATATATACATAATATACACATAATGGTATTGAAATTATTGTATTCCCATAATAAAATATATGCAAATGGTGTATGGTAAAACAAAGAAGGATGTTTGTGTGCGTTTTCCTTAATTATTTGTTGTTGTTTTTTTCAGCATATTTATGGAGGCTTCCTCGATATGGGTATTTGTTGTATGCATTTAAATTAATTATCGCCTGGATATGCAATTTCTATATAAATATTATAAATTAAATGTGGATTCACTAATTATATTATTTGTTTCTTTTTTCTTTATTTCCATACAAACCGTCTGAGCCTTTTCTATTCCCCTTTTAAGCCCCAATAAATAGACCGCAAAATATATATTTTACAGGTTTTATTCATATTGATATATGGTACTTGTATAATTTACAATTAAATAAGTCAATTCACATAAATATCATATAATGTGCGCCGCCACATCAAGCGCAATCCAATCCAATGGCAAAGCTTCGGGTACAGTGAGTACTGCTGATGAATTATTTATAAATTGTACACAGTGTTACAGGGGCTTGGAGTGGCTATATCTGAGTCCGGGGATCAAGCCGTTGGTTGAGCTTCATCTTCTAGCTAGAATTCAATATTTTAGACAGCAATATGCGTACTATATATACGTATTTATGAATTTGCTGGATATGTGTATGCTGCGCTTGTGTGTCTGTGTGTGTTATACAAATACAAATAGATACGGCTGTGTGACCTGCATTTATATTATTTTAAATCTGGCGTATATTGAGTATGATTTTATTGTTTTATTGTACATTCGCAACGTACCAGGGTCTAGGCTAGTAAATGCTTTAAACTAAAACTAACATTCCACTGGGAAAATTCGCAAACTAAAATGGCAATGAATAGCAAACTTTACGCAGATTATTTTCCATTTACAAGTTTCCCTTTTTGACTTTAACTAATTTGGCATAATAAGCTCTCTCTCTCTCTCTCGCTCTCGCCCTCGTTCTGTAATCTTTTTTTCTATGTGTGAGTATCTCTCAGTACGAGTACGAGTATCTCTATCTCGAGGCACACACAGCATTTCCTACCTTAACTTTGTTTACTTGCAGTTTGCTCTAACTAATGAAGCGGTGAAATCGAGCAGCTGAAATATCCTGTTTCATTTCGATATTGTATGATGTATCCGCAAGATACGGCTTTGTGTGGATGGGTACTTAAGTTTAATAGCCGAACAAAATGCATAAAATCAGTCTGACTCTTGTTTCAATACATAATTAATACATATATATATATGTAGGTATACATTATAATACACGCACAAAGCTAGAGCTGAGTATTTCAGATGCATTTCAAAATGCATTCGGTGCTCTTTTCGATGCTTTAAAATTAAATTAAATGCAATTAAATGCTAAGAAGTGTGTGTTTTTAAATATGTTTATGTTATGTTGGAGTGTGGAAATAAGTTCAATGTGGGGCTGTTTATGTACAAGTTTTAACGAGGGCCTCGAGACGGCTGGCCCCTGTGCTCCTGGCTATCGAAAAGTTCCTCCGGAAGCTCAGGCCTCCGGTTGGGTTCTGTACTGCGGCTTGCGTCTAATTGTGGCAAAGTATTGCTGCGTCCGGTGCTTGCTACGTTGCTGCTGCAATTGCTGCAGGTGGCGCAGGTGCTTCTCCATGTGCTTCTGTTGCAGCTGCCTTTGCTGGATTTGTTGCTGTCGTCACACCGTGGTCTCGTCATCATCAATATTCCGCCTGTTTTTCGCAATAAAGAGATCTCTTAGCATCAGCATATTGATACAGGCATTTACTCGTACAAATAATTCCACATAATACTACGTAATTCTACTCTAAAATGCTGCTCTAATTTACGTGCAACACGTGCATGGGTATGTTCGGGAGTTTGTGGCATGCCGGGCATATGCAGATAGATAGTTAAGCCAAGCTGAACGTGTTTAACATTTAGGTTGATTCAAGCGACAACATAATTTATGCAACCGAATTATTAAAGTGAAAAAAAGGAACATAAATCTATGTTGTGTGTTGGGTGAGTGTTAGTGCGTATCAATTGATTTGATGTAGTATCTGTGTGTGTGGGCGAGTGTTTTTATGTGGAGGTGTCGGGACGCATAAATGTGGTTATTTTTATTCGACCAGGTTGGGACTTGCGTTTGTTTTTATTTGCCGAGTTTTTTTCGAGTGCTAATGGATATTCTGGATGGTGTTTTTGCACTATTCATTAAGAGGCATCAATTATTATTTATCGCTAAATTTAATGAAGTCTTTTAATCCTCCTCTAATTGACTCTGTCACTCGATATTCGTTTAGCTTTTAGTATTAAAAACTTTTTGTTTAGTTTAAAATCTAGAACTAACAGAGGGGGGAGGGATCGGGGGACTAGCTAATGTTCCTATTTGTTTTCCATATACCATATTGTTAGCGACCAAGGATACTGCTGCCTCTGTTGCCTGCGTTGCAGCCAAATAATGTCGAACTGTGGAGATGTTCAGGTTGTAGAGTGTCTGGTTTGGTTTTTGTTTCTTGTGTTTTTTGGTTAGTTATTTGTTAGTTGTTAATTGTTATTTGTTATTTGTGGGGGGTGAGTGGACGATGGCTTTGGAATGATTTAGCGAATGATATGTACACTTGTTAGATGAGATTAAAAAAATTGTTTCAATATTACACGTTCCAATTAAATGCAGCAATAAAAAAACATTCGGATTACAAATTAGGAAGTGATAAAATCAACCGATTCGTTAATCATAAGCAAACATTCAAGGCGATGGGTTGAAAAAACAATGTAATGTACAAAAATAATACGTATATTAAATATTTACATTCAATTTAAAAATGTTCAAATCAAATTAAAAAAAATCGGTGCAATTGTTAAAGCGATCGAATCGAATCGAATCGATTCACTTTTATGCTACGGAAAAACGAACAAAACGAAAAAGAGATGTGAATCCAAGACGATGATGGAAAGTGGAAAATGGGAAATGTGATGTGCGACTTGAAAATGCATTTTCCATGTGGTTTACCTCTGAGCTGGAGTTGTAGTTGTAGTTGTAGTAGTTGTAGTAGTTGTGTGGTTGTTGTTTGATTTGGTTTGGTTTTTTTTGGGTTGGTTGGATGGATAGACGAGCCGCCATAGCCAAAGCATTTCGCATTACGTTGAATTCATTTTGCAGATACATTTTTTTTGAGTGAGTGTGTAGAATGATGTGTATGTGTGTGTGTGTGTGTGTGTGTTTCATTTCACAAAGAGCAAAAAAGAGAAAGTTCGAGATTGGAGATAGGAGAGAGCAGAAGTGAAAGATAGTCAAATTAGATTTGCTTCAAACGTTCCCAGGACCAGCTGAAAGGATATATGAGGAGTATATGAGGTATAAATGAGTGTGGATATCGGGTATGAGTGTGTGTGTGTGTGTGTGTGTGTGAGTGAGTTTTTTTTTCGAACAGTTTTCATTTGCATTGTTTTCCGCTTTCATTGTTGTGTACGTGTGTGTGTTTGTGTGGGGAAAGTAGAGAGATTGGTGGCACAAAAGGTTCATGTCATTGTGGTTGTTGATTCGAATAAGGAAAAAATAAGAGAATCGGAAACAAAGGACCACAGTTTAATTGCTGGAATCAAAACGGAGCAGCTCAGGAACCAAAACTAATCTCTAGGCCAACTAAAAATTAAATCAACTGAATGGGGATGTACATTGCACATGGTAATCGTACATTGTACACTGAGTACAAGAGAAGCATTAACTGACCACCGGAATTAAGAACCACAACGAAACGGAAACGGAACCGAAACCATAACCAAAACCAAAACCGAAACCGAAAGCAGGAAGGGGTGCTGCCATCGAGGGTCACTCACTCTGTATCCGTGATGCTGGCCAATGGCCCCAGGGGCTGCATGGGAGCCACCATTGTTGAGGGTGGCGATGAGGCCCTGGAGCTGTGCCGCGACCCACCCCCGTTGAGGGTGTGCCTCGCCAGCAATCCCGGGTTGTTCACATCGTTGACCATGCCCAGGCTGGGGGGCTGCATCAGCTGGGATCCATGTAGCGAAGGGGGTTGCGTGTGGCTCAGCTTCCTGGCGGGCAGATGGTCCTCCTCGGCGGTGTAGGGAAAGTGATAACCATTTTTGTCCGATCCCTCGGACAACCTGTCCTGCAGTTGCTGGTGATGCTGCTGTTGCTGCTGCTGCTGCTGGTGGTAGTCGTTCTTGAGCAGGGAGTGCACCGAGTGCAAGGAATCCGTGCCATAAGCCGGCTGCCTCTTCATGCTGTAATGCCCATCCCTGGATCCATAGATATCGGGGGTAATGCGATCCTTGGAGAGGTACGGGGACTCCGACTTGGCGCCCATGTACCCACTGCCCAGAGTCCTCTGCTTATCGTAGATATTGTCACTCATGTACGCCGCATCCGGGTGGAAGCTCCTCATGTGACCAATAGTCTGGGAACCACCTCCTCCGCCGGGATAATCCTTCTCGCTGCCGTAGTGACTGGGTGGCTTGTAGGATCCGTATTTGTCCGGATAATCGCCCCTCCGCCCGTACAAGCTATCCTCGTAGCCGTCGCGGGCATCGCGGATGTTCTCCAGGATCGATGGTGGCATATTAATCTTGTTGTGGTGCTGCTGCAGGTAGCTGGTGTCCGTGAGATCGGGATTGGGCAGGGGATTCGGGGAAATGGTCATCTTGGCCTGGCCATGCACATGCTCATTGTCCGATCCCGTGTCCTGGGACCAGCGTCCGATATTCGGAGGCGACTGCAGATACGCATCCGGTAGCTGGCTGGACCACCTTGGAGCATAGACGGGCTTGCTGACGCTCGGGAAGAGCTGCGGACTCTGCACCACATTCAGCTCCGGCGGAGTGGTGGCCTGCACGTGCTCCGTGATGTTGGGCAGATAGGCGGGCGTCGAACTCACTGCCGTGCTGCGATGTGTGCCCGAGGATCGGGCCGTTCGGGATTCGTCATCGTCGCTGGAGTGACTGGAGGCCAGTTCCAAGGATCTACCATCGGTCTCGGACCCCGAATCGGAGTCCTTCCTCTGGCGCCGGGAGGGCTTCTCCTCACCACCCCTACTCCGTCCCGTTGTGGAGGATTCGAAGCCCCGCAAGAAGCTCGGAGCATCGCTGGCTGAGTTATAGTTCGAGGTGGATGTGGAAGTCTGCCTGAGTTGTCCATCGCTGTAGGGGCTGGAGCTGGTCTTGGCCGTGCTCCTGGAGGTGGTGCTGCTGGCGCTGATGCCTATATTTCTTCTGGTAGTGGTATCGTAACCACCGGCGAGGAAGTTACTCGGTCTCGCCGCTCCATTCACATTGTGCGAGCTGTTCGAGACCACCATGGAGGAGTCCAGGAGTGGCACCTTCCTGCCCATGCAACGCAGACAAGTGCGCTGCAGATTCTCCCGCACCCGCTTGTTGATGATGCAGTAGCCAATGAGGCAGAAGAGGGCGTGTAGGAGCACCACTCCCGAGAGCAGCAGGCTCAGGAGCTGGGAGTGCTCCGAGGCAGCCAGCACGGCCAGGACCCACATCACACCCATTAGGGGTAGGGAAACCACAGAAAGCCAGAGCAGGGTGCGCAGGTTACCGAAGCCCAGAACGTGATCCTTGAGGGTGAAGGCCGCCTTGACGGACACAAACAGGATTAGGAGATTCACCACGGACATGCCTGCAATGGGACCCACTAGCCACCAGACCACGGGCTCGTAAACTGACAACCAACAGCTGGAAGGGAAAAATGGTTAAGATTGGGATTAGCATTAGTTTTGGAAAGATCTCCAGGTCTACTTACAATAGGCTATTCCCGTACTCATGGGCACGAACTCCCACGGAGAGTCCCACAACAATGGCTGGGGCACCGTAGCCCATGGCAAAGTAGAAACCCATGGGGCCGTGGTTGATGTCCCGCATCTCGGTGAGCATGCGGTAGAGGTGGACGCAGTCCACCGTCGTCCACCCGAAGGCCGCCAGCCAGAAGTAGTGGAGGCAGATGGCCGTCAGCTTGCAGGGGAACTCGCTCTCCAGGAGCTGCCGGCGCGACTGCATCCCCACGAAGAAGAGCAGCTCGGCGAAGAACACGCACAGCACGATGTTCTGGTGGATGGTATTGGAGTTGGTCTGCTGACCCCTCAGCAGGGCCAGGGCCAGGAGCACGCCCAGCAGCAGGGGCAAAGAAACCAGGAAGGCCGAGTACGAAGTGATCTGCACCAGGAGCGAGGGTTCCGGGATGTCCTCTGGATCGATAACGTCCACAATCACCGCATAGCTGGAGATGTGCGTGCAGCTGCAGTTCACCAGGATGGGTTGCTGGGCCGTTGGGCTGAAGTCACCATCAAAGTCGGGTATCTCAGTTTGGCAGCCCAATCTGGTCCACTGATTCGTGAAGGAGTTCCAGCGCACGCACTGAGGATTGGAGCGGGGTCCGAAGCGAGCCGCATCCATGTCCAGCCACATCTGCAACTTAATGGGTTGGCCGAGATGGGGCGAGCCCAGGGATCGGTAGACCACATGCTCCTGCTGATCCGCTTGATCCGAGGGATAGGTGATCTCCACCTGCCGCTTGACCAGTCTGCGATCCCTGTAAACCGCATCATTCTCACCCTTCGGCTGTTCTTCGCTGCCCGTGGAGCTGGCTCCCTCGTAATTGGGATTCATTACTTCCGGTGAGTCGGGAGACACGATCTCCTCTCCCGAGTTGCCATGAAACTCAATGTCATCCAGGTTCAGGCGGATGTGAGGTTCCCTCACTTCGCCATCCTCATTGCTGGACGCCTCCAGTTGCTCTCCCGAGGCGGACACTGGCGGTGGAATCTCGTGGGCTGTTATTCGGATATCCTCGATCTGCTGTTCGCTACTGCTCGTTGGGGCCTTGGGCACATCGAAGACTTCCACGAACTGCTGCTCCGAGCTGCCCGTCGAAGAAGAGGAGGACGAGGTGGAGGAGATCTTCCGCGAGGGAATCTCCAGGCGTTGTGTCTCCTGCTCCCGTTCCAGCGAAGGCACCAGTATCTGCAGTGAGAGAACGGGAGTGGCCAGCTCCACATCCACGCCCCAGCGACGGGTTATGGTCTCGTCGTACATATCGGGCAGAAGCTGTCCCACATCCTTGTACTGGGCGTAGGCTATGATGGCCCGATGGTCATGGCCGCCACCTCGTCGTCCGCTCTGCGACACCTCGTTGCTCTCCGGCGGAGTGATGCCCAGCATTTCCAGGGGCACCAGCACCTTGGTGTGCTGATCGAACTTGCGCCGGTCCAGAATGTAGTTGTTGTACTTGGGGAAGCTGATCACGGGCCGTTGGCGTGCCGAGTGCTGGAGGAAGCCGCTGGTGTCCGGCAGGATAACGCTCTCGGTGGTGAAGGCGTTCGCCTTGAGGTACCTGCTCCGGTGATACTCGCTGAGCTGCTCCGGCTCGTAGCCGAAGAGCGATTCCGTGGTCACGATGTCCAGGCCCAAGGCCATGTTCGGCTGCACGATCTCGAAGGGACTGGTGTAGGTGTCATGCTGGGATCGGGCCAGCACCACCAGATACTTGTTGAAGGCGTCCACCAGGTCCTCCGGACCCCGTTGGATCAGCTCGGTGGCTCTTCGCCACTCAGCCTCATACTTCCGATCAAGGATCACGCTGGCCGCATCCACCAGAT
This sequence comes from Drosophila setifemur, assembly GCA_021224005.1. Taxonomy (NCBI): domain Eukaryota; kingdom Metazoa; phylum Arthropoda; class Insecta; order Diptera; family Drosophilidae; genus Drosophila; species Drosophila setifemur. Next base: position 4,928,502 of record JAJJHY010005742.1, read on the forward strand.
TCTTGATGAAATACTTGTCCTGGCTGTGCGACAAATTCAGGCCACTCTGCATCAGCTCGTAGTTGATAAGCTCCTGGAGGAGTCCTTCGGTGACCAGCAGATCCGCTCCGTACAAGCGATCGTGACTGAACTTGAGTTCGTCGGAGAGGTAGTCCATCTGCAGCTCGTGGGACCAAACATTTTCCCCGTTGCTCAGCAGGAAGGAGGACTCCATTTTGTAGCGCCTGCTGGGGCGCCTGCCTCCAGCTGTCTTTTGATCCTTGCTCGAACTCCTCCTGTCCACCGTCTCGCACGCCTTGCGCAGCTGCTCCGCCATCTTGATGGCCACAAAGGAGTTCAGCTCCAGTTCGAGTTTCTCCAATTGGGATAGCTGACGACGCAGCTCGACGAACGGCTCCGAGGTGCAGTTGTACATGTCCGGGGTGGTCCAACTACCGGTCTGGGCATCGCAGCTGCGTTGTCCCTTCCCTCGGGCCGGTGCCGGACATCCCTCGATGGCGACTCCACCCAGAGGAGTTCGTGGCCACCAGACGCCGCCGGCAAAGGAACGCGGACAGGCATCGTAGACCACTTCACAGCCGCTGAGCGTAACCTCGGCATAGGGATTCGAGCAGGAGTCGCATCTCCTGCCGATCACACCCTCCCGACACTCGCACTGCCCGGTCAAGGGGTTGCAGGCTCCACTGAAGCTCCCGATGGAGTAGCAATCGCAGGAGAGGCAGGCCGTCTCATTGGGCGGTTGGTAGTGGTTCGTCTTGCAGTAGCACTGTCCGGTGGTCTTGTTGCAGTCCGGGTGGTAGCCCTGGGCCAGGTCGCACCTACATGGTCCACAAACTCGCTCGCCCCACCAGCCGCCGGGGCAGGGCTGCTGCAGCTCCCTCTCACAGTAATCCCCGTGGCGGGAGCTGCTGTTGCACTCGCATCCATAGCCCCGGGACAGACTCACATTGGCCCGGCAGACACCGGAGGCGCAGGGTCGGACCGTGCAGATGGGAGCACAATCCGTGCCCACGAATCCAGAATCACACTCGCAGGTGGCCAGATCCCAGGTGCTCGTGCAGGAGGAGTGACCCGGACAGTGATCCGGACACTGGGCACGCGACTCGCAGCCATCTTCCACGTTCTCCCGGATGGTTGGACGCGAGAGAACCGATTGACCCGCACCGATGCGCACATCCTGGATGCAGCCCTCGAAGGGCGAGGCCTCCGGAACAGTTCCAATACTGCCATCCGGACTGCCCATCACTATCTTGCCCACGTAGAGACCCTGAACCTTCTGCGACATGGGCACGGAGCCGGAACGCTGGCCATAGTCCACGGAGAAGTGGATCTCCGAGCCCTGCTGCCAGCGAATCTCCACCTTGTGCCATTCACCGTCGGAGAGGAAGGCGCCGGCCAGGAACATCGGTTCCCCGTCGAAGATGTAGTAGAGAACTCCCTGCCTCAGGCACACGGCTGCCGAGCTGTTCTGTCCAATCTGGATTTGGAGCAGGAAGGCCTCCCGCTGACGCGTTCTCAGCGAGAAGGAGGTGGTCCAGGGCAATTGGATGGGACGCAGGAGTGGGTTGAAGCTAAGACTGCCATCGCCGGAGAAGCGCCAGGGAGCGGGAATGTTATCCTGGCAGCTGTTCCCAGCATATCCCTCGGGGCACTCGCAGGAGTAGGTGCCCCAGCCCTCGCGGCAGGAGCCGCCATTGAAGCAGGGCTCCGACCCGCAGAGCGGAGTCTTCTGCGGACATCCCGCCAGGGTGCCATTATCGGCCACATAGGAGTTGAGATCGATGAACCGATCATCGATGCGCAGGTCCGAGATGCAGCCTACGAAATCCCGATTGGCCACGGGAAAGTGAGCGGGAATCCGAGGAAGTCCACCCACCTGCAGGGGTCCGGTGAGATCCAGAAAGCGATGGCACGTCTCCGTGAGCAGGGAGCAGCGTTTGTCCAGCTTCAGGGTGGTGCGGTTGGCGCAGCTCCACCTGTCACCCAGCCGACCCGATAGGGCGATGGCCGTGTCGCAGTTGTCCAGTACCAGGGTGACACTCCGGTTGAGATACACCACCTCCACATCGTGCCACTTGCCATCGGAGACCTTCGCCTCCTGCACCACCGACACCCGTTCGCTGTGGTCACCAAGGGAGTAGGAGAAGCTCACATGCCCCTCATGGATCTCCAGGGCCACAAAGTCGTGCAGTTCGTTGTAGCGTCCGTTGTAGAGGAGCAGACCATTCTCCTGGACGGTGGAAAAGCGCAGCTTGAGGTTGAAGCGGTGCCTCTGCTTGAGGCTCTCGAAGGTCAGGAAGGAGTTGCGGCCAAAGGAACGGGCTCGCAGCTCACAGGAGGCAGTGTACTGAGGTGGCTGGGAGCTGGGGAAGCTGCTGAAGCAGGACAATCCACCCTCACAGGTATCCGAGGGACAGGGACGCAGCTGACCCACTCCCGTCTCGCAGTTGGAGCCCGTGTGGCTGGAGGGGCACACGCAGGTGTAGCCACCCTCGCGCCTCACACAGGTTCCACCATTCTGGCAGGGATCCGAGTAGCAGAGATCCACCTCCGTGTCGCACAGATAGTGCTCCTTGCTGCCCGTGAAGCCCTCGGGGCAGGAGCAGGCGAAGGTGTTGACCGGATAGATGGGTCTGAACAGAACCGTGTCGCTGTGGATGAACTCGGAGGCATTGCCGAACTTCAACACGGTCAGACACTCCTCGAAGTTCAGGCAGGGCTCCCGCACGCAGAGATTATCATCAAAGGGAAGCACTTCCACTGTGGCCAGGCGTGCCAGGATCGCTCGGTTTAGATACACCCGCTCCTGCAGGTACTGCGGAGTATAGAACTCCTCGTGCGAGACATCCGGTCGGCGGGCGGAGAAGCTTACGTTCAGAATCCTCGAACTCACATCCGTATCATCCTGGATGCTGAACACAAAGATGTGCTCCTTGGGGCACGGAATAATCGCCGCCAATCCGTCCAGGAAGAAGTTGAGCAGGGGGGAGAGGAAGGCCTCCTCCGTCATCTCGTTCAGTCGCACCGTCACCGAATTGAAGAGCATGTCCTCGGTGATCAGACGCACCGACAGCTGCATGATGGCCTTGGCCTCGTTGATGCCATCGGACACGGACACCTCCATGGTGGCGAACTTGGGCACATTGGTGTTCAGCTGGGGACTCAGCACCAAGCCTCCCGAGCTGCTGTTCAGTCGCAGGAGATTGGCATTGTTTCCGGACAGGATCCGGTAGTGGAGCTTATCACTCACATCCGCATCGAAGGCCGGAATGCGTCCGATCTCGCCGCTGGGGAAGTGATCCCGGAAGTTGTTGAAGATCACCTGGAAGTCGCGCAGCACCGGAGCATTATCGTTGACATCCGTAACTAGGATTTCGATGTGGGCATCATTCCGCAGAGGCGGACTCGCTGCTCGCACCACCAACTCGAAGCGCTTGCGGGAGGACTCGTAGTCCAGCTCCGTCATGGTTAGCAGCTGGGCCCGCTCCGAACCCGGTCGTGTGACCAGGGAGAAGGCGTTGGAGTCATCGCCGCCGATGATGGAATAGTGAACCACCGCATTGACTCCCTCATCGGGATCGTGGGCATGAATCTCACCCACCACCGAACCAACTGGAGAGTTCTCCGGAACGTACAGAGTAATCTTGTCAGAGGGAAAGGTCGGCGGTGAATCGTTCACGTCCTCCAAACGGATCTGCACCTCCACGTTGCTCGAGAGAGGCGGTGATCCCTTGTCCACGGCAATGGCGGTCAGGTGATAGACGGCCACACTCTCCCTGTCCAAACCCTTGTTGGTGCGAACGGTTCCCGAGGTGGGATCGATCACAAAGGAGCCATCCTCCACATCCCGGTCACTCAGCAGGTATTTGATGCGTCCGTTGAGGCCCACGTCCGGATCACTGGCTGACACCTGGATGACCGAGGTGCCCACCAGGGCATCCTCCAGAATGGAAGCCTGGTACAGGGGGCTCTTGAACGAGGGCGCATTATCATTCACATCCGTCACTCCGATCTCCACATCGGTGGTGTCACTCAGCGAGGGATTACCCCCATCCTTGGCGGTCACCGTGAGCAGATAGCCACTGGTGGTCTCCCGATCCAAGCCTGCATTCGTCACAATCGCACCAGTTTGGGAATTGATAGAGAACGGGTCTGGACTGCCCAGCCCGTTGATGCTCTCCTCGTTCAGGGAGTAGGTGATCTGCGCGTTCACACCCACATCGCTGTCCGTGGCGGAGACCACCAGGACGGTGGTGCCCACCGGTGCATCCTCGAACACCGAGGCGCTGTAGGGAGCATTCTCGAAGATCGGTGCAAAGTTGTTGGCATCCGTGATGTTTATGTGCACTGTCGCCGTATCGGATCGTCCTCCGGAATCGGTGGCCGCCACAGTGAGCAGGAAACGCTTCTCCTGCTTGTAGTCCAGGGACTGGGCAATGGTGATCAGGCCCCGCCCGTTCTGCGAGGTTATAGCAAAGCGCCCTCTCGTGTTTCCCGTGGTAATCTCGTAGTGCAGTCGCGAATCCTCATCCGGATCGGTGGCGGTTACTGTCGTTACAGGAGTTCCCGGCGGTTGATCTTCCCCCACATTCGCCTCGTAGTACTTGGGATTGAAGGTGGGATCGTTGTCGTTCACATCCTGCACGGTGATCACCACCGAGGAACTGGCCGACTTGGGCGGAACTCCACCATCCTTGGCCACCACCTGGAAGGCGAAGCGACCCTGATCCTCGCGATCCAGCGGCTTGATGGTCTGCACCCAACCGGTGCGCGGATCCACGGAAAGAGGGAAACTATCGTCCCTCTCCGAGATGCTGTAGGTGATCTCCGCATTGGCGCCCTCATCCGAATCGTAGGCCTGCACCCGAATGATGTTGTAGCCCACCGGAACATTCTCCAGCACGCTCTCCTGGAACTGCGATGTGTAGAAGCGCGGGGCATTATCATTCGCATCGATCACGTTCACCAGCAACTGGGTGGTGTTGCTCCTGGAGGGACTGCCCCCGTCCTGGGCACGGATCACCAGCCGGTAGCTGCGCACGCTCTCGTAGTCCAGCGGCTTGACCAGACTCACATCCCCGGACATCGAGTCGATGGAGAACTGGGACTGGGTGTTCCCGCCAATAATGGCGTATCGGATGGCCGCATTGTTGCCCTGATCTGCATCCGTGGCCCGGATGTGGGCCACAGTATTGTCATCGCTGCCGCCCCACTGATCCTCCGGCACCTGGACCGTATATGTCCTTTCGCTGAACTGCGGGTAGTTGTCGTTGTCATCGAGGACCTTCACCAGGACACTGGCGGTGGCTGTGCGTCGTTCACTTTGCGCCGAAGCCATATCCCCAGCGGTCACCAGGAGGTGGTAGCTATCCGAGGTTTCACGGTCCAGGCTGCTTCTCGTAGAGATCACCCCAGACCGGGAATCTATCCGAAAGATGGGCAGCTCCTGGTCCTGGGCCACTCCAGTTCCATCTTCAATTGGAAACAAAACATTTTTCGTTATTCACTAATCTTAATATATAATTTAATAATAAATATATATTAAATAATATTTAAGGACATTTTTTACTCACCCGTCACCGTCTCGATGCCGTACTCGATCTCCGCATTCTTGCCAATGTCCTGGTCCGTTGCTCTCAGCGTGATTACCGTGGAACCAACGGTGGCTCCCTCCCGGATGCTGGCCTCAAATTGCTCCGCCTCGAAGGTGGGACTGTGGTCGTTGCAATCGAGGACATTTACCTGCAGCGTGGTGGTTCCAGATCGGGGAGGGAAGCTATCATCGGTGGCCACCACCCGGAAGTAGTGGACATCCATCAGCTCACGATCCAATCCTGCTGAGGTGGTGACCACTCCCGTGCGGGAATCCACCTTGAAGAGGGATTGGGAGCGCGAGTCCAGCAGGGAAACCATTGAGTAGACCACGGGTGAATCCTCGGGATCTCGGGCCCTCACTGTGGTTACAGCTGCTCCCGATGGTTGCTCCTCGAGCACGGAGGCCACATACAAGGCCTGCTCGAAGTACGGCGACTGATTCCGCAACTCCCGACGCACCCGCTTGGCAATGTCCGTGTCGTTGAACTCCTGGTGGTGGTACACGATCTTCAGGCGATGATCGGAGTCCACAATGTCCCGGCGATCGCAGCGAATGTTGAAGGTGATGCTCACCTTCCACATGGACTCGGCGATGCAGACGTCCCGACTGGCCACCAGATCCCTGCTCTGGTGTTCGATGGCGAAGCGTTCATCATTCACGTCCAGGAAGCTCACCCGACAGTGCTGGCACACCGAGCGGGGGAGGAAGGCGTTCAGGTTGTTGATGAACTGGGACTTGCGCAGGCAGATCTGGTTCCATTTATCCGTGGTGTGGATGGCGTAGGAGGCATAGGTCTCCGAGATCCATTGCTTGGCATCCGAGATCCTGCGATGTAAGGCCGGCTGCAGGTGCAGAGGATCCGCCGAGGGCAGGGATCTCCTCTTTCGACTGAGTATCCTGTGACGCATCTCATTGTCGAAGCTGTCGCCAAAGATGAGATCTCCAGCCCGGAACTCAGTGCTGTTCCGGCTGAACATCTCCTCCAGCTGGTTGCCATCCACCCGGATAACCTCCGGAACGGATCGCCTCCTCCTGCGCTTGGAGTAGCCCGTGTTGTCCTCCTCCTCGTAGTGGTGATGGTGCAGCTCCTGCTCCACCCTCCGATCCTCGTTGCAGCTGTGCCCCGAGACGAAGATCCTCACAGGCAGGCTGTAGTAATCGATGCTCCTTAGCCGATTCGACGTGGAGTCCACGTAGAAGGTGAACAGATTCGGGTAGTAGATGCCATCGCACTTGAGGGCCTTCCTCAGCTGGATCTGCCCGTCCTTGTGGTTCACGGACACCAGGTGGTGCACAAAGTTGGCCGATTTGTGGGCATTGATCTTGTAGTGGCGCTCGGAGCCGAGCTTGTAAACGGAGGCATTGAAGATCACCGTGCCGGGCGGTGTGTCCTCGTGGACGATGATCAGGTAGCCATCGGCCAGCAAGGACAACTGCAGCATCAGGAGCCCGAGCATCAGGAGCATCCCGAGGCCCAGGGGCCACCTGTGTGGCGCCCTCGTCTGCATGACGCAACCAAGTGGTTGACTCCGGCGATGTCGATGTTTCCCTGTCTCTGTCAGAGTGGGTGAGCGGGTGGGTGGTGCGGCTTGTGTGGCTGTGGGTGTGGGTGTGGTGCAAGGCCAACAAACCACAGTGCAATTAAAGCTCCTATTCAATTATCATCGGTGGGCGGTGCTGGGGGCGTGGCCATCTGTCTGCAAAAGGGGAAGAAAATGAAGAGTCAGTCGGGGGTCGTCTGTGGTTGAAAATTTGATTTACTCCGGAAAATGGCCAATAAAGGTTGACAGCCAAAGAGGAAAATATAGATTGGGAAATTATTTAAATGCTATTTATTTTTATTTCAATAAAGAGATACTTTTTGGAAATTCCCAAAATAGTTTCTAACCGAAAAAAGCTATAAATATATTATTTTTATCGCAAAAAGGAAAATGTTCTATATATTTATAAATTAGTATGCTGATTGCGAGAATATTTCGTTGCATGTATTTTGTGTATTATTTAGGTACGAATTTCATTTAATTCGTACATCAATACACAACTAATTTAAACTTGTTTGTCTTTAAATGTTAAATTATAGTTCTAGTCCCGGCAATCTTCAACTGTTCCGAACACAAACAAGAACAAATGATTTGAGCCATGTACAACAAATAACTCCTCATAGAATGGAACTCCACAAAGGGCCCTCCTGAATTTTGAGTGTTGGCAGTTTTAATGCCGCCTTTCAGTTAATTAAAAACTCTTTGCAGAAGCTCTCAAAAATTTCGCAGGCATCGTCAAAAGCAGCGGGTTACATTTTTAATTTCATTTAGCCCACTCTCTCCCCCCTACCCTTTCCCACCCCCCGCAACAAAGACTACCTAATATGAAGCTAGATAAAGTGAAATTTAATCTGCCTTTTTTTTGGGATTCTTTTTCCTCAATTTCCTCAGATACTCGCAGCCCTTGTTTTGACATTTCGGCGTAATGAAGCATACAGCTTAATCAGACAGCGGGCAAAACGATGACATGCGAGTTCCCTGTATCCCTTAGTGGAGGAATAGGGCTGAGGGCCAAGGACCAAGGACCGGCAGCCAACTAAATGCCACAATATGCCAGTGTCCAGAGCTCGGATGACCGCCACCCGTGTGCTGGCCGGAGTTGAAAGTTTAATGAAATTCGATTTGATGTCCCTCTAATGGCCATTTCGCAAGCGTTTTGGGTTCGTTAATTAACTGAACCGAACCGAACCGAGCCGAACTGAACTGAACATGGACATGGACACGTACACGGACTGACGGCCGAAAGTTACGGAAGGGTTAGGGAAGGGTTTGGGAACTGAACAGGTGAAATTGTCATAGCTGGGGGTCGTGTCGAATTCCATTTCGAATTCAAGCTGCAACTAAACTGTTTGTTCATTGTGTTGCTCATTTCGTTGCAGATAATTCGCACGTTTGCCCCATGAAAGACACGTCCTGCCAGCTCCCCCATTCCCAGGCCTTTCTCCAAATTGCGTATACGCAGTGCGGGCCATCGCACCTGCAACTAACGAAACGGAGCTGAGAATGGTCGGAAAATGTTAATGCCATTATGTGAAATTCTTAAACCAAATTAGAGCTCGATTGTTGTATTAAATTATATTTCAGGAGATAAAGATACAACATTTTTCTAATGGGAGCTTTGTAAACGTAAATTTAAATTTGAATTTAACTTTTGACATCTTTATTTATAGTAATATCAAATTCATTGTCAACCCACTAATTAATATTCCACAAAAGAGTTTTTTATAAGTTCCTAGCCTCAACAATTATATTGTTCTCCCTGTTTATTATAAATTCTTGGAAGCATACTCATAAAATGAAAACCATTTAAATATTCCATTTCTGTGTTATTTAATTCCCATGACACATGGTACAAAAAAAAAACAACTATGAGAGAGAGTCAGAGAATTAAGGATCCATTAGGCGGTTGTAGAACAATAAGTTGTACAAAAAATGTCCCCAAATGCTCTAAGGAGCCATAACTTATGTCTGACATGTGCTCCTCTTGTGTATTTTCTCTTTAAGAGTTCATTTTTTTTTTTCGGCGAAATCCTCCAGACTGCAGATGCGTGTCGCTCTGTTAATTGCAGTGTTAAAATGTTTAATTAAAATTTCAGCTTGGCCGCTTTCGGAGCAGACGTGTGCCAGACCCAAGCCCAGACGCTGTTATGTTATTGTTTTAGCCAGGCGGCACACACACACACACACACATCCCACTTTTCCGCTTTTCCACCTCTCCAGCATTTCCCCAAGGGGGCCGGGGCAAACTCTTTTCATGGTTCGCCAAGCTTGAAACAGGCGCGCCGCCAACAAACATGAAATTATTAAATTTTCACACGTTGCCCGGGTGAAACAATTGGAAAATGAAAGGCAAAACAAGGGAACAGGCAGCCAGGTGTTTTGCATAGTTATTCAGCCAACTAATTAATATTTTTGGCGGATGCCACTGCAGCAGTGCACCTCTGCCAGTTTCCGACTGCATCCGCTGCATAATTCAAGTTCGGTAGCTAATTAAGAATACGTCACCGTGTCGCCTGGCAATTACAAGTTGCCATTTTGTTTTATTGCCACACCCACAACCCCACAACCCCCTCACCCTCCCCTCGGCTCGGCTGTCGTAATTCAAAGTTATGACACGATATGTACGCCATATGTGTGGGGCTTCCTTTCGGGAGGGGGGGGTGGTATTTTCGGGGGGCGCAGGAAGCCTGGCAAATATTTCCCACATGTAACCAACACCATGGAGCCAACGATTTGGTGGGAAATGGAACTGGCCAGCAGAAGGGTTGCTTTAGCGGAAAGGTGGCCATAAACACTCGCTTTTTACGAGGCAAGCCAGCCGCCAGCCCCCAAGAAAAGCATCTGGAGCAGCTGGAAACTTTTTAAGTAGCACCATCCCAAGAAGGTGTACCTGAAATATTATATCCATCCCCGAAGTTCCCGCATTCTTGGGGTTCCTTTTCCTTTTCAGTGTTTCTTACAAAGGAAAATGCAAACAGCGAACGGTGGCAAGTAAGTAAAGAGAACAAGAAACGTGTCAACTTTAAGCTTGATGGAAATTTATCACGGCCCGCCCACTTCCTGTGTTCCATTGGGGGCGTGGCCGGCTTCTCAGCCTTGCCTAATGAGCATCGAGTTAGGAGAAGCTGATTTTCCTTCCTAGAGGAAAATTCCTCTTTGAGGCTAATGAAAATTGATCAACATTGTAAGAGGGAAATTATTGTCCCCTAGCCCCAGTCGCTGCTCCGGAGAGGACTTAATTGAATCTTGTCTGAGGCTTGGCTGAGGCTTCGCTGAGTGATTTCCCTTTTGGGGCGAATTAATATTATTGCTTGTTTTGTTTTAATGAAGTGGCAAATATCCGAGGGACAGGGACTGACTCACTGTCGGCTGTCGCTTGTCTGCGGAATTACCATAAATTCGTGGCCAGGATAAGGCTGTGGCGTGCCTGGCAGACATTAGCCAAATTCGAGGACACGAAGTGCAATAAAATTCATTGTCTGCCACAGGACACGAACACGGACACGGACGGAGCTCCGGGCGTGTTGCGTGCCGGAAATGCGCTTGTCTCCGGTCTAGACGTAAGAAAACTAAATAAAAACAACAACAACAACAAGGAGTAACCCCCGGAGCAATAATAAGAATTTACAAATAATACACCTGGCGCAACTAACTGCATTACAGCCATATTAGTTTTGGCCATCCAGCCAGCCAGGCACCACCTGGCGTATACGTAATGGCAGCCCGGAGGGAACATATTTCAGAGGCCAAATCCGAGTGAAAGTGAAATGCTGTGGGAGTGAGGGGCGGAAAATTAATTTCCACTCTCCTGGGCACCAATTAAATTTGTACAAGGGAAAAGCATTTGAGATGTCCTTTGTTAAGCATGCAAAATGCAATCGAGGACGACAAAAGGAAGCTGCCGATGCAACAATGCGCCATTGCCTGGCTGCGGAAACGCCGAACAGAGAGCTCGGGACAAAAACTTTCCACAACAGCAGCAGCAACAGCAGCAGCAGCTGAAACAGAAAACGAAACAGAAACATGGCAAAACACACACACACACACACACACTGGGATGGCAAATGGGGAAAATGGAAAAATCGGAGCGGGAAAGCAATGCCGAAAGAATCGACAGAAGAAAAGTTCCCTTTGTTGCCGCCTAGATGTGCTGCTGTTGGTGTTTTACTTGGCCGAAGGCGGAATAGCAACAAGCAGCAACAAATGCCGGCAAACCTCTGACCGAAAAAGCATCCCACCCACCCTGAACCACCCAACCACCCCGAACCACCCAACCACCCACCAAGCACAAGCAAACAAACGAAAGGGGATCAGAAAGCAGAGCAATGCAATTGAGCTTAAACGATAACAATGTCCACAGCAATGCATATGGAAAACTGTGCAGGGGGAGCAAAGAATAATGCCTTGGATATGCTCCACTTGAAGATAAATCTTTCTGATTTGAACAAATTTTAGAAATTCAACTAAGCCTTGGGGTTTCAGCAAACTGAAAATTGGGTTTAAAGCAATATGCGTGGAAAGGGAATTTGAAGTTTATATATATTTTAAAATAAGGTTGGACTTTTATAAGAAATAGAATTTATTCTATATGGCGAAATGCATATGGAAAACTGTAGAAGGGAGGAAAAAATATATACTTCTTTCTGAATTGTGGAAAAATAAAAAAATACTCTTGAATTCAAAAAACTGAAATTTTTTACTCGAAGGTAAATCTTTTAGATTTTATAGAAATAAATTGAAATAGATTTTTCTTAGATGATTCTTAGATTGGATAAGCTGCTCCCAAAGATACATTAAAAAGTACTAATTGATAAAGTGCCTCGCCCATTAGATACAAAAAACATCTCTTAACTACTTAATGATTTCGATTTCTACTCTCTTCTAATATTTTTTCGAAGTGCCCATGAAAATCAAAAATGATTTTCTCGTTTTACTTTGGTTTCTTTTATTTTGTTGAGCGAGTGTAAATAAACCCGGAAAAAGGGGAAGTAGAAACTTGACTTGCAACATGGCGTTCAAATTAAAAGTGTGCCGGCGGCGAAACAAGCACAAATACAAGTAGTACACAGGAATTGCAGCTGCTGAGCAACTGGAGAAATCGGAGCCGGAGTCGGAGACGGAGCCGGAGCCGAAGCTAGAGCCGGTGCCGGAGCCGGCTTTAGTTGAGCCGGAGCGATGGAATTAGATGGAGCATTGTGAATTGTGAATTCCGGAGGAGTCGGGATTCGCATTTAAATGCAAATCAGAGTGGCAGCCTCCGGCGATCTGCTCTTGCGCTCCATTAGCGCGAATCGCGGAGGAGAGATTTATGGCCTGTTGGCACAGCCCCCTTAGACACCGCCACTGTGCTGCGTTTTCTGTCTTCTCGGCAGCCACTTGACATTTCCACTTAATTGTGGAGCTAAGCAAAGCCAAGTTTCCCGGCCTGACATAAAATCAATGGATCCGCTCGGATTGCCTTCCTTTCGTCCTTCCGAAATTGCTTAATTAATGGGTGGAGAATCGTTGAATTAGTGCGAAACTTCTAACTGCAGCTAGCAGATCGGAGGAAACTTTCGAACAGGAGTTCTTGGCCTTCGAGATTGCGAATTCGGGGCAGCTGGCCTTAAGGAGCTCCCTCCTTCAATCCTTTGTTTCCCTTTTTTTTTGTTGCTTTTGCTGCGATTATCCATAATTCAGGCAAACTCCTGTCCGCTTCCTGGATCGATTGCCCACTTGCCTCAGCGAAGTTTTAAGTGGATGTCAACGCGGCAAAGGATGTCATGACCCGGTGTCCTTTGCTCGCATTAATTGCACAATCCGGCGGCGAAGCGGAGGCGAGGGGCTTGGACGATGAAACCACCGACATCAGAAGCAGGAGCAGGAGCCGGAGCAACCGCCAAAGGAAACAAAGAGATGACAAACGAAATGCGTAAATGAAATGAGGGCATGAATAAGTGAGGCAACGGCTGGCAGGCTCCTCAAATGAGATTTCCCAGGCACACATTCGCACATCGCACATCTCGCATCGGTATCCATAGCGGAGCATACGGGTCGAGGCACGGTTCTAAGTTGCAGTTTAACTTTTGCCGTCAAGTTAATTCAAATGCAGCCGGCAAGAGTGGTGGAACACTTTGCGAAATCCCATGATAAATGCCACTCGTTGGGGTTGCGGGGGAGTTGTACGTTGTACGTTGTTCGTTCCACGTTGTTCGTTCAGTTGACAAGCTTTTACTTTACTCTCTTTTGCGGATTTTCTTTTGTGGCATTGTCATAGTGCTCGTGGCATCTACTCGTGATGTTGTTGCTGTTATTCTTGTTGTTGATGTCTCTGCACTGTTTGCAATTAAGTTCTGTGTGCTGCGGCTCACACATATCGCCGATGGCGAGAGATCTACACAACTCTGCACTTGGAGACATTTTCAGGGAATATAAAAACATATTTAAGATTCAGAAAACAGCAAACAAAAAGCTCCAAGTCTTCTTGACCAGATGATTAGGATAATCAAATTTTATTTCAGTTTTTTAAATGGGTTCAAGAGACTTTGCTTCCTTTCCACCCCAAAAAAAGGATTAATAAATATATTTAAGTACCAAAAAAATTCTCTATAATTTCTTTGAGTGTCTTGGAGGGTAATGGGGTTCGGGGGCAACAACATATGGCTGTGCTTAATCAGGAAAACAATGGCTGCCATTGCCGGTGCTGTTACTTGTGCCGGAAATGTGCTGCCACCATACGAGGGAGTTCAAGCTTTTAGCACATTTAGTCAAGTCCATCCATTCGCACGGCTCATACGGCTCCTACTGCTCCTCAATGCCTTAGCAAGGATGGGAGCTCGTGTGTCTCTAGCTGGAACAATGACAAGTTGCCCTCCAGGAGCCAGGAGCCGCTGGTGGGGGGATGTGCCGACTGGGTCGTCGGCAGTCGAGCGCAAATCCCATTGAATTTATTTTTATAGTTGTTGTAAAGTTGATTATGTTAATGCGATTTAATTCGCATCGGAGTCGCAGTTTTATGGGGAATTTATGCAGTCCTGCCTATGAAATATTGCCAGTGATTTATCCAGCCGATGGAGCGAGGCGATTTAAGTAAATTGAAAAAGGGCACGACGAGGCACAGCCGGGGCAGGATGGGGGATAATGGATAATCCTGTCAAATGGCTGGGAAAGCAGAGAGTGCTGTCAATGAATCGGATCATTCGGATGCACATGCACAGGGAGGCAGGAGGTAGGAGGGACGAGGGAGGGGCAGGTATTTGAAAGGATACTGGTAGATAGCAGCATCAGCCATCAGCCATCAGCTTGGCTAATGACTAAGACAAACAAGGAGCATCAAAGCACTAAATGCGATTTTAGCTACGGCAGAGAATTCAGCTCACAAGGACACCCACCTGGATGGAGGATTGGGCGAGTTGGCAACGGAGATGAAACTGGGTCAGAGACGGGGACAATGGCTGCCATTATCGATATGTAATGACTTCTGGATATAGAACCCCGCCCACCGGGCGTATGAGCAATCCTCACCTAATCCATTAATCAAAGCCTTTGACTGGCATCCAGTTTGCTCACCTCTCATTGTGGAATTACAGCAATCAGAGCAATACACCGACCCAGCTGGAGATGGTGGCATTCGCAAGTGATTACCATTCAATTGCAAGGCTGGAAGACAACGCCTAATTAGCAGCAATGACAAATAATTTGCCGGCAAACAAACAAACAAAACTCGGGGAGAGTGTCCAGTAATTAGCCCACGGCCAGGCTACTATCATTTCCATTACTATCCACTGCCATTTGGATTCCAATTGCGATTGCTATTGCGATTGTTGACTGCGATTAAAACAAACACGATTGCCCGGGGGCTTGCAGCATTTGGCAACGCATGTCTTGGGCAAACAGAACTATTATTTGGCCGAAAGGGTTCATCTTGTTGTTTTTACTGCGGCAGGACCGGAAAATGATGTTGTGCAAGGAGACATTTGAGTTTAAGGAGCAGGAACAGGAGCAGGAGCCGGGGAAGGAGCCAAAGCCACAAGTAAATCAGGGAAAACTTTGCCTTGCCTTGCCAAATAACAAATATATACAAATAGGTCGTGTTCATATATGTGTTATCTCGTTACAAATGGGATTTCAACTATGCCCGAATCGGTTGTTGTGTACTTTGGGTAAAAGATTATTTAGCCAGGCTTTGATTAGGCTTGCACTTGGCAAACATTTCTCGACATTTATTTTTGGTTAAAAGCTTTTGTTTCGGTCAATAAGCAAGATGGGATTTACATAGTTTTAAGAATTATTTCTGAATGCTTTCCCGATGAAAGATTTATTGAATGTCGCAAATGTCCCCGGAGCTGATACCCTGCAAAAAAATAGTTTTATTTTTTTGAGAAATATATTTTTATTTCACTGAAAGCTAAATTTACGAAATTATTTTTTATTTCCTATAAATATTAATATATTATTTAACTGATTATTTAAAGCACATCTCTTCGAACTTTATTGTGTACCAGGACCTCATTTTAAGTTTGCCATAGACCAGGATTCCCCCCTGAAAACGGCGCATTCGAGGGGTATTTGAGGAGATAGACTTGATTACGCAAAAAGTCGTAAGCATAAATAAACACACAGTTGGCATATGAATTGCCGGGCCACAAAGATAGCAGAGTCCACATTATGGCAACTTTGTATATGACACACACTACACATATCTGTGTGTGTGTGTGTGTCCTGTATCTGTAAGAGTTCGTATCTGTGTGAGGGCTGGAAGTTACAACTTGTGGTGCACACTTTTGTGCGTCAGGGGTTTTGGAGGATGAGGGGATGAGGGGGCAGAAACCCCTTCAGGCATTATTAATGCGAGTGCCTGCCACTTGAAGCTCTCCTACATGAAGTGGAGTACCAGGGATCTCCATTAATTCTTTTTTCAGCTGCGCTGCTGCTGCTGCTGCTGCTGCTGCTGCAGCTGTTGGCGGTAAGTTGGGCTCGTAATCAGCATCGACAGTTGGGTAAAAGTTTGTGGAGAAGTCTCGAGTTGGCTATGATAACTGCGGGTACTCCAAAGTCAAAACTCAAAACCGAAAGCTCGAAAACTGGAAAACTCGAAAAGGTGCCGGATAAGCCGAGCAGCTTTAAATCGCACAGCATTTAAGGCGCCCGAATGACAGCGTTTTAATCAGCATTAAGTGCAGCAGCAGCAGGAGCGGCAGGAGCAGGAGCCGCAGGAGTGGCGGTTCCCTGGTAACCGAAGTTAACAGAAAGGATAAGGCCTAGGGGGATATAAAGGATGCAGCCTGCTACTACAATGAAATGGATTTTTATTGTTCCACCGCGTCGACAAACAAATTGGAAAAGTAAATAAAACAAAGGCAGGCGAGCGAGGCAACAGGCGGCGGCAAGTGGGGAGAAAGGATGCTGGGCCCAGCAGCATCCAGCCAAAGGACGCTGGAAGGTGTTGTCGCCAGGCACAAAGGACATAATGAATACGCTTAACTTTTAAGTCACGCTGTGCGAGATAACTTGCTGCGGAATAATGGTGCGAATAACGATGCTGACAAACAGCAACAGCTACAATGGGGACCACAGGGCGGATGGTTTTCCATAAAGCAGCCACAGTTCCCCTCCTCCTTCCACATAGCTCTTTCCCCGCTCCCGCTCCAGCCCCCGCCCCCGGCCCCACGATCTCTTTGCGTTGTCATTAATGTAAATGAGACTCATTGAAATGTCAATATGACTTTCAACGCTTCAATGGGCCATGCTCTCAAACCAGACTGCGCAATTAAACCTCGAAGTGGTGGCGTTATCCTGCTCGATTCCACATATCCTGCCAGCCACCAAACACCGCCCCCACTTTCCAGCCCACTACACTCATGGCCGAAAAAGCGAGAAGTGCTGCGCCTTAAATCAATTGGGGGCTACAGGTTGGCGGCGGGGGGAGCAGAGTGCTCCGAGGGCGGGTGAACCTCCACCAAAAGTGCCCAAAAACTCATTAAACCGTTACGCGCAGTTGCAGCAAATGAGTCATCGGCAAATATTCCTCTCCAACCGCACCAAAAAAAGACTCTAATATATGTCCACAGGCAGGCCACAGTAAGCCATCCTAGAGGAGCACGGAAATTAATAAAAATGTAAAAAATATCACAAACCAAAAGCAAATACATTTTTAAAAGCCAACAAGAAAATGTTTGTTTGGGGTGAAAAATTCTATAATAATTTTTAAGAGAGTTCTTTATTCCATTTAAAATTCCAAACAAATATAACCCGTTTCAAAATAAAAAGCAAAAACTATCCAATGCTAACATTTAACTCAATCTTATTTGTATATCAATAAAAAGAGTGAAATTTTTTAATAATTTAATCTAGCTGCCATTATTAAATAAAGTTCAATAAAATCGAAAATCCAAATATCCAAAAATAATATTCAGCTACCAAAAATATTTAAAGCTTCGTGAAAAAAGTTTCGAATAAAATGGAATCTATTTATATTCCGGATATATACCCAAAGCCAACATTTACCTATTCCCGACAATGATCAATGCAAATACGCAGTCTTTTATGCAAAGGTTAGGAATTTTATTCATTTTATTCTCGAACTTTTTCATTAATTTTTCTTTGTGCCGGAGAAAAATTCATTGCCAAGCTAAAACTTTGATGGCCAGCAGAGGATTCCGGTAAATTGGATTTCACTCCCACTAGCTTTTACTGTTCCACTGCACACATACACTGCGATAGATAACTAAGCATCCTGCCGGGGTGGGGTTCGGGTTCGGGTTGGGGTTCGGGCGGGGGTACTTTCCCCATTTTTAGCTTCTCCGCCCCCTCCCAGCCCAGCAACTATGTCGATCTGTTCTTGGGAACTGTCAACGATGGCACAAAATTTTCACGAATTTGTTAGCAAATGCAATCATTTTGTTACGTGGTTTTATTGCAGTGCTCGCCGCCCCTCCGAAACCTTACCCATTTCCTGCCTTCCTGTTCTATCGCAGCAACGCAAAGCCAATAACATGAAAATGCTCGTTTATAGATGCTATGCCGTGCCGTGCTGTTCTGCTCTGCGCTGTGCAACGGGGCGTATACGTAACCGTGAGCAAATATTGTCTCAATTTGGTGCTGCACTACCACACTTGGCTGGCGCTCGTCGAAGGGCAAATAGAGCTGGGAGTCGAGTTGAGATGCAAATGCAGATGCAGATGCCGCTGCCACTGCGGCTGCACTGCCTCCGAATTCACAGCTTAAAGCTCCCAAACTCCCAGACCAGCAACCTTCTGCTCCTCTGGAATCCCTCGCATGTGTGGGAAATAAACAATTTGTATGCGAATTCTGCCTTTGCCATGTGAGCGAGCTCCATGAATATGAAAATATTCTGCTTCTCTTTGCCAGGAGCAGCAGCTCCTTTTGAATGCCACGAAGCCCCCTCCCGTGATTTTCCCTCCTCCCACTCCTGCTCCTCTTGCTCCCCCTGCTCCTCCTACTCCTCCTGCTCTCCATGCTCCTCCTGCTCCTGCTGCTGCATAAGCAAACAGTTAGGAAATTGAAAGCAAAATATGATGATGTTCGATTGGGATATTTTGGCTGGCTATATTGTATAGGGTAGATGGAATCAGAGGGCACTAAACTATTCTCTTCCAGGCCAGTGCGTTGAACCCCCTTGATTTTCAACAGAGCCGAGCCCCAGATATTTGGCCAGGCCATCTGGCCGAAATTAAAGGCTCATGCAAATGTCCTTATGCGCTCCAGTTGGCTCTGCATTTGTCTAAGCCGATTCCAAGGATCACTGCACCGTGAACCGAAGCAGACAAGTGATAACAAAGCCAGGAGCCAGGAATTACATAATCAAAATAGTTTAAGGATCAAGGATCTTTCGTAGATCTAATTGAACTTTTCCTGAATGTCCATAAATTATTTTTGTGAATTTATTAATTAATGTGAGGTTTTAAATTTACAAAAATTAATTATTGAAATGTTGAATCAAATTCAGAGAAATAATTAAAGCATTTTGTGAAAATGCCAACACAAATTAAACTTATTTCGTATGAAATCACATAAATGGACTTAATATTTTCCCCGAGTGCACGTTCATCATCCAGGATTTCCTGATGATGATGAGGATAATTTTAAAAAACAAGAAAGGAAGGCTAGCTTCGGTACCCGAAGCTTAGAATACCCTTGCAGGCTAGTTGCTTTTAAACCGTTCAATCGTTTGTATGGCAGCTATAGGATATAGTAATCCGATTTTTGGGTTTTTAAATTTCTAAAAAGGCTTTACTGTCTATGAAAACAGTTTTTATCAAGAATGAATTAATTGTCTTGAAAAACACCAGAGTTATGCTCAATGACCCATTTTTTCCCATAGTTCCAATGGCAGCTATAGGATATAGTAGTCCGATTTTAATGAAACTTTTAGGATATGTTAAAATTGCTATTAAATAGAGTTTTCCAAGAAATAAATAAATTATCTTAAAAAATGGGGAAATTTTGGCACTTTTTCCCAATCGTTCCTATGGCAGCTATGTGATGTAGTGTGCCGATTCCGGCCGTTCCGACTTATATACTAACTGCAACAGATTGAAGGGTCGGTGCCAAGTTTCAGCCTGATAGCTTTAAAACTGAGGGACTAGTTTACATAGCAACCGACAGACGGACAGACAGACGGACAGACGGACAGACGGACAGACAGACGGACATGGCTAGATCGACTCGGCTGGTGATGCTGATCAAGAATATATATACTTTATAGGGTCGGAAATGTCTCCTTCACTGCGTTGCAAACTTCTGATCAAAATTATAATACCCTCTGCAAGGGTATAATAACTCCAACAAACATGGCCAAACACAATATACGAATTTTGCATTTAATTAATGCACGAACATTGCCGACATCATGGCGAAAACTCTTTTGTGGAGCGAGAATCCACTTCAGACATAACTCCAGGCAATGGCAGGAGGAGTGAGGAGGTGTGAGGATGAGTGGGGATTGGGGATTGTGGATTGAGGCCGGGTATGGGCCGGGGATGGGAAACCCCCGTGGAATGGACTTGTTGAAGAGCTGGTCGCGAGCTGTCAAAGCGCTGGGGGCCAAAATGGCAGCCGTCGTTGTCTGCATTTGTATTAATGGCAGCCAGGCAGCCAGGCAGGCAGCCAGGAGCACATGTGACGATGTGTTGGGATGCAGTCGAGGAGAATCCGGGTGGATTCCGAAGGGAGCTGCATTGGGCGTCCTTTGCCTTTGGCAGTTTCAAGTGCACGGGCATGTGTGCATGATGAGGCTCTCTCCTGAAAGCCCCATCTCCTCCTCCTCCTCTGGCCACAAAAGCCGAGCACTTGCATTTATTCTCCAATTACTCAGCTCAAGCGTGGGGCCTTCAACATTTCCTTGCCATGGCAACTCGCTTATAATTCCGTCTAATCAACACTTTAAGTGAACTAAATTTATTATGGACCCGAGAAATGTTCACTTTGCCAGCAAAGTGCCTGCCCGACGTCTTTCTGACCAATTAGCAAACGTCTAGAAGCCAAAACGAGAGCAGAAAGAAATGTTGCACAGGGGAAAAGAAAAGCTTAATGGGTCATTATGTTTACTGATTGCACAATACTAAACTAACTTGTATTTATTGGAATATTATTTACAATTTCGAACAGAAAACAAATGTATTTGTAGTTTATAGTTTCCATAAAATTCAAGTTAATTAAAATTTCATTTGAGGTACATTTTACAATTTGTTTTCATTCTGGATGAATGTATATTTAGTTTTAAATAAATAAATTCACTTTTTGATTTTTAGATATAATTTCGATTAAAATACAGTTGGCTTTGCTAAATCCAATACATCCAAAAGACATTTTTCCCTGTGTGGCAAATGGAAATGTCCAGCAGACCGAAGCAGATGCGAAAATGTCAAGGCATTTGAAATGGAAGAGTAGGTCAGGTTGGCCAGAATGGTGGAATCAACTGCTTCCGCCAAAGTGAGGCAGTGATGCAGCATTGGCATTGATGAATTTTTGCGCCATCGCCGCACCATGACAACGTGGCGGGGCAATTAGCCGGTCCGGGGAAAGTGGTCATAATTAGGGGACAGGGCCAGCAGTGTCCATGACCAGGCACAAATTTGGAACTTCTCCATGCATACCTAATGAGCCAGCGAGTACCACCAGGAAGGTGGCAAAGTTTTTCCTCGATTGCAGCTGCAAAAGTCAGAGCGCAACATCCAGCAGCGTCACTTTGACTTTGACTATCATCATCATCATCATCATCAGGGCAATCATCAGCACCATGGATGCGGGATGCTGGTTGCTGGATGCTGGATACTGCTGTTGCCGCTGCTCATCTTTTGCTGAAGTGTTGAAGAAAATTTGCATTCTTGTCTTTGACTTTCGTTTCGCCTTCTCATCACCTTTCTTTTGGCTTTTGCAGTCAAATGCAAAAACTCTGCACTCTGCACCCATAAACCACTTTTTAGCCCGGCCACCAGCCCACCATCCACTGTCCACCTCCGATTCCCCCCCAGCAACTCTGTCAACCAGTCAAACTAGTTACTGTGGCTGCTGGCGCTGTGGATGTTGCTCCTGGTGGACGACTGCAAATGTTGATTGCTCTCCCAGCTGCAACTGCAACAGCAACAGCAACGGCAATTGATTGAAAGAGCTCTCGGATGGGGCTTTACAGTTTCGTGTTCGGTTCGGTTACGGCCTAAAACAACAACAACAACAGAAAAAGCTGCCTTTATTTCGGCCAGTTATGCCTTGAACCTTGGTCCGCGTTTTCCTCCCTCCCAACTGCCAAATCCCTTCCCCTAAATCCCAAAAAATAAAAGTTCTTGAAGGCCGCCCCGCAACTGCAGCTGGAAAAGCCAGTGAATGGAAAAGTTTTGGCCAGCTAATTTTATCTATCCCCCGATCCAATCGTGACGTTCACGCCCAAAACCGAATACCAATGATTTGCTAATATACTAGTATTTGCAGCTTATATAATCCGGAGAGTGACCAACTGGAAAACCAGTTTCTTGTTAATTTCGGTTTTATATACATTATTAATACTCATTGTATTGACAGGAAGTTTAATCAACTTTTCGCTAGTTTGCGGGCACCCCTCTCCCAGGAAAAGTTTGACCTGGTAACCGAGCAGAAGCCACAAATGAAACGAAAATACTTTCTGCCATTTTGATTAGAAGTTTTTCGTTTGGCATGAATTTCGAGTTGAGAATCGCACGAAATGGACGAATAAATTGTTTATTTAAAGTCCGACTTGTTGCTCCGTTTATTTTTCGTGAAAGGCTTCAAGCACGTACAAAACTCCAGGCTTTTCGCACGTACAATCCAGGGAGCGGAGGAATACAAGGATACAGATAAGGATAAGGATAACGAGCAGGGAGGGATGGCAGCCGGGATGGGAACCGGGACGAGGCACATCAAGTTTAAAATGTCGGGGCCACTTTAAGAGGGGAAAACTCAACAGTTTGATGGCCCTTCTAGATGGGCACTTGGCGAATATTTCTGCTAAATTGCTGGAATATAAAACACATTTGCCACATTTACAGCAGCCCCATCCTCTAACCACCGCAGACAATTTGATAGCGATTCCATTCCATTCATTCACAACCGGTATAAAAACAAAACTCGATCTCAATTTCAGCTCCACTCGGGCAATTGCAAACATTTTCGCATTGCCTGCCGCAAAATCCACGCCGCAGAAAGAGGGTTGGCACGGGATTCTAGTTTAGGCCACAAAAGCAAATTAAAACATTTGCCAACCCAAACCCAAACCCAAGCCCTGACCGCCCGCTGTCAGTTTGATAACTTAACTGGAAATCCCTCTGCCTCTGCCTCTGCCTCCGCCTCTGCAGGCTGCCTGTTTCCGTCAGGCCGTCGGGCCAACAATTAATCACGTTTAATTTATCAATTGTTTCACACAAATTCTGGCGGATTAGGCAAAACAATAAAAGCCAAATCTGTTGTAATTACTAGAGCAGTGCCACAACAAAACAAAATAGTAGACTCACTTTAGGCCGGTAATAAATACAAGTCAAATTGAAATTGATCGGTATGTTCTAGACAATATATAATAACAGAAATTTGAGTTTTTGACCATTTTAACTGATGAACATTGATGCTAGTTTTAATTGACCTTTATTATTTTGAAACTTGAAAGAAATATATTTTTAATAATTTATTTAATACAATTTTTGTTTTGTTCGAACATAGACTTAGACTCCTAAAACCCACTTTATGGATCCTCGCCACTCACTGACCAGACATTTCCATTCAGGAATGCGAGGCGCTAACTGATCGGCCAAACATAAACAGTTTCTCGTGTGTTTGGAGCCGGAAAAACGTGTGCCACATGAGGTGAAATAGCCTGGGGGTTGGGGTGAGGGGCAACTGGACTTGATGGGAGTTTGGCTCCAGGTTCGCCTGCGTTTTAACCGTTGCTTGAATTTGTCTGTGGTCAGTGACCCAACTCGACTCTGGACTGGGTCCGAGGCGGGGTCTAACCGGCAAAACAAACATGTTCTAAGGCAAACAACAAAAAGGCAGTAAGAAACATTAGGAAGAGCTGCTACACTTTGGGAGGGAAATAGATACGCGTACACCCGAGAGCCCGAAGAAAAGAAACACATTAACTCTGGTCAGAACATGAGTACGATCGCTCGTTAGCAGGTTGGTCAGGGGCGGAGGGGCAGGGGTTCGGGTTCGGGTTCGGGTTGGGTTGGGTAGAAAAGTGCCAGCATGTTGCGTGTTGGATGCCATAAAGACGTCGGAACGATCGGTGGAACGCACATAGCAGAGTCCGTAAACCATAATTTAAGAGTCTCGGCCGCGATCGCAATTAACTGCTGCCGATCGTCGAGTTCGCTGCTTGAGTCTTTTGTTTTCCCCGACGCCTCAGATCGTCTCAGATCTTTTGGTATTCATTGGTTGGGCCATTTGAAAGAATCCCCGAAAGTGTGTGTGTGGGGCCGTGGAAATTAATTCAAATATCCAAGAACGGACTGGAAATTATTTTGCCGGTCGTGTGAACCACCCTCGGGCTCCCACGGAAATTATGATATTATATTTACTTACATTTATTTCCTCGACTTGATGCGATATTCCACTGCGAGCTGCAAAAGAGATGGAAGGAAAATGAGAATTTAATACACACAAATTACACATTAACATACGCATCAGCAGTAAGCCGGCGAGAATATTTACTCCGCTTTAACCCGCAAGTAATCAGATTTCCCCGGAGGAAAAAAAAAACGTTAAAATTGAACCGCACATGCATCCTGCGAATTTCCTTTTTATTCCACCAACGGATTCCCCACTCGGAGAGAGCTGAAAGTTTTAAACAGATTTAAGCTGCTCAGCGAACTCATTTTTTATTTGCCCGTGCGCTTGTTTGCGTCAATATAGAGAGCAGAATCTGCAATCCACCGACAGATAGAATATCCCATATCCCATATACCATATACCCTATACCATCCACCGTATCCCACATATATCAAGCGCTAATTAAGCAAGACTGACTCTGCCCTGCGTTGAAAACTTTTACTAAAACTAAAAGCGAGATGAGGCGAACACCGAACACCGAACAGCGGCAAAATTAAATTAAGCGCTACTGTGGGAAAATGTCTTGAAGCGTAGAGCGAAAAAGAACATTTCCATGCTCGCCCCCAAAAAAAGTGGTTTCCTCGCAGGAAACCGCAAGGAGGGGGCGGGGGCGGGGGCAGGTGAGGTGGCGGTTGGGGGCGGTTAGCCAACCGTACAAGTTTTCCCAAAGCCCAGGGGCGAGACATGTGTCAAGGTTATACTCCTCCGACAATTAATACGAAGCGATGGGAGAGGAGAACTCATCGTTTAGGCAGCTCCGAGACACGGTAGAGTGCCTTTGCGAGGGGATGGAGGGCCCACAACCCAATAAAACCTGCCGAAGTAAGTGGAAAACGATGCTGCAGGGGCGGGGGCAGGGGCAGGGGCAGGGGCAGGAGAATGCCGGAATTTTTATTGCCCAAGAGCTCACAACACACACACGCACTGGCCCAGGTTGAAGTGTAAATCACATTAAATCGGAGAATTTCCATGGAGCTGCTCTCCTCCTCCAACTCCCGGCATAGTTTATCAATTATCAGCAAGAGCCCATCGGCCTGCCAACCTGGCAGCCCGTCCAAGTGTGCAACAACGAGAATCGATTACACAAGCAAGATGGAGGGATTCCAAAAAAAAAAGGGACACCCCGCAAAAAAAATTGAATTTATTTTCCATCAATATTCCTTCTATCCCAGGCCCAAAATCGAAATCCCATCCTCGAGCTGTGGAAAGGCCTCTGGACATCGTCCATCGGCCATCAGAGCCTGACCATTGGCAATTTAATTTTCCATGAAATGCGAAACTCAACTCAACTCAACTCTTTTGCCGTATTATGGCTTTGCATATTTGTATTTATAAATTGCTGAAGCGAAATATGGCCACAAAGTGTGTGACGGTGTGCGTTGAAATTTTCATTTACAATTTCATTTCAATGGTTTATCCGCACCAAACCCAAACCCAACCCCAGCCCCAGCCCATCCGCAGAGCTCATGTAGTTCAAGGATCTGCCGTAAGAGTTATTTATGTTTGCATTATAAATGAGAGCTGCGGCTGAGGCTATCGGTGATGCTATTATTGTTGTTGTTATTGTTGTTGTTGGTATTGGCCATAAGAGCTCTGAAAATCATTAAATATTTCGTATTTAATTTTACCTTGGCAGCACGGTAAATATTTATACCCTGGCGGAGTGGGCTATTATAATCTTGCTACTTGAGACCTAGAGAAAAGGGTGGGCCATTAGTTTAAGAATTGTTTTAAGCAGTGGAATAAATTGAATTCCATCAAAGCCCGAAATCTTAAGCTTATTACTAGTATATCAATAACACGAAAGCGCTTAAATCAATTTTTTGAATATATGTAATCCAATTAGAATTTAGCCTTTAAGATAATTGGTTTTCCCACTTCATTAAACGGAAAACTTATTTAATTTTTGCATGAGTTATATTACTTTTTACATAGGTTATTTCACTGATTAAATGTTAAATCTTATCCAGGATTTTACACTAACAATACTTAAAGATCCCTCCCCAGATTTAGATATTCAAAGTTATAAACAACCAAACAAATTAATTTTAATCGTGGCCCTTGAAGGGTATTTGCAACTTCGCCGCACCCTTCAACCGGTGACCTAGGAATGTTAATTAAAATTAAATTGAGTAAAGAAACGCCCCATAAAAAACAAAGCAAGTTTGATTAACTAACAACAGCTTGACCCTTAACTTAACCCCCCCTTAAAAGGGAAACCCATCCCCCGAACCCATTTAGCCGTCGCCCACGTGACTGCCAGTTGATCCTGCAGTTTAAGACGAACATCACGTAGCAGGCCAAATACTTTTCAAAATATTTTTACTATGTCGCCTGGTGCCATAAAATAAAACGGAATAAAACACATTTCCCTCAATGTCTGGGACGTGATATAAATTAAATTTTATTTTTTGTTCGCCATTAATAGAAAATATTATGAGCAGATAGAAAAGTGGAAACGGAAAGTGTAAAACTTGTAAAGTCGCAACTTTGCGCCGGGCAAAAGTATTTCAATTTACAACTTAAATCCCGAGTTGAGCCAAGTTTAAATGGCGATTGTTGTCGACTGTAGTTTTCCAATTTACCAGAGACGAACTATTTGAAATTCGCGAAAATATTCCACCATTTAAGCTGTGCAATTGTCCCGATCAAAAATGTTCTCCACCAACATAATCACACTGCTAAAAACCGGATATTTTGCAATTGCAGTTGGCATTTTGTTTTGATGCGCTGGAGTCTTGCTCCATTGATTTCCCCATGCATTTTTTTACCCAGCTAAAATTTGTGTTGGGGAGTGGAAATTGCTGGCTGGGAATATCGCAGACCTAATTCAAATTGCTGCGCAATCCGAGGGAGGGGCCAGAAAAACGCTGCTAAGTAGGCAACCTTTCAAGTGAGATGAACAATTCGAATGGAGGCTATAAAGGGATGGATAGTTGGCAGAGAGTGCTGCAGCAGCAGCAGAACAATTGCAACACTATCTAAACAGACAACCCATTCAGCTCCCTCAGGCGTGAAGGAGATACAATTTTAAGGGTTCTGGGCTAAGACTCTCCCCGCCCCCCGTGGCCACCTCTTGACCGAGTTGTGCTGACCAGAAAAAAAAAACACAAAATACGAGGCGAATGCCCCAACTCTATTTTTCCTTCTTTTATTCGAGTTTATGGGTGTACAGAGAAAATAAAGAAATTTGTATCTTGGGATCGAGAATATAAAAAGAAAAGATATAATTTATTATTTTAATCAAAACTTAGTGGAGTTTTAATAATATTTTAATGATTTCACAATATATTAAATATTACATTTTTAATAAGAAAATAATATTATTTTAATATAAATATATCTAAAATTTGTATTTATATATTTATCATATTAAATAACAAAGAAAAACTAAATTATAGAACTTTGAATAAATAGAACAGCATACATGAATTAATTTAAATATATTATGCTAACATTTGTTAAGCTCTTCTCTCACTGCCTGCTCTATTTCATCAGCATCAGCTTAGCGCCCCGGCAATTCGCATTCCCATTTTCCCCAGCTTCCAGCTACCAGCTCCGCAGCTCTTTCTGACCCCGAAATCAGCTTTTCCCAGCTCCGGCTCAAATTTCGTAGTCCGCGCTCATAAACATTTTAGTGGCCGGGGCACGTTTCATTTTGCGCCGAAAATGCGTGTAAATTGCTTTCGCTTTGCTTTAGCCTTTTGCAAATGAAACTAAAAACGCTGACCGACTCACGAATAGTTCTGACCAGTTCGGAAAACCACCCATGAGCCCGACCAATCCCCCTCCCTAATACTCTCTTGGAAAATGGCAAATGTTTGCATACGCAGACGTGCCGGGCCAGTTGCCGCCGAAAGGATAATGGAAATTTCCAAAAATTGTATCGCCTTGCCCCGCAATGAAACGAAACAATTTCGTAATCGAAAAAGTTTTGCGGGTCCAGGCCCAAAGCAAACAATTAGTTTAAAGGATAACCCGGGGGGTGGTGGTGGTGGGAATGTATGGTTGTTGGGATGGATACAGTCTAACTGCCAAATGTCAGATGTTTTTATTTATATCCCTTAATCGTTTGCTCATGTCACGAGCTCATTGGCTCCGACACACACGAGTGGCATTTGTCCAATTTCAAATAGTGATAGGAAAAAAAAATTCAAATCAAACTGCCATGGGAAAATCAGTGGAAATATATTGCATAGAAATAATATATTATTTACAACCGTTTTTTATTGAAATTTATTGTTTCAAATTAAAGCGGGCTTTTAAAACCAATATATGCCAATTATTCCATTTTAACTGGTTTCAAATTATCCTAGTAAGAATTTCTACCCTCAGAGTTACAAATTCTAGTAGTTATCAAAGAAAACCAGATCTACTGTAGCCTAAAGATTATTTGGGTAAAGGGATGATCGAATATTAAGTATGCCACGAATCAACCACTCAAGTTGACCCACGCAGCAGTCCAAGATTTCCTGTGATTACTTCATCCTGAAGGTTTTGCGATTCCTCCTCCTTGCCAGCCGGCATTATCGCACAACGGCCACCCACCACCCACCACCTACCCTTCGCACAAAACCATTAATAATGCTTAAAATTTAAGTCCTGGCAAATTGGTTTAGCCTGAGCCGCAAAAATATATATTTATTCCCACGACCAAGCCCGGTGTAAAAGGAAGCGAACTGAATGCCGAAAATGTTTGTGTCGCAGTTAATTATGACGCTTAAGCTGGCATCCGAAAAATGCCTGTGTACTCGGTTTTTGGGTCTGAGAATCGAAAACGGGGCCAGGAATCCTACCTGCCAGGCGTTAATAATTCACTCCTGCCGCAGAAGCCAGAAGCCAGGAGGTAGGAGCCAAAGAGCTAAACTAAACTGCGCTGACAGCAGATTTCGTTTAGTTGGGATGCGCAAAAACTTCCACATGGTTAACTAATTAAAACTTATTAGACACGCCTCCACCGCCCCCCAGGTATGGGGATGGGGGCCTCACCTGTGCAATTTATTGAAATTTATTTCGTTTGTGCGACACGAAAATCGCATTAAAATCGACTTTTATGCGGCACATCTCCTCGTGACAAGGACATGACAAACTCCAAACTCAGAACCTCCCCAGGATCCAGTTGTGCTTTAATTAAACGAAATATTCAACAATTTACGTTCCGTCCACAGGCAGTTATTGCTGTCCGTCCGTCCACACACACTTTCGACCGTCAGTGTGTTTTTGGTTTTGGCCAATTTAAAATAAGAGAGAAAAAAAGACGCTCACAGCAGCAAAACAAATAGAAGGGACGAGAGGACCAAAGGACCGATTCGGTCCTGATTTTTCGGGGGCCTAAAAGCAAATATTCATCTCACTCGGATGATGCCGGGGACGGGCATCATGTTTCACAATTTTTATTGGCATATTTACCGAAAATTAAATGGAGCGTAAAGCAATCTGCCCCATCTACCCGTCGTTTGGGTGGCTTGCACACGCGGCGTATGCGTAATTTTTGTGCCATTAAGACGGCAGCAGGGAGCGGGGAGCAGGGAGCAGGGAGCTAAGAGCTACGAGCTGAGAAAGACGAATTACATTAATTGCTAGGACCTACGCAACAACCCCCTAAAACGTATATATATATATATATATACTATGAAAAAGCATTGTAGTATTTAGACCCCCCCTTTGCCACTCCAGCCCAAAAACCTATTCAATTGTAAATTTGTACTCAATGCCTTTGTTGTTGATTTTGCAGCTGTTCGGATCTCTTCCCCATTTCTCATATTCCTTGATAATTGCTTTCATTCGCCATTCAGAGCTCTCTCTCTAGATGTTTTGCTCGCTTCAATTCGTGTTTGCAATCAATTTGATTCGCCTGGGACTTGACCAGAAATTAATTAAAATGCAAATTAATTTGCAATTATGAGAAAATCCCTCATAGGAGCTTTGGCTCGCAGAGATACTGCTGCTTCGGCATTAAATTAAATCGATATGCAAATAAGCTCATGGCCTCGAACTAGCAAAACCCACACAAAACCGAAAAAAAAACGGAAAACTCCGACGGGTAAATAATTCAAAACAAATATTTTGCCATGAATTAATTGCAATTTTACACTGTTTGCCCAACTATCAGAAAGCTAGATGATGACAATGCGACTTGTTCGGGGATTACGCTGTTGGAATGTGGCCAAGGAACCTTCAAAAAAAAAAACAACCAAACCGGCGGATTTAAATTGATGCGGATTATTTTTGTGGTCCATGAAAATGTTGAATTATCAAGCATCTCTGCGAATTTGTGGAATGCGCAAAAAAGGGGGAAATTTAAATGGTGGAGAAACCCCATTTAAAACAAATATAAAAGAAAGTGGAAAATTTCGTTTTCATTTTCTGGTATTCTCGGAAAACTCGCAAATTTGTGGTATTAAGCCATATAAATGTTTGTACAAATTGTACAAAATGTCTGTCAAGGCAAAATATTTTTGATTCAATCTTGGAGAGATTCCTTTGCTTGAATTAAATGACTTAAATATAAAATTTTTGCATGAGAAATGAGGAAAGAAATTCGTTGATTAACTAACCAATTTCCAACTAATAGTTTAATATATTTACTATCTTCTTTTGTTTTTCTTTTTTGACCCACAATAATCTGCAACAAATTGTTGTTAGGTATTCCCACCGATTCCCATAATTTGGGATCAGCTACTGGAATATTAATTCTTTTCGCTGCACCAATTGACCCTTAGCCACCTTCTCCCAGCTAATAGTTCATCAGTAACCGCAGTCGTGCGTGGCATTCACTAACACGAATTAATCGACAGAGTGAGAGACATTCGATAAAGGCCAATAATCGCATTACCCGTTAGGCAAATCCACTTACTTGGAAATCAATCAGCCCCATTATTGTCTAGATTTAGTTGCCATGACCACAGCGACACTGCCGGCTACAACAATGGCACAACGAAAAGAAGCGAGCGAAAGAAAATGGCCAATCTGTGGAAATCGGAATCGGAATCGGAGTCATCCTCGAGCATTTCCACACTTTTCCTCACTTTACGGAGGTCTTGGGGCATATGTTAAATCAGACAGCGATAGCATCGAATGCCAAGAGGGAGGTTCAAGAGTGGCTAGAGGAGGGACTTGGGGGGTGGTGGTGGGGTGGCGAAATCAAAGGTTAATCACCCCTGCAGGGCACGCAACACAAACACACTCTCACATTAGCTCCATGTGAGTGTTTGTGAATGGGATTCGATGCGAGACTTGGCCAGAAGTTGGAGTTAAGGACACAACTTGCCAAGGGTGGGCCTGACAGCAATTCCGTACCCCATCCCAGAACCAAACCCCACCCCTGCCCCTTCAAAGGCGTAAAGCTTTTTGCAAAATGGCGCACTTCCACATATGCAACTGTGTAAAAGAGGGTTTGAAAATGGGTAAGTGTGTGTGTGTGTGTGTGTGCTGCGGCGGCGGCGGCCTTACCACTTGAAGTTCTCGATTTGACTCGAACTGAACTGAATACCATAAATACTGCATGCCTGTCTGCCCCCCAGAGAAAAGCAGGGGCGGGCGGAGCAGAAGGTGAAAAGGGGGGCGGAAGCAGTCGCACATGTGCCGGGCACACACGCAGAGAAATTAAATCCGTCAAGTGTGCGGGTTTCCGGTTTCAAAATTATATCCCCCAGGATACTTTCGAAGCCCATCAAAGAAATAAATTACAATTTAAACTCTTTTTAGCTTATGTTAATATCATAATTCATATTTCTAGGGGGTTTAAAAAACTTTACAAACTAAATGAAGATATGTATATGGTACAAACTCATGATGATAACTTCGGACATTTCAAGAGTACATCTTGCATGATATACCATTTTATTCATTTTAGATATGAATCATTTTTAATTAAGCAAATGCTTGACAATAACTGAATTAAAATTCAAACAGTATGTTATGATTTAATTATTACAACATATGTGCAAGAGAAACAGCCCTTAAAGTACTCTTTAAACTAATCCTTTTTATATTCACTAATCCAACATCAAAGAATTACTTCCACAATCTAAAATGTTTAAAATGTAATTAGAAAACCCCCAAATGATTTTACCCACATTTTCCCTCACTGTACCCATTTTTCGTGTGTCCTAAGAAGTTTAACCAAAATGCATAAACAATCCCTACCGGTATTATGGCCAAAGTTTTTCTTTTGAAACTTTATCTGCGTGAGTGTCCCCTTACCCCAACTGAAATTTATTGCTGGATAAGCACTTTGAATTACATTTAACATAAATTTGATTGAATCCTCCCAGATGTACGTCAATTAATGTTGTAATAATTGCAATTTGTACATTTTAATCATCGGGAGTGAAGGCGGCATTTTGAATGAGCTCCAACCCGGACGACTTTTACTTGACAAATGATGGACGGATGAATCATCATCAACCCCNTTTGTGAAGGCACTTTAGCACACAATCAAAATCCATACAAAATGAGCTGCTCGGCTCCTTGTTAGCTCCTTGGGTTGATTATTTTTTCATTAGCGCCTCGGGGGCGAAAAGCACGCAAGGACCTCCCTGGGGGGTGGCGGTGATGGCTATATAAAATTCGTGGAATGAGAATCCTCGGCTGGCCGACACGAAAACAAAAATGTCACAGTCCATTTTTATTTATTGGAATAATTTCCGGAGTGTTTCTGTCATTCCCTTGCTAGCCGCGGGGGTGTCTGATGGGCTGGAAAATGAATCATTGGATTTACAAGCTTTGCATAAACAAACAAAAACTCCCAGAAATAAAGTAAAAGAAATCGAATCCAAACACGCCATGTTGGGGAGCGGCGAATGGAAAATGTATATATATACTAGTAGTATATTTTAGAAACATAAATAAAGCTGCCGGCTGAATGCAAGGGACTAAATGTCAAACATTCGTTTGTCCTTAGTCCCGGGATCCTTTGATGCAGTTCGTCCAGGCGTTGCATGCCACCCTCGCTTTGAGGCTCCCGTTTTTTTTTTCCCTCCCTAATTTAACTTTCCCTCATTTTTCCGGGCAACCTTTTTCTGAGTTCTGTAATAGAGTTTAATGCAACTTTTGCGGCGGGCTGGCAAAAGCCTTTGCACAGACACAAAACGGAAAGAGCGAGAGTGCTCGGGGATGTTAGGGGGTGGTTGGCCAGGACATGGAACTTCCCTTAGCCAAATGCATAGAAAATTCTATGCGCCACAGGCACAGCCACAACACAACAGAGAACAAGCAACAACAGCCGGCATTTTGCCGAAAAAAGGACTGGCTCATGCCGAATATATTGATTTTTTGGTACTGCTGCCGCATCCTCAACGAAACCCACTCACACACACACACAGATACTAATGTGATTGTGTGTGTGTGTGTGAGTGCGTACATCCTCCCCATTTGTACGGGGCGATCGGGCAAACCACCACCGAAAAAGCGCTGAATGCGTGGGGTGGTTTCCTCGTTAGTTTTTCATGACAACAAGGACAACAACAACGGCAGCAGCAGCAGCAACAAAAACAAAAACAACAAATGGAAATGCAATCAGCAACAGAAACAACAACAACAATAAAAGCAAGAAGCAAGGACATCAAGTCCAACAGCTGTTCTCCACTTTCCAGGACAGCGATGATGCGACGCCAACGCAGACAATGAGGCTTCTCCTTATGATATGCAAATGTTTGCCCACAACCAACGCAACGCTGGAATTTCGCTCAGTGTAAGAGCAATAACAACGGACAGACAGAGACAGAGACAGAGAGGGAAGGAAGGAAGCAATTGCCAGCCGAAGGAGCGAGTGAGAGAGCGGAAGTGACGCATTAATGCCCTTCGCATATTGTCGGCAATTGTTTCACGACATTTTCCCTCTCGAGTTTTCCAAAGGAAATTTTAGCTATGTCATTCAATTGGTGCAACAACAATAAAAAGGGGAAATTAAAACTATAAAATGGGTAAAGAAATAACAATTACAATATTTTCAAAAGAATTTATGGATATCTTTCAAGGACAATTTTAATGGAGGTATATCTTAAAATATATTATTATAATATTGAGACCTTCTATAAATAAATGTTTCTAACCAACCAAAGTTATTTTAATAGATTAGTCCGAACAAATGATTTCCAATTTGATATATCTTTCACAATCAATACAAAAAATTCCATCGGCTCACTTAATTTGATTTACATCACAATCTATTAACATTAGCTACAGGACATTAGGATGGCTTTTCGGGACAATAAATACCCCGTCCCCTGCCATCGCTCTGATTGTCGTGCCAAGACGCGTGACCGAATGTTAATGCCCGCATATCGGATAAGGGTAAAAACAACAATAACCAGCCAACAGCGTCGGACTGGCGATGGGCTACAAGTGTTTGAGTTGCTGGGCCCCGGGAATCTGCTCTAGACAAATGCAAACCCATTACAGAGAGTTGATGTTATCCGGAGAAGGATGCCGGGATGCTTGGATACCGGCAGTGGGAGGGGGTGGGGGGGGAGCATCATGCCGAGCATTATATGCAAAAGGAAACTCGACAAATTACGAGAAACAGCCCAGGGAAAAGCGACAAAGCGAAGAAAGCTGGCAAAATCCAGTGCAAAAGCGAGTGCACACATGAATGGGCATACAGGGAAAAATCGGCAAAAGCCAGGCCAGAATAAAAATCCCCATTGCCAAGTGGAGGCGTATGTATGCCCTTCAGTCAGTCATGAGCCAGAACCAGGGCCAGGATCCAGGAGTTGCTGGCTCTAAAGACTAGTACCTGGTAGCTGCCAACTGCCAACAGCCTGCCACGCCCCGTTGCACCCTGAAAACACACCTGCATGAGTCATGCTGCCCCCAGCCGACGCATTTTGGATTTTCTGTTTATGTTGCACGAGAGTTTATTACGGCAAACAGGCGGCAAGGCAAGGACAACCGACAGACAGGCGACGAACCACCCTGCCGACTACACAGAAACAAAATCCTCGTCAGTATCCTTGATCACATTGGTTTACTTGGAATCTGTTTCAATCAGATAGCTCCGAAAATCAAAAATCAACGCGAAAACTATTTTAGGGGTTGATCAAAGCGATTTTTGATGTTATTTTAAGTGGTGTATTTTTTTTTTTTAACATAATTTTCAGATGGCACGATTTCCTGTGCAATCAAAATGTAATAATTCGAACTATTTGTAAGTCTAGCCAACATTAAAAGTAATACAAATTCATTTAGTATAATTAGATACTTATTAAACGATTATTAAAATAATGAAAAATCCACTCATTTAGCTGCAGTGGTTAGAATCGCATTTGGTTGGCTAATTTCAGCAAAATGACTCCATTTATTCATAATTTTTCTTCAAGTGGCTTAGTCCTCCCTCTGGATCCCCGAGCCCGAATCCTGAATCCCGAATCCGACTCCTTTCGGCCGTCAGCCGTCTGCTGTTTGCTGCCTTTGCCTCTGGCAGCGGCATTTATGGCGCAAACTTGTTTAATATAATGAACACTGCGGAGCAAAGTCAGGCGGCACGTGAGTCAGCCGGCTGGCAATAGGAATCCGAATCCGAATCCTGCCTAGCCACCGTCGCCTCCGCCTCCGTTGTAGTGCTAGGCGAGTGGAAAACCCACCCTGCAGCGAGTGGTGCAGCAAGGAAAAACAACCACCGGCGGGCCGTGGTGGTTGTGGAGTTTTCGACCTGCAACCACCTTGTCGCAAATACGATGATGAACAAACACAATTTCTGCTGCAGCAGATGCAGATGATGCAGCAGGCGGGCTCCTTAAAAATAAATAAAATCCAGGAGCAGGGGCAGGACATCGGAGAGGCGATTTGATTGCTCACTCAATCGGCCGCAAAACGGAATGAGAGAGTGAAAAGTACTGGGGCTCCTGGAGAGCCGGCAGATCCTGTGGCTGCTCATTAGTCCTGGCCCTACGAATACGTAAAATGTCGAGCTGCTCTGATTGAAATCGACCACAAAACGAGTTGGGTCATGTAAATGTGAATGTCTGTGGAAATCAAAGTCTCCTTCTGCCGTCAGACGATGTCTCGCCCATGTGGCGCCGCTTCTTTGGGCTTCTTTATTGGCTGGAGTCGGGTTGGAGTCGGGTTGGAGTTGGAGTTGGGAAAAGGACATGTCCTTATGCGTTTGACTGCAATGAACCCCATGCAATTCCATCCTATTCCACTCGGTTCTTACATGGAAAATCGTTTTCCGTAAAAGGGCAAACCATACTTCTGCGGAGAGGACATTCAAAAGGGAAATATAATTGACACGAGATGGAATTGCAAACGAGCAATTTTCCTGGGGGATTGTTAATGAATTTCCAATTCAAAGGAAACTGCCCCATTTCCCCTTATTAATTCCCAAAACATTTACTCTGGGAGAGTGTGTTCTTTTTTTTTTTGGACCGCAACTAATCTAAGTTTATGGATAGCCATCAAACGGAGTACCATCAAAGTGAGATTCTTACGACCCGAGGATTGACTGAGTTGGCAGCGTAATCCTTTGCAACCCCTTGCTCATAATTGTTGGCGGCAATAAATTTCAGATAAATGACTAACGCAAACAGACACACTTCTCGACTCAGACTCAGACTCAGACCCAGACTCACAGATACAGATACAGATACGGAAACACAGCACGAACGCACGTATAGCCAACCGGATAAGAGAGTTCATCTTTGCCGCAAAACACACACAAATCCACTGAGATACAAAATATGTATGAGTTAGAGATACTTTTGCTGAGCGAAAAAAATTGGCAATACAAGTTGGAAATAAACATATAAATAATTAAATGAATGTTCAGTTTGGAATTTTGTATTTAGATACTTTATATTTTGAAGATATACATTTTTTATATTATTTGAAAGGACTTTTTAGAAATAACATCCATAAATGTGTAATCATTTTATATCTATAAACTTTGACTTGACTATAATAAAATTGTACATTGATAATATACCCCTTTTCATAAAATATTTACATTTCGATACACATTTTCGTCCAGTGCACAGATATGGATACAAGGGAAGACACAAACGTAACCGACAATAAGCTGCGGCAGTAGGGAACGATATCTGGGGACAGGCCCCAAATAAATTGAATGAAAAGTTTTATCTGGCAACGAGTTAAGCTGCGAGCTAATCGCATCGAAGGCGATAAACAGGCGCGGTGGCAACTCTGGCGGAGGCAAATTCAATTTGCTCGAATTGAAAATGTGGTGCGAACTTCCACTTCCGTATTGATAGGATACGCGGCGTACGCGGCTCGCATGCACCCAGAGTTGCCAGCACGTTCACTGATGGCTTAACAACTTATTTATGCTTAGCCATAGTGCCACGCCATGTCC
>JAJJHY010005742.1:4967196-5021617 GCA_021224005.1 Drosophila setifemur
TGGCTGCATCACAATTTGATTAAGTTATTATGTGGATGAAAGGAGAGGGCGGACGGGGGGTCGGGGGTCGGGGGGCGTTGCAGTCGGTCAGCTTAATTAAGCCAATAAATTACGAGAGTTTATATGCTCCACACACACTCGCCCGTGGTAGCCTCCTACTTATGCATTAATTTTGAACTCTAATGAAGCGTAATGGATGCAGTTTCTGTATCATAAGCTACGTGGCCGATGAGTCGCTTTAATGAAATGAAATGCGGCGAAGGCCTTTGCTGTTTGCCAATTACAAAATCACCGCCGCGGGTTGAGGGCCAAGTTTGGTTGGCCAAAAAATGTGGAGTACTATTCGTGTAATTCAATATAAACAAATGGCCAGCCAAGGGTTATCCTTATTTTATTTCATTGTTCATATAAATAATTCCACATATTTGTAGTTTTGAATTTCACAAATAATTGGAAATTATTAATGAGCGAACCATTTACTTAGGACGAATTCATGTTAAATTGGGCTTTCACAACCATTGCTCCTAAATAATTAAGCTTGGTTTTTTAAGTAGTAGTAGTTAATTAAACATGGCTTTGGTTTTACGAGGGAATAAAGCAGCCTTCCGGAAGCCATCCTCCAACTGAGAATGCATATGTGCGTTTTATGTGCTCTCAAAAGATTTGAAGGAAACTAGAATTTTATTATTCCCATTGGGAAATTCCATGGTTTAAGGGGATATATAAAAGTAGCCCATAAATCCCCCGTCTTGATGCGATTGTTAATGTTTCTATTTTACCAAAAATAAATGATGTTTTTTTTGTTCCATTGGAAACTGCAGTCTCATTCACTTAAGTTGACAGCTCACAAGCAGCCACGCCCATCGGGCCGCCCCCCAAATTGATAAGTCTAATTAATGCAAATGAAACAAATGCCAGGCATGCAAATGAATGGGTACACATGAAGTGGAGTAGTGGTTCTGTTTCTGGTTCTGGTTCAGTTTCTGGTTCAGTTTCTGTTTCTGTCTCTGGCTTTGGGGCAAGAGATGCGGATGCTTGGACATGCCTCATTAGCCAAAGTGCCATAAACTTTGCCTCCTCTAATTGAATTAACACTAATGAGGATGGCCATCGAGGCAGTGGGAGATGCCCCGCACACCCGATCCGGGAGAGGTGCGAATTCCTTGAACATCCTTTCCCCTAAATTATTCATGCATTCTCTTTGGTTGACTTGGCTTTCTGATAAATTTAACACAAAACTAAAACGCAGCGGATGGGGAGGGATTGGGATTCGGGTTGGTTGGATGCTGTGCAGGGCTGTCAATCAATCAATTTGGTCAGTGAGCCGTGGACAGGGTTGCCACCACATCGAATATGCGAAATTTAGTTTCGCACAGAATCGATTGGCGAACTCAGTGAGCCCGGCTCCGTCCAATCCTAATTGATACAAAAATGTGGTGAACTCAACTATTTTTGGATTTGTTGGTAAACATTTCCACAAAAGCCAGCATTTAATGGCATAGAAAATAAATTTAATTTTACTTTATGCTTTTGTGGAATTAGATTTGATTGCTCTTTTTGCGTTGGCCTGGGGTTTTCATATTTATTTCTTGAGGTGCTTTTAGTAAATACAACTTCTATGATTTCTTATACAAATTTTACAAATCTTCACAAAACATACAATGAAATAAAAAAAATAAAAGAAAAGTAAGCTGCAAGAAAAGCAAATATTTACCAGCTATTGGATGGCATATGAAGCATTCATATTTCATTCCCCCCATTGGATTTCTCCCAGACCAGCCCTCCACCTGTTGGCTTTCCAGATGAACAAATCAGAAATATGATTATCAACAAACCCGAAATCAATATCTAATTTCGACGGAGAACTCCAGGCAAAGGCAGAGGCAAAGTCAAATTCCATCAATCATGCGATAGACGCCGCCACATGACATAACCGCTCCAGCTG
This sequence comes from Drosophila setifemur, assembly GCA_021224005.1. Taxonomy (NCBI): domain Eukaryota; kingdom Metazoa; phylum Arthropoda; class Insecta; order Diptera; family Drosophilidae; genus Drosophila; species Drosophila setifemur. The sequence continues at coordinate 4,969,142 of JAJJHY010005742.1, forward strand.
CGTCTGAGTTGCTTCCATCCACAGATGTATCTGAATTTGTATCTGAATTTGTACCTGAATCTGTATCTGTATCTGTGGGCTGTTGCGGCTGCTGGAAACTATTTCGAATGTGTGTATAGCTATATGTATATGCAGCAATTAAGCTTTTATTCTAACATAACAATTTTGAATGTGGCCGAAACCAGTTTGAGTGCCCGAGCCTACGCGGTCAGTCGCAGAAGTATCTTGTGGTGCTGTGACTGTGAGTGGCGGTGGCGGCGGAGGTGGCGGTGCCCAAGCGAGAGGTAAAATAAACAAACAAAAAGATACAATCGAATTGGAATTGGGACGGTCAACGTCATCAATGGCGAATCGAGTGCACTCACTCGAATCCCTCTACCAAAGCAAACTCCTTTCCATGCAAATCCCCAATCTACACACTCTAGCAGCTGTCCAAACAAAGAGGAATGGCTCTTGGGCCATCATATATCTGCCGGGTGTATTTATTTCCACAATAGACCGTTGATATTTTGATGGACCCGGCCACAAATCAGCCACATTAACCGGCACGAGACAACGAGCAGCATTCAAATGTTAATTAATCAACGGCTAGAACGAGTTTTCCTTGTATCTTTTGGCCGGCGGCCGGTTGGCCGGTCGGATTGACTGAGGTTAGTTCGGAGGAGTTGACAATTGGCGCGGCAACTGTTGCTGAGAAAGAAGCCAGAGAAAAACACCTTTTTTTCAAGCTGTGGAGAGCAACTTGACTCCTTGACTCCTTGGCCAAATCCGCTCGCTGATCTTTTAACGCTCGCAAGAAGGCGAAAATCGAGGCGAAACCGGCTCGTCGGACAGGTTCAGGCCAGGATGAGCTGCTGCTGCTACTGGCGTTGCTCGCCTGCTGGTGGTGGATGGGTTTTGGCCTGGCCGAGACAGCTGCAAAACCGCCAGAGAGCCGGGCGCTAACAAACTCATTTTGTACACGCAACGAAAGTGGGATTATTTTTATACAAATTTTATATAATTTCGGTATTTGCTTTGGTTATTAAGTAACCAAAACAATGGAAAATTAGTATTGTATTTAAAGAATTTAAAATAAATAAAAATATATATCAAATTTATCTTAGAAATACAACTTTTTTGCTCTGTAGCAAACGCAAGAAGAATGGAAAAAGTTGGGAACAGCCAGAGACGGAGAGTGAAAGAGAGTTCGTAAAAGGAGGAAGAGCGAGGGAGAGGGAGAAGCAGTAGCATAAAACCAGTCTTACAACAATTTTCAGCTACTTGCCACCGGCAGGCTCGAATTGGACTTGACTCTTCCACCGCATTCCAACAAGAAAATCATAAAACATAAATGTGGCAGGGTACGAGTATCTTCCTTCTCAGGCAATTATGACTATCGCCGCGCTAAACAAAGGCCCGCCCTTTCGGCTAACGGCCTCGCAGAAGTATCTTAATAAATTGGCAATCCGACAAAATCGTCGAGTGAATAATGTATCCAGGAGATAAGTTTTGTCTCGGCACGCTGAAATATTTATGCAGCCAGCTTTGGACCAGACAAAGGGCACGGATACACAGATACCAGATACAAGATACAAACTCACACGGACAAGTGTGAATGCAGGGAAAACAAAGCACTTGCAATGCCCAGATACATTTGTATCTCGTGCAGGCGTTTGATTTCGAATTCGGTTATGTTTTGGCTCCCTCTCCTTCTTTCTACCTTCTTCTCTTCGTTTTTTTTTTCTTTTCTCTCTCAGTGTGTTTGCTCCCAACGTTTTAATGTGACTTTTATTGTGCTTCCTCCTTTTGTTGTCTCATTTCGTATTCAGTTTTATGTTTGTTTGGCGTTTCGTGTATCTTTTGTATCTTTTCTGTGGCGACGCTGAACTTTAGCCTGTCTGTCGGTGCAACTGTGTGAATGGGCGGCATCATTGGCCAACTGCTAATTGCTGCTGGCCAAGAGACAGACGAAAGTTCTTAGGTCTTGGGTATTTATTTTATGGCCGAGGCTGTACAATTTCAAGTGGAAGCCATAAGAGCACTTTAAAACCAAAAAAAAAAAACGAACGGGGAGAGAGCGAAAACCGCGCCATCCCGATGATAGTATCCTGCGAATCCTGTTCCGCCGTAACGACACCTGTCATACGCCATACGTCAGGTGTCATGTGGCGCACAATCCCCATTAGAATGCAGCCCACAAGAACACACACACACACAGACACACACACACTCACACCCGTAAACCCACACACACACACACAGGAGATATGTATATCCTGGTAACGGTGAACTTACAGGCTTTTGTTTGCTTTTGTGTTTTTGTATTTCCACGCGTCGGTGGCCAATAATCCGCTTTATCCGCTGCTGCACGGCTGCATTGTTAAATATTTATAATATGGCATTTAAATTCGCGCATCCGTGTTTTACCATCAGCACCTGGCATTTGTTATATTAATATATTATTGCAAAATTACCACCACTCTTCTTTTTTTGTGCAACTTTTGCTCACTTTTTCACTCTGATTTATTCATTTAATTTTATTTTGTTGGAGGGGGGTGGGGGGGAGGGGGTTAATTCCGTTTGATTGTAAACTTAAACACCGAATTCAAAAGGGGGTGTTGTGGAAAAGCCAACGCACTTTTCGTACCTGGAAACGCGCGCAAAAAAATTCACAGCGAATGAAGAGAGCGCTGGCGAAAACCGGTAATTTCGAACCTCGATGTAGTTGTTACTTTGCCTCAGCAATTGTGTTTGCCTTTGCGTTTGGCTTTTTAGCTTTTTAGCTTTGCTTTTGATTTACTTTTGCTTTTGCTTTGCTTTTGCTTTTGCTTTTGCTCTTTGCCTTGGAGCGCACGCGTAGCCGCGGAAAATAATCAAAATGCGCTCAACGCGTTCAAACGCGTCCGAACTCGTTGCGTTTCGATTTCGTTTTGAACCACCAACAATATTTGTTGATGTGTAAGGCAGAGCTGCAGAAGCACTTCGTGGTGGTAAATCAACAAATGTTGCAGGAACATCAAGTCTACGGACATGAACTCACCACGCAACACTACTTCTACTGGAGGAACTCTCACGAGAGAGAGAGCGAAAAACCAGTCTCTCAAAGGTGGTGAGTTTGTGTCCATGTTGCAGCAACATTAACAAATGTTGCGGCAACATTCAAATTACAACCAATATTTGCATGAGTTAGTTGAGCCAATATCGTAGTAAAACAATTTGATTTGGCGGTTAAAAAAATATCGAAAAATGTTTAGTTTCATTTATATTTTCAAACACAAAATTTAACAAAGTAACTTTATATTGAAGTATCGTTTATCTTTTACAAATTGTGGTGCAATTATTCAATATCTATTAAACTAAATAACCTCTAAAAACAAAAATAACATAAATCAACTCAGAAATTTGAAACATATATCAAGGCTTTACTAAACTTACACCAACTTCAAATTGACTTTCATAAAGCCAGGCTAAGACCAAGATATTAATATTATCCGACACATTTGTACCAATATTGTCAGGAAATGTTTTGGCCAAAGTCCCCGTGGGCCAAACTATCAAGCCTTAATGAGAGTGAGCAGATTTGGCAAACCTCTAGATAAATACATTCATTGGAACTGCAGACATGTTAACTTAATAGATTCAATTACGAACGCATTACGGAGCACAATAAATCCATTAAAGACCAACACCTACATATGCCCAGAAATTCCCAGGTCCTCCCTAGCCCAAGTCCTTGGATTCGATTTCAATTTATCAAATTATGCAAAATATTTAGTGCAATTGAATAAGCAGGCCAGGATTTTGGGTCGTGCCGGGCAACATATGGTGCGGAGGCAGGAGGCAGAAACCAAACAAGCTTTTGGCCAGCAAGGACAACAACAGGCGGTGTGGCTGGGGTGTTTGCTCCTCAATTTATAGGTTACATTGTGTGTGCGGCCGGCAAGGTGTTGGCCAAGACATCGAATCCTTACGAGCCCCAAAACCGAAGGCCAACGAAAGGAACCGACGGACCCCTTGCATGTAATTGACATTGGCCCCTTGCGTTTGATTAATTGCATTTGGTTGGGGCCCTTCCGAGCCATTGACTCGGAATGCTCCGAATGTTGCTCATTGATCTGTATCTATGTATCGGAGGCCATCTCGTATGTATCTGCATCTGTAACGGTTTCAATTTGTATCTGTGTGCTTTCTGCCGGGCAATAAATTTGGACATGTTCGACATGCTTTCCAATTGCTCGGCGCTGACATTAAACAAATGCAATTCCACGTGACACAAACGTCGAAGGCGGTGGCCCTTTTTTGGCGTGATCGGAGAGTTCAGGTCGAGTTGAATCTGGATTTGCACTTGGAGTTGAAGTCGAAGTTTAAGGAACCCATCTCCTGCAGAAAGCAGCCAACCGAAACCAGACCACACTGCGATTATTGGAAATAATAAAATTTAATGCAGGATTTTTTCTATTTTAAAAGAAAAACAAAAAAGTTTAAAAAGTTATTATGATCTTTGGCACTTTTCCGAAATAAGTACTTATAGTTAATTCCAAAAGTTTGAGTATTGAATATAAATTCATATTTATCAACACAAATCGATTTCTTTTTTTTATGTCTGGTTCTTGGCAATAATAAAAAACGAATCAATTTAGATTGCCTGCTTTTCCCCATGGAGTATTAATATTAAATTCATCTAATATTATTTTGAAGTGCAGGTCGGAGACACTTGTTCCTGCATTTGGTTTATGCAAGTGCCGCCTGCAAGCGATATAAAAACCAGCAGAAGAGCTGAAGGAGGGGCAGGATGAGACGCTACTGCCGCTTCACTGAACCTCAATGGCCGCCTTGGGGGTGGGAGGGTGGTGCAGTGGGCGGTGGGTGGTGTGGGGAGTGGGGTGCTGTGGGGAGTGATGCTGCGAGCCAAGAAACATAACTCAACAATGCAAAGGACGAGAGCACAAGCAAAAAGCGCAAGCAAACGGAGCCACAGGCTGCTCCCTCCTTCAGTGGAGCAATTTAAGCGTTCTTACGCTCGACAAACGCTGCCCATGCATAGTTTATGAACCACCCTCGCATCCACCCCCGACCGAAACTCATATCTATGCATTTTGCTGAATTAAACTAACTGCACAGAATGTCACAGATAATTCAATGCACCTACACAGAACATTTTTATAGCCCAGACCCAGGCCAGTCCACCCACCATCCGATCCTAGCTGGTTCTACTCCTCCTACGAGTCCTGCGAGTCCTGCGACCGGCTCTCCTCATCTCTCTGCAGTCGAAAAGTGCCACGAGGGTAATTTAAAAATCCATTTCGCTGGCAGAGTCATCCAGCGAACAAGAGCAGCGCCCTGCCCTGCTGCTGGCCAACAATTGCGGTAAGCTACAAAAAAAAAAAAAAACAACAACAAAAAACAAGAAAATGCCAGGAAAACTCGATAGAGGAAGAGCAAGCGAGCGAGCGAGCGAGAAGGCGGAAAATGGAAAATGCGAACGCCGAATGGCGGCTGACTAGATGACTGCCCGACTTGACTGCGTGACAAATTCAATTTGCATTGACAGCATGAATTATAGCAAATAATCCCCGAAGGCAAATGCGATTTTAGTGATGCCAAGAGCTCCTGGCCATCACACCGCCAATAAATATCTCCGCAATAATAGTTATTTCATTTCAGATACTAACCACAGTCCATCAAACTATGGTCCGATTTTTAATTTAATTCTCTTTTTCAATCTGCTATTTTTATACCATTATTCAAAAGTGGCATTTACGAGTAATTATTTACAAAATAGTTTAAAATATATTTAAGTCATGTTTTAAAGTTGAAAGTTGTCAAGTAAGGCAGTAAAATTAAATAAACTTAAACTGTTAGAAATACGTGTATTCAGTATGCGTGATTACCATAACCTTTCCTAATAGCACACCGATTTCAGAGTAATTTTATACGAAAATTTATGACCAGAAAATTATACTCATATTTTTTTCTCTCTGCAATTGGAATCTAGCTACGGCGACTTCGGGGACTTCTGACAAACGATTTCTGGGTGTGACCCCGCGGATCGGGAGTCCAGCTGTTATTGATATGGAAATGATGCGCACACCAAAAATAGAACTGCCAACGGACAGTTGCCAAGGAAAAACAAGCAAACTTGCAAAAATAAAGAAAACTGGGTTGGCTGGCTGGCGATATAAAATAAAGTAGAATAAAATAAAACAGCGACAATGAAAGCAAATAAAATTTAAATTTTATGCAGGCGGCCACGACAGTTAATTTTGTTCAGCAGAACAGCTAAACGAGCAAACCGAGAGAAAGGAAAACCCAGAGGGAGAAGTGGCAATAAAAAAGAAGAGAGCTCAGGAAGTAGGAGAAAGTCATGGGGAAAGTCGGGCGAAGGAGGGAAAGCTAATGAATAATGAAGGGAAACCCCAAATATGAGTGGCCCATTGATAAGGCAAAACGCTGAACAAGTTGAATATAAGAATTTTAAATTTAAATGTTACAACTCATTTGCGAAAGTAATTTCCGAAAAACTCGGTTCCTCAAAATCAACGAAATCAAAGAGCTTCTGATGAGGAAATCACATTAAATGGATTCAATCACATTAAACTCAAGCTTCATTTGAGTCTCTTGATCCGTGAAAATTCAATCAAAAATGTTGAAAACATCATCTTAATCTACATTTTAAAATATAAAATTAGGGATAATTAATGTCAATGATATTTAACTCCAACTGAATAGATTTTATTCTGAGTATTTCAGGTAAGATAAGTTTAAAAATAAAATGAAATAAGTTAATAAGGGTATTTAACTCATGTATGTTATATTGAGAAAAGCTGCTGGAAAATGGAACCACTTCTGTGTAAGTTGTATTAAAGCTGCACATTTCACTTAATATTCTGCTTATTTCTGGGCTCAATTACTAATTTGTTTCCGCAGCCTTTTAGCTTCCTCAAATGAAAGATCTTTTGATTGTTATTTTTTACATTTTCCCTCTACCAGCCATGGCAATGCGGACACTCTGCTAACTAACCACCTGAACCACCAAGAGGGTTGTACTAGCCCAACCCTTCTTTCTCACCTCCAACTTCCCCATCTCCTCCCCCTGCTTCCTGTGCTCCCCTTTAACCCTTCACCCCTGTGGCTCCCGGCTTCACACCTTCATTCTGTAAATTAGCGCACACCACCTGGGAAACTCCGCAGTTCTTGTTATTCTTGTGCCCTGGCAGCAGGGTAGTGCACATTTTCAGGACAGGGATGATGCAGGATATTTCTGACCTTATAACATATACATTTTTTATGAAAACCTGGATAGTAATGGTTTGGATAATAAATAAAATTTCATTGATGTTAAATATAATGGTTTCAAATAAAAGATTACAAATCTTTTGATACTAGAATTTTATATGGACCAAAATTATTTTGAACTTTCTTAAGTAAAATAAATACTTTAAATGATTAAAATATAATATTATTTAAAATATTTCAAACTAATATAGAAAATATCAAAAATTCGGTTCCCCCAACTATTCGTCCTTCCCCTTTTTTCCCATGTATTTCTTCTTCTCTTTTGGCGGAACCACTTATAAGTTGATATAAAAAATGCATGCCGAGTGCATTACGCTGCCACTTCCTGCTCCTGCGCCCGGCAGGAGGGGATTCCTGCTCATTAGCCAGACATCTGCACCAGCAGACCAACATCCCAGCCCACCAACTTCGAACTCTGAAATTTGTGAGTGCGTGCGGGGGGCGGGAGGCGTGCTCAAGTGGGCGTGGCCAGGTGCAGCGTGGCGTGGAAAACTATGTCAAAAACTTTAAAAATATATTCACTCGCGTAGCGCGTGGCTTGGCGCTAAAATGTTTGTTGTTCCAAGTGCTCGAGTCTTAGGCACAACAACAACAAAAAAAAGAAAATAAAAGGATGTTTGCCGGTGGCGTGGAAGTGGTGATGGAGGTGATGGAGGAGTTGGAGGAGCTGCTCCACGGTGTTTGGGCCAGGTGTGAGGAATACTTTAAAAGTTGCTCGATGCTGCCGACTGCTGCCTGCTGTCAGGAGCTGTAAATTATATGGAAATTACGTCGGAACGACAAACGACAAATATACGCGAACGGATCCGTGCGGTAAATCATGCGAAAAACAAAGTTGCTGACGCTTGAGAAAGTGGGATGGAGGGGAGCACTCGGAATAGATGGTCTGGGGAGGATTGGTGGGAAACTAACAACACTTGAGGACGTGCAAAACGTGTTCAAGACGAGCAGTTGAGTTGAGCGAGTCGAGTCGAGTCGAGACGGCCAGGCAACCGGCATCCTTGAGCTTGTATTGATATTTGTGGCACGTCACAGTCGGAGTCATCACGTTTGCCGGCAACGCATTCCCGTGCACGGATATCGGGATGCCACAATCTCAAGGCTGCAGGAGCAGCGGCAGGAGCAGCACCAGAATGCAGCCTAAAAGCAGGCAGCAGGACGAAGGACACGGGACGAGGCTTAAACACATCACGTCAGCGTGCTGTCAATGAGCAGCACTTGAACGGCCTGCAAAGGATACACTTCCAGAATGGTTGGGCTGGGACGGAGTGGGAATGGGAATGGGAATATGGGTATGGGAATCAGCGGCTTGGTGCGATGGCATGTCCTGCCACCTCCTGCTTCTTCGCACGCTCACAAATGTTTTATAAGTCATTTTTATGCATTTTTTTCCTGTACGAGTTTTTCCCGGCTTTGTTCCTTTTTCCCTTTGCTTTTTCCTGTTTGTAAGTGGAGTGCCAGGCCGCAGCAGTGGTGAGCAGTTTGGCTAAGGGAGAAGAGGTATATGTGCTCCTGGGGCTCATTAAAAAAATATTTTAGGATTAATTAGAAATAGTAAAAAAAAAAAAACAAATTTTACAAAAAACTGATTCCACATTTAATAAACCCGTTAAAAAATGAAGTTTAATATACATATTTATCTACATATATTCCTTTAAAAATTTCATAAATTCCAATTTGTTTTTAAGAATTATTCCATAGCCCAGCAAATGCTTTATTTATATTGACCAACAAAAACTAAAAATCGAATCATCTCTTCTGGCAACATTATAAAATCGATATGTCACATCGGCTAATGTCTTCCAGGATATACCTGATCGATTGATTCTCCCGCCGCTAAGCCCGTCATCTCCAGCGAGAGTCCTGCCCTCAGTATGAATATTCCTTTTTTCATTTCCCATTTTCCTTTCAATTTTTTTGTTGTATTTGGTGCCTTTGCCTTTGCCCCTGCTGGTTCTGTTGGCGGCGATACAGCCTGCCGCGCGCATGACTTGATGCTAACAATAGCACTCCGGGAGTGGGTTGCAGCAGGAGCCAGGAGCCGGGAGGCAAGGCTGCGAGCGCCAGAACATCGCATCACGGGGCATCACTGAGGAAGCATGGCATCATGGCATCATCGAGGCAGCATCCGCATCCGCATCAGCTCCACTGGTTTGTCGAGTTGCCAGTGCCCGTGCCCGTTCCCGAACTCACGCAATGCATACACATACACGGATTGACAGTCTTTTAATTAAGAAGCCGTCAAAGATGGTGCTGGCACGAGCATGCCGACGCCTCTCCAGCTCTCCAGCTCACCAGCTCGCCAGCTCTTCAATTCCGCAGCTTCCCGGCTCGAGAGCTCCAGTTGCAGCAGCAGCCATGTCACTGGCAATTATGCAGCGCGGCTGCTGCAGGCATCCCGCAAAAGCAATTCAATTTAACGTTTATTCACAAATTAATTGAATTTTTTGGTATTCATTGTGCAGCGGAACAAGACGCAATCACACGGCGGAATGGGATTCACTTCGTGGGGGGGAGGAGGGGGGGAACTTGCGCTGATTGATTAATCATATGGCCGGCTAATTAACCGCAAGCCCTGCCAGCTGTTGTCAACAATTAAGCTGACACCTGACAGACGAACCGAGGGAGTTGTCCGGATGTGCGGACACGGAGAACATATTACCTTTTTTTCCACTGGATATTTGTCGGATGTATTTTTTCCTACACCATTTTTTTTAGCCAACATAACAAAACAAAATCAATTTGAAATTGTCAAAGTTTTCATGATGCTTACATACAAAAAAACAGATTTTCTATACATTATTGTTTACGTAGCACTTAGAAAAATTATAGAAAATCTATACATGAAAAATCCATGAATTTGAAAATTGTTTTAATAAGTTACATAATTTTTTTGTGTACATACATATACGTATTTAAAGTACTTAAATTTGGGAAGGCTTAATGATGCCATTTCACATCCTGTTTCCCATTAAACTATAGATTGGAATTTTCCTTTAAGTGTTTTTTATACTGACAATGAATCCCCACTTGTGATTGAATATATATACTCGTCGTAACAAAGCTAATAATTATGCTACACTTACTCGACTTTTTCTGCTGAGCTTCTCTTATTGGAAGTTTGAAAGTCATCGTTAGTCGACGTTTTTTTTTTTTTTTTTGGCAACTTGCCGAGGGCTAAATCCCCTCCCACACGGCGCCTCCTTTTGACATCTTTTGGTATCTTTAATGGTGCAGCCTTGACAATTTATTCAGTTCCTGCTGTTTAACTTTGCCAGCGAAAAGTTTGCCGTGCTCGGACTTTGCCAAAAACTACTCCTACTACTACTACTACTCGAAAGCACTTATTTCAGTTTGCCAAAGGTATAGGAAGGAGCATCTGGCGGCCTTGTAATAATTGCAGCTTGTTTTTCAAGAGGCCAATAGATGCTTCATCCAGTCTGCAGTTCAATTTGGAGTGACACTTAAGCATACAGGTAAGGGAGGAAGCCCAGGGAGGTGGCAAAGTAAGCAAAGTGCTAGTTCCACTTAAGGATCAAGGACTGCTGTTCACGTGAAAATGCGAATATTAACATATACACTGGGAGAATTCTTCTTAAAGAAACTAGAGAGTTTTTGAAAACATTAAATACAAAATTTTATAATATTACTAAAGCACACACATATTTATTTTCTTATTAAATAGATTTCAATTTGTTGGAATAAAATGTATAAATTCCCTACAGAAATATCCATTTATTTTTAAGACACTATTTATGTTGAGTAACCGAGAATTAAGTACTTAAATATTAGAGCTCATAAATTATAAAAACCAGCAAAAACTACTTTAAAACTATTTTCTGGGTGTATATATACATATATGCAGACATATGAGCTATATTCAAATTCAGTTATTTAATGCCCTCGAGGGGCAGCTTATGCAAATAATGCACATACATTTCTCAGCGACAGAGTGAGGCGGAGGAACATCCTAACAATTCATTCTAAGCTTGGCCAAAACATTTGCCAGCAAATACTTCACATTTGCCACTTTTCTCGTTGCTTGATTACTTATGCCATTCTGCCAACTTGCCACATATTTCAGGCGAATTCACCGAAATGCCAAAGAATGCAACAATGTGCATAAATTTAGTCAAAGTTTAAAATTTCCGTTAGTTGCAACTTGGCGAACTAACAATGTAAAGTGCGCCGCACACACGCACACATACAGACAGACACACACTCTCGATGGAGAGAGTTGCCACATATTTCGAGCAGGGCCACTCTGGCGCATAATTAATGTTTATTTTTGCACTTTAATTGGTTATTAGAAGTGGAACCGACCAACTTTTAATGGCTCCAAAAAAATACGGCAGGGGGGGAGGGGGAGTGTGCAGGGCTCCCAGCATATTTGTATTAAGTGCATTGAAATTGATGTTGATGGCTTGATGGCTGGATGGCTGGATGATGATATTGTTGCCATTGGCAACCTCCACGGCGCTGGGAGAGAAGCCAGCTTAATTGAAATAATTGACATTTTACGCCGCATGTGGCAAAGTTCCTAATGTTAACTGGTTGCTCGGGAGCTTTGCTTGATGTGCCACCTAATTAATTTCATTATTTCCACACAAAAGCCAAACTTCACCCTGCCAGAGCAATCTCGAATAAAAAGTTGGCAATTAGGGCAATTGACGGGGAAGATGGCAATCACTTTGAAGCCCCTGGAAAATGCATAATCAATTTTTAGCGCCAATAAAGTTAGGTTTATTATTATATGGCACCAGGAAGCAAATTTAAGCGTTGAAATTAAAATTTCACAATTAAGTTTTTTGTAATCAATTAGAAGAGAGAACAAAAATGGTTTAGAAAATTGTGTGGTTAATTGGATGCATTTCTGGTTAGTTAGTATTAAATTGATGGAAATGATGCAAGGAATTGCATCAATTATATTTTCTTTGTTGTATTTTTATACCCTTGTAGAGGGTATTATAATTTTGACCAGAAGTTTGCAACGCAGTGAAGGAGACATTTCCGACCCTATAAAGTATATATATTCTTGATCAGCATCACCAGCCGAGTCGATCTAGCCATGTCCGTCTGTCTGTCCGTCTGTCCGTCTGTCCGTCTGTCCGTCTGTCCGTCTGTCCGTCTGTCCGTCTGTCTGTCTGTCTGTCCGTCTGTCGGTTGCTATGTAAACTAGTCCCTCAGTTTTAAAGCTATCGGGCTGAAACTTTGCACCAACCCTTCAATCTGTTGCAGGTAGTATATAAGTCGGAACGGCCGAAATCGGAACACTACATCACATAGCTGCCATAGGAACGATTGGGAAAAAGTGCCATAACTTCGCCATTCTTAAATATATTTTATTTATTTCTTGGTAAACTCTTTTTAATAGCAATTTTAACATATCCTGAAAGTTTTATCAAAATCGGACCACTATATCCTATAGCTGCCATAGGAACGATATGAGAAAATGGGTCATTAAACATAACTGTGGTGTTTTTCAAGACAATTAATTCATGCTTTAAAAATACAGTTTCCATAGACATTAATGCCGTTTTAAAAAATTAAAACCCAAAAATAAGATTATTATATCCTGTAGCTGCCATACAAACAATTGAACGGTTTGAAAGCAACTGGTCTGCAAGGGTATTCTAAGTTTCGGGTACCGAAGCTAGCCTTCCTTTCTTGTTTTATTATAATTTTTAAAATTCTTAATGGAATAATTAATTACACTTTTTAAATAATTTATTAAAACATTATTTTTTCGAAATAAAACTTCAATTAAAATGGCAATTCATAAAATGGTGGAAAATAAAGATTTGACCACCTCTTAAATTTGTCGAAAACCCGAAACTTTTAAAACAATGAAAACATTGTTCCCCCCATTTAATTGGTAATTTATTTTCTGGGGAAAGGAGAAATTTCCCATCCCTTGCCTTCAGCTGTGGACTCAAGCAACTATAATGCCTTTTCAATTATTCTCCATGGCATATTTGTATTTGCCTCGCACTTTATTTACTTTGCAGAATTGTCGGAGTCGGCTGATTGTTAAACTTTACACTTTTAATCCGTTTCCGTGGCCCAGGTAAACGAAGCGGTGGCTGATGGGCTGATCTTGTCCGATGGACCACCCAACCACACACACAACCACCCACTGCTCACACATGAGCAGACATAAGCACTTTATAATTATAACATATTAATTAAATAAAGTGCACTTCCGCTGTCATTAACACGGCCAGCAGTTCGTCAGCTCCGGCTAAGCCATGCTCTTAACCCGATCTCTGGCCTCCGGCAAACAGTACACAACACAACACAAAACAACACACAAGGTGGATGCATCTCTACCATACCATCTCCAGGTGATATAACAAAAGCAAAAACCTCCATTGGAGCTCATCCCATTCCATTCGCATTTCCATTCACATTCCCACTGCCTTTCCGTTGACATTTGACAGCGGGAGTCAAACGGAGGGCGAGGTCACAAACTCCCCGCCTGGCTGGCATCCAAAGCTAGTTTATGGTCAACTAGCCCAAGCCCAAGCCCTTGCCTCCGGCTGATACGGCCACCTAATGCAAACCCAACTCGGGCGACTAAATCCCCTTTTGGAATAGAATGGAGTGATGCCAACTGGGAATTGCTGGCTGTGATTGAAAAGTCACGGAATTTGCAGAGTACTAAACTTTCACTTAAACCTAAAGTAGCAACTAAAATATTAAGATTTTCCTTTTCTTAATTTAAATAATTATAGTCAAGAACAGTTTAATCGTGATTTTAAATACTCTACAAATAAAATTAACTTGGTAACACAGAACACAGGATTTTACATTTTGCAGAAATACTTAAAAAATTTATAAAGGATAAAGATACGTTAAATAAAAAAATATATACAAAATCTTCCAAAGTTTATTAGTTATACATAATAATTAAATAATTTTAATTGTTTTTCTTTTATTAAAACTATCTTTTCCAATATCAAACCCAGTGCTTTCTTTTAAAAATTGTATGTTTATAGTAGCAACAATTACAATTGTTGCATTGCGAAATGCCGTGACTGCTGGTTGCAGTAATTATGAGTTAGTGATTGTAATTATTTTAAGTGATTGCATTGTCCCAGCACTGGCAGGCCGGCAAAAATTATCCATCACCCTTTCACCAACGCCCACTAGCACCCACCCGCTCCCATCTCAACCCATTCCATTTCACCCACTCCATCAACACCCAACAGTGCACCCACCCACACACATCAAACCCATATTCAGACAATGACACTCGAGTGGGTCGTCGACGTAGTTGGTATTGTTGTTGTTGCTGTTGTTGTTGATGTTGCTTTCGCTGTTGTCTGCCGTCGAGTGTTGAGTGTATCCGAGCTTTGTTGGCAAGTGTTGCTTTGTGCCCGCGACTTGCGATGAACTCATAATTTGAACTCTGACATCTGACATCGGTGAGGATGAAGGGGGGCAGGCGAAAAAAAAAATCAATACTGCAGCGTGCAGCAAATATTTGTTAATGGAAATGCGGATTTGCCTGCCTGCGCGTATTTGATTCGTTAATTGGGAAAGTGCCGAAATAAATAAAGGAATCGCCTTTACGAACCACATTTTTGTGCATTATTGCACTTTGTTGGCCAAATAAACGCCCGCCGACAAAATTTAATGCTGTTGGTAAACAATTCAGCCACTCTGCTCCCAGTAATGCCGAGTAATATCAATTAGCGCCACTCATGCGATTGATGGATGCATAAATTACACGGCACACGACTACTCCGCTCTATACAAATTACGCCCAGCGTGTAATATGACAGCCGACAGTGTTCCAACAGCCATCGCTCACTCCTGGCTTTGGGTTAAGGAGGGTGAGGTTGATGATGGGGCACAGCTCCTGGAAGGTTGGGCAGGGGAAGGGAGGGGAGGGGAGAGGGTGAGGGTGAGGTGTATCGGGATGAGTGCCGAGGCATCCCATTCGATCTGACAGCAGCAGGTGCCGCCGCTTGTCATCCTCCTATCCAAAGTCACTTAGCAAAAAAATTTAGAAATAGACAATAGATTCTTCAAATTCATTTATGCTACTAAAGTACTTTTACCTTTAGAAAATTTTCTAATTAAAATTTTAATTTAAAATAAATATTGATTTGGGTGTTTGGAAAAACTTCAAAGTTTTGTTCATAAACTAAATTAGCTTTTGATATAATAAATTTGTTGCTTTTACCTTACAATATTTTACCGACAAATCTTCCGGAACTGAAGCGCATCCCGCAAGGTACAAAGTCATTTTCCAACTCAAAACCGAGATATTAATGCTCTCAATAACGATCAAAAAAGAGCCTAAATCGATTCTTAAAATGTCAAAATGTGGTTTTTAGGAAGATGCTAAAATGCGTGCCTAGAGTTGCCAGCCATTTGACAGTTTCGATTTTTTATTGTGCTGTAACTCTGAAAGCTTACGTCACTTTAATCTGACAAAATCTGGCAACCTTGGTTTCTTAAAAAAAAATTAGAAATAGACAATAGATTCTTCAAATTAATTTATAATACTAAAGTTCTGGGAAATGCTATTAGCGTTAGAAATTTTTCAAGTTAAAATTTTTATTTAAAATAAATATTGAGTTGGGGTTTTGGAAAAACATTCTTTAAAGATTTTTCATAAACTAACTTAGCTTTTAATATATAAAAACTTACATTTAAAGTTAGCTATTTATATATACATATATATATATATATATTATTTATATATATTCCATAATTGAATTCTGATTGTGATCATAAATTTCTCTGAGTACCACCAACTGCTCCTTCTGGTGGCAAGACATCCCCGACCGCATAATTTGCGGCAATGCCCGGAGGAAATGTCGCCGCTAAAGTTGCGGCTGTGTTCCCTCAAAGTTTCCTATCCTCGAGCTTCGAACAAACGCACACTGTGCTCCCTTTATAAACTTGCCTGTCGAGTTCTGCTGCATAAAAATTTATCATCTTTCCAGGGAGGCGGGGATGGGGATGGGCGAGGTGGATATGGCTTGGGCTTTGAAAATTAACTTAAAGTCCCTTAAAGCACTGCGCTCTTAATGTTGTTAAGTCAAAGTTGATTTTCTCGACTTAAACCGATTTGGCGAGTGGGTACTCCCCGCCCCCGGATTCAACCCAACCACATCAATGGACATGAACGGCTTTGCGCTTAAACGGGCTCAACTGCTCCTCCATATTGAATTTAAATACCCAGCAGATATGGTGCAAATTTGTTTTACTGACAAATCTATTCGGAGCCCTTGATGAAGTCGCAAAAAACGGATTTCATATTGACACATCAGCGTAAACAAATTAACTTTAACGCCCTGCAGTTGCGACCATTCAACATTCGTCGGGGGAAATTCGAAAAAAAAAAACAAATAAGGAAATGGGAGGGAAAAAATGTATGACAGCTGCGGGAAATGGAACTGAAGCGCATCCCGAAAGGACCAAAGTCATTTTCCAACTCAAAACCGAGGTATTAATGCTCTCAACAACCTTGAAAAAAGAGCCTAAATCAAATTTTCTAATTTCAAAATGTGATTTTTAGGGAAATATTGCAATGTCTAGAGTTGCCTAGAGTTGCCTGCCATTTGACAGTTTCGATTTTTTTATTGTGCTGCAACTCTGGAAACTTCTGTCACTTTAACTTATGTCACTTTGACAGTTTCTGGCAACCTTGGTTTTTGTCCACAAAATTAATCTGTCTCACTTACTACAACTGTGCCTCACACCGAAAAGAACTAAAATATAACTAAATGGATGCGAATTGTATTTCTTGGACACGGAAGCCAAGGCGCGGACGATCCAGCTGTCGCATCGTGATATCCGACGACGAAGTGGCTTCTTCAGAAGCAAATACCTCCACGCGGTTTTCGAAGGGCTCTCCTCCTTCGGGATTCCCGAAGACGAACCTTGAAAATTCTCTCGTAGCCTTGGAGGCCGATCGCTTGGAGCACAAAAGGTATGTCTCTCTTGTCCAGAGCCTCGGCAATGACCAGCCCGGGTATTCGCCAAGTGCTCTGTCCATTTTGCACAACGAAAAGATTGCCCCAAATGAGCCACCAGTGGTCACATGGAAATTCCTGGACGATTCCTGGACCCCGAATCCTCCGAAACCCAAGGAGGCAGAGACAGAGGCAGTGGAGAAAGAACTGCTGCCAGCCACCTCCAACAGCTCCGTCACTATTACTATTTCCGACCCATCCGTGGAGATCCTCTCACCGGAACGCTCCGATGAGCACAAGCCCGGCTTGAATAGTATATTGGCCAAACGCATTAGCCAGTGCCCCTACTGCAAAGATGATTTCATTAATAAAATCAAATCGAAATCGGAGCGCCTGCGCCGCCGAATCGAATACTTCGAGGATGTGGCCCTCCAAAAGGCGAAGGACGCCCAGGCGGCGCGTATGGTATACGAAGAAAGTCTTTTTAGGGGCAATTTGCTGTATAGTAAAACCCGAGAAACATATGTTCCAAGATCGGAGCTCCCTCAGTTGACAGCAGAGCAGGATTCGCTATTCAGGAAGTTGATCTCCGGACCAGATAGTGAGGTAGGCAAAGGTACTACTTCTCCTCAATGGACCAATCCCTAACATTACCCTACCCTTCCCCGCTGCCAGGTGCTGGTGACCAAGTTCCACTTGGACATCAAGCGATCCGATATCCACACCCTTCTTGGTTCCAACTGGTTGAACGACGAGGTGATCAACTTCTACATGAACCTGATAGCCGAGCGCTCGCAGCAGCGGATGACCCTTTTGCCCAAGGTTTATGCCATGAGCACTTTCTTTTTGCCACGTCTCCTCGACAAGGGCTACGATGGGATGAGTCGCTGGACCCGCAACGTGGATCTGTTCAGCAAGGACATCATCCTGGTGCCGGTGCACGTGAACAAGGTGCACTGGGGCATGGCGATCGTCCACATGCGCGATCGCTCCATTCGCTACTACGACTCCCTGGGCCACTGCAATGACCTGGTGCTCGTCGCTCTGGTGGAGTACATGCAGAAGGAGTCGCTGGACAAACGTCGAAGGTGCTTCCACCACAGCGGCTTCCTGATCGAGAATGTCCCGGTGAGCCGGATTCCGCAGCAGACGAACGGCAGCGATTGCGGGGTTTTTAGCTGCATGTATGCGGAATACATAGCCCGGGATAAGCCCATCACCTTTTCGCAGAAGAACATGAACTACTTCCGCCAAAAGATGGTCCTGGAAATTTGTGCTGGACAGCTGTGGTCTTAGAGACTTTGGGTTATTCATTCATACATGTTCATACAAAATTAACTCCTTGGAACATATTTTGCAACCGAAAAAGAAAAAGAAAATCTCACAAAATTTGTAATTTTAAAACTTGCATTTCCATCTTTAAATTAAATTTTTGCCTGTAGAGTAAAAGTTATTCCATTCGAAATCATTAAAATACCCAACTTCAGAATGGATCAGTAAGGCATACAAACAATATCTGATACAAGAACGAACAAAAAAAAATTTAACTTATGACAACAATGCATTACAGATGTCCCCAACACCGAAAGGTATTGATAAAAAAAAAAATAAAAACGAAAAAAAAAGAAAATATGAAACGAAAATCGAGAAAATAAAAACGAAACAAAAAAGAAAATATGAAACGAAAATCAACGGGCGGGAAAAAGGGTGCGAAACCGAAATGAAAGCGCTGGCAATAAGGGAAATCGTAAATGCTGGAAAAATGCTCGATGCGCTTGCCACCGGAAAATTGCACCCCGGGCATCGTCACTGTCTACGGTGGTTGGGTGCTTTAACCGGAGGTGATGATGGGGCTGCTGGTCTGTTGACAGTACACAAAATGCGCTTGCTTTTCCATTTTTGTAAAATTTACAACTGCAATCAGAAATCCGCATGGGGAAAAAGTGTCGAAAATGGCCGACAGCATTTCGCGCTTAAAACAATCAAATTGTTTTCGATTTGAGCAGGGCAAACCATTCAGCAAACACAAACATAAACACAAACACCGACAGCAACAGCAAACAAACACGAAACACCGCACATAATGCCAGTATTTAAATCGCTTAAAGCTGCGGCCAAACATCACAAACATCAGGAGCCATAAATTGGGCGCAAGTTGGGCCTTTAAATCCGCGCGTGGAAACTAAAACTCGCGGAACGAATCTGGGTTTCATTGTCAAGAGCATGGCACTTAAAGTCCTGCCACGCCCACCGCCCTCCGCCCACCTCTGATCTGTCTGTGTAATTATCTTGGCCGTTTGGCATTTGGCCAAACTCCAGTTGTTTTTTACACATTTATGGACACAACGCCTCCCGTTGGCAGAAGGAAAGTTCATGTTCTCCGCCCTGAAAGTCCCTAAAGTCTGGAAAAACGATTCGTTTGGCTTTGCCGTTTTCACTCGACACTCGACTTTTTGTGTTTGTTGCTTTTTTGGGTAGCTGCAATTTGCAAGTGGCAAACAGTTGTTACCAATTTTTTTGCGCCCGTTTTTTGTGTCTGGTTTGCTTGCAGCACACGTAATTAAAAATTCATCATACGCCACGTTGGCTGCCACGACCAAACACGAACAGGAGAGAGGAGGAGCGAAGATACTACAGCGTGGGCTAAAAAAAACAGCGCACACGAGCTAAATGAACTTCAAAGTTTTTACTGCAAAACTAATTGGAAAACAATTAAGGTTTACCAACTTGCAAAGGCTTTGGCAGACAAATGAAAACGGAATCACGAGCCGCCCTCCAAATTGAGCTGCCGAATGGACTCTATCCGTACGGCTACAAGTTTATATTACAATATTTATAATCAAAATGCATAACATTTTCCTCTCCTTGCCGCGCGCTGCCGCGATTTTTGCGAAACAACTTTCAACTTGCTACTTTTCCCAGTTTTTCCCGTTGTCTTGTTAAACTTGCCACGCTCCCAGGCCCTCGTGTTTTTCTTGCTATTTTCCTTTCTGGCACCGAGCGAAAATAATATTTTCTATATATATATACTTGTATAAGGAAATTTTAAATATTCATTAATTTAATGATTTTTCCAGTATTTTTATAACAAAACTTTTGCAACACTTAAATATGTCAATATATTCCATGTAATTTCTATACGAATATACGATTATAATTTGTATTATTAGCAAAATCGATTACGATATTAAAAGTTAAAATTATTTTACATTAGATGGTAATCTGAAATAGAAAACTTTTCAAAAAATAAATTTAAAATTATATTAATTAAGTCTAATATTTTTTTACGTGCAAGAGTGCAAGCAAAACTATGAGAACATGAAATTTGTTTTCGAATCCTTGGGATCCCTGGGAAACGGGAAGCAACCCGAGACAGGCGACACGAGGCAATCGGGCAGAACGGAGCATTGGCCATGGTCAGGTAATTGAAAAACTTTGAACGCTTCAGCTTTTGCGCTTAGCAGGCCGAAACTTTTCGATTCGTAGCGAACTTTTGCTTGTTACGTTACGGAAAATGCGCCAAAAAGCAGAGCTGCTGGCTTAATCAATCGACGATTTAAATTCGGACCCCCCGATCAGGGGGTCCACTCAATGGCCGAACTAGGCCAAATGTTCAATGTGCATCAATTGGCCATGTTGCGGTGGTCAACTTCAGCTCAGGCGGCTTTGGCTATGGCTTTGGCATCCGGATGTCGCCCATGCGGGGCATATGAGCAATATGCATGTGCCACAGTGTTCATACGCCGCGTGGTGCGACGTGCGTCGTGCCGCCAAAAAACGGAAATGCACAAATCATGGTCTGCCCAGAGCCTTTGTTGTTGCCACAGACAGACGGATATACGAGAGAAACATATGCGTTAGCGTGCATATACATATATAGTATATGTATTATGGATGTGTATGTCAGGCGTAAGGGCTGCAATTGTGACAGCGAAAAGCGGGCCAAAAATATGGTTATGCTATATAGCATACGCTGGAATAATTAATTTGTAAAGGACTTTGTAAAAGAGGACCGACATAGGGGAAACATCAGCCACACGCATCAAGCCATTCTCAGTTTTGTGCTGGCGAATTTCCGCGGAAAGGCGCTAAGCCTTTTCCATGGAGATCACACTGCGGTTTTTCAGGGGAAATTCGTTTTTATGGAGCTCTACAAAATATGATATGTGATCTAATTTTTGGAAAGTTCATTTATTAAATACAATTTTAATGTGTGTTTTTAAATAGGTTTTTATAGGAAGCTTTTTCTACAAGTATCACACGTTTTAAGTTACATAACAAATGGAAAATAATACATCTTTATAGTAATAATATAATTATCGTAAACTTTCCTTTAAACAAAAATCTCTTTCGAAAAAGATAACATTTTAATAAATTTATCAGAAGGCAATAAAAAGACATATTAAATATTAAAAATTCCAGAAAGAGTTGGAAGAATTTTTTACAAATTTGCTTAATAGTTCTGTTTAGGTAATTACTTGATAATCAAATAGTAATACCCCCAAAGAATAAAATACTTCAATAACTATTTAAATTTTGGCTTTAAAATAGCTTTGTTTGTTATGATGACTCAATTGTTTTTGCCAGTACAGGAAAGATTGGCCGCCACGAGCCGTCAAGTCAAACAAAAAACTATGGCAGGCAAACAGAAAGCGCAACCAAAGCGAAATCCACTACTGACACACATGGACCACTATAGTGTATGGCATATATGCGAATATGTCTGGGGCTTCGGGGAGATGTCGGATGCCGGATTCTGGATTCTGGTTCTGGAGCTGAATGTTGGATACGGAAGAAGAATGCGGAGTGGAAGGATGGAATATGTTTACACATGTTATGGCTGGAGAATGGCCTCCGATTCAACTGCAACATTTGCACAAACTACGAGTATACCAGCATTCAGCAGTGGCTGTCGGCAGCTCTTGGGCACGTTCGCAGCAATTGAAACTTAAACTTTTTCCGCAAAATGCAAAATTGTTGCAACAATAACAGCAAATAACAAATGGTGGCCACTAAGAAAATAAATAAAAAGCGGAATCATGCCACACAGCGGCACAATGCAACTTGAACAAAAGTTTCGGCACCGAATGCATGAATGTATGCATTTTTGTGTGTGCAACTTTCAACTTTCAACGGAAGCGGAAACGCGTGTAGCGCCATTGCAATGGCCGCTTTGTTTGGCAATATTTGACTCAAAATAAAACGCCTGCGAGGAATCACACTGAGACAAAATGTTGCTGATTTAAATCAGTTAAAAGGGTGTAGGATAAATTTGTATTTATATTTTATATTATATTATATTCTGTCAAATTAATTAGTATTTAAAAAACATGTATTTAAACAAATTTGTATTTATTTATGATTGTCATATTATTTTTAAATTGTTTTTAAAATTTATTTTTTTACGAGATTAAAAACTGCTAATAAAAATTCTCAAATAAATCATCGAATTCTGAAATCGATTGAATTTTCCAGTGCAAATCCCAAGTTTAAAAAACAAGGATGAAATGGGGAATTTTTCGCGTGTTTCCCATCAAACCAGAACAGTGCTCCAGAGCTGGTGATGGAGGAACCTCCCGGATCCATTCCCTTTGGTATATTGCCTCGGCCGCTGAATAGGTGCGAGAACAATCGACCTCCGACGTGGCCTAAATGCAATTCAATAGTTAACTTTCGGCCCCATTGTGGCACTCTGAACAATGCCGATTTATGCGCTTATCTATCTGCCAGGGGGTTCAACGACTCTTCGGAGGGATGGGTGGGGCAACGGGGGGGGGGGACTCCATAAGGACTCCATAGATACTAGATCTCTAGAAGCCGTAGCCGTAGCAGCGGAGTTGTGGACTGCACAAAAACATAATTAAAGTGCCGGCGAAAGATTGCCGCCGGCCAATTAACCTCAGCTCTGCACCTCCACACTCCAATCCTCTCCTCTGCTCTCCTCAGCAGGATTGGACAACAATGGCGTTGGAGCTGGAGCCAGAGCTGAAGCCGAAACTGAAGCTAAAGCTGCGGCGAGAAGCCAATGGCAATCATAAAGTCAGTTGGCGCACGGAAATTGCAAGTTGCGGTTGAAAAGGTGGCACGCTCTGGCCATAATTCAGCACCCTCCACTCTCCCTACTCCCTACTGCACTCCTGATCTTGCTCCGGGTTGAGGGCCCAAAACTATGCAGCAGCAGAAGCAGCAGCAGCTAAACGGAAATTGCAAACTGCGGTCCTTCTCATCCTTCCCATCACCCTTTCTTTTTGTATTTATTTCACATTTTACAAGCACCTTGGGAGGACCTGCTAGTGAAAAGCTTTCTCTTTGTAATTATAAATATTTAATGCCCTTTTCGTATTACATTTTTCGTCCGCTCTATTAGCACGGGTTGCGGCTGTGTTACTGGAACTTTTGAGCGGAGCTAACGGGCTTGGGTCCCAGAGACACCAGGTGTCCAGAGGCGGCGTTGGCTAGATGCTTGATCTCCAGCTCCGCATGCTGAGGCTTCTGCTCCACGGGCTTGATTTCCATATGATCCATATGATTGTCATGGTGTTGTTGATTGTTCTCAAACTCCACATGCTGGGGCTTGTGCTCGAAGGGTTTAATTTCCAGATCAACCAATTGGTTGCCCTGATGCTGTTGCTTAATCTCAAACTCCATATGCTGGGGCTTCTGCTGGTGCTGTTCCTTGATCTCAAACTCCATATGCTGGGGCTTCTGCACCACGGGTTTGATTTCCACATCAACCAAATGGTTACCCTGGTGCTGCTCCTTGATCTCGAACTCCACATGTTGGGGCTTCTGCTCCGTGGGCCTCATATCCAAGCTTACCAAATGGTTGCCCTGATGCTGTTGCTTGACCTCGAAATCCACAGGCTGGGGCCTCTGCTGGTACTGTTCCTTGATCTCAAACTCCACATAGTGGGGCTTCTGCTCCACGGGCTTGATTTCCAGATCAGCCAAATGGTTTCCCTGATGCTCTTGCTTGATCTCAAACTCCAAATGCTGGGGCTTCTGTTCCGTCGGCTTCATATCCAAGCTTACCAATTGGTTGCCCTGATGCTGTTGCTTAATCTCAAACTCCACATGGTGGGGCTTCTCCTCCACGGGCTTGATTTCCACATCAACCAAATGGTTACCCTGGTGCTGCTCCTTGAACTCCAGCTCCACATGGTGAGGCATCTGTTCCATTGGCTTCATTTGCAGATCAACCAAATGGTGCTGCGACTTCGATGGTCGCACCTCGGCGAAGATGTGATCATACTGATCCACCTGAACAGGTCTCTCCAGCACACGAAGTGGCGGAGCAGCCAAAACGGTACCAATCAAAGCCAAAATAATAGCTGCCTTCATCGCGAATTGTTGGGAATAAACTGTGAGGCAGTTATGGAAAGAGCCAACCGAAGTCACAGTTCTTGCAACGCGAATATTTTTTGCACTTAATTAGGTGTCAATAGCTTCGTTATCGTTATCATGTAAAACAGAAGCAGCCTCAGCGAGGGGAGAACCCCGAACACGGCTAATTGCAGCAGATTAGATAGCGCCAATAGCGAGACGAGATTGATGACCCCTTCCCCCGTCTGCAGAGGTTACAGATTTCTAATTAAACGCATCGGTTGAGGCTAATAGGGCTAGTTTAATGCACACGTAGTCATGTCAAAATCAAGACAGCTTTATGTCAAAGATGCGCACCAAATGATCCTCCCCGCAACTCGCCAGCTGGAGCTGCTTTCCTGGACGGAACTGCAGCCTCCTTACAGTTAGATGATGAGCTTGACTGTAAATAACACAATATAAATAAGAGAAAAGAAGAGTAAATGGGACTTCCCCTCACCTCTTGCTTAAATCGCTGAGCAACTTCCATTCTCCGTTCGCCAACTGATAGATTTTTATCAGGCCGTTTTCCGTTCCCAATGCCAGAATGTATGTGTCATCTGTACCATTCAGGTAACCACTACCAAATGCCACTGCGGTGATTGATTCGTTTTTGAGCTCCAAAACTCCTGCCGACTGCCAGCCATTTAGAGATGACTCTTTTGACTCCTCTCCTTTCTTCCAAACCACAACTTTGCCATCCCTCGAACTGGTCACGAAGTGCTGTCCATCATGTGACCAATCGCAAGACCAAATTATGCGGGTATGCACTCCATTCGTCTTGTCCGTGCTGGCCACCAGTTGGTAGCCCACTGAAGCATCCTTCCTCTCAAACAAACACCAGCGACGATCGCGGGACACGGAGACCAAGTAGCGGGCATCAGGCGAGAAACTGAGCTGGGTGACGGTCAACTGGTGACCACTCAGCTTCTGCAACTGCTTCCAGTTGGAGGGGTTCCTGAAAGGAGGGTTCTCTAGTTAAGAATTTCCCAAGAAACTATCCATATCTTATTTCAATTATTCTCTGGATCCACCCACCACAAAATAATTTGAGCATGCTCGGCAGTGCTCGCCTTGCACGTGGAGGCGAGTATAGAACCATCTGCTGTGGACGCCAGCGAATAGATTTCGTAGCCATGACCATAGAGTTTCTGCAGCTCCGGCCAGAGCGTGTTCTGCATTAAAGTCTCCTCCTGGGGAGGCGTTTCCAGTGTGATGGGCACGAAGTAGTTATCCGGGTAATCCTCCTTTCCTTTACCAGATTCCTTTGAGGTGCTATCTACTTTGTAGACAGCCTTGTTGGACAAGCCCAGAGAGGGGACAGAGGCTCCCTTGGGCAGACCTAAAATGAGGATTAGCTTAGGCAAATAAAAGTTATAAGTGGACCAAGAACACTCACAATCCAGAAGAGCATCTCCCGCCTCATCGCTCTTCACCCGACTGATGTGGCGGAAATTCTCTATGAAGTTCGCGGGCGCTTGGAAAGTACGCACAATCTTCTCCTCCGCACCACTGGCGAATTTATAGCGCGAGAGCAAGGCCAAAGCCTGCATGTCGTATCCATGAACCTGGGGACGCGCCAACTCGTGCCACGTGGGATCAGCGTCATCCTGCAGCCAAGGAGCATGCAGGCGAGTGGTTTGATCCGCCGAGACAGTCATCAGGTAGGCACCATCATGCTCCCAGGCCAGGTCCCTGACCTCGCCATAGTGTCCTCCAACAATCACATTGGAGGTCACTGTCTGTGGGCGTTCGCGTTCCAAAATGTGGTTCCAAATGTGAAAGCCACCCTGGTAGCTGTGACCCACAATTGAGTGTCCATCGGTTGAGAACTTGCCACCAAAGAAACCCATGGAGTTACCGCCCACATCGCCGACGCGAACGTGCTCCATCCACATGCCCTGCTGAATGGGAGCCCACACAACGAGGGTCTTGTCTATGGAGGCCGAGAGTAGGCGGAGTTCTAAAAAAAAATATTAAATTAATATTTGTATGAGTTAAATCCGACCACCACTTACCCTGATCCTTGGTTTTGTGCCATTGCACTCCGTAAACCCATCCCTCGTGGCCATACAAAACCGATTCCAGGCTCACCGCAAACCAGGCCTTCTCGCCCAACTGCAGGATCTTCTCCTCCACCTTGATCTCCGCCTCGTTATCGCTTATCTTGAGCAGATCGATGCTATTGTCACGCATATGCTCCTCGCTGCATGGCGAAATCCTCCAGAGACGTATGAATATGTCCTGCGATCCACTAGCCAGTAGCAGATCCTCGCCTTCGCTCACAAAGTCCAGTCCACGCACCCAATCCTCATGACCGCTGAGCTTGTGCACGAGCTGGAACTGCCTATCAGGAGAATCACCGCCGCCATCTAAAGATTGCATTTTCTCCGCACACAGGGAGATGTTCTCGTCATCTCCACTGAAGGCCAGCAGCACGTTATCGGTATTGGGGAGCAGAGTGAGTCGCAGGGAGAAGCAGAATCCGCCCGACAATTTTATTGTTTGAGTGCAGGTGGCCACACCATCCTGATAGGTCCACAATTTGATGCTGCTGTCTGCTGCGGCGGTGGCCAGCAGCCAGTTTCCATTCTGGCGGCGAACTCCATCCACAGCATTCACTCCACTGGTGTGACCTTTCAGAAAAATGGGCCTACTGGCTCCAGCTTCATCCAGTTCCCACAAAACCGCATTTGCATCGTCCCCACCAGAGAGGAGTTTCCCACTGTCCAGCCACCTAACAGTGTTCACTCGCTTTGTGTGCTCCACCAGGGTGTACAGAATCTTTGCCGAGTTGCCTTGGAACTGGGGAAATATATAATGTCATCCAAAAAATTAAACAAACAAATTCCGCACCTTTGGGTCCATTATAGCAACAGCATTGCAGGCTCCAAAGGCTATCAGGCCGCTGGGTCCCCAATCTGCGCATTCTGTGCACCGATTGCAGGCCACCGAAGTGAACAAGTTCTCCACTTGCATGCTATTCTCCTGATAGCTACTTTAAATGGGAAATTGCAGCCGAAATCCTATTGAAAGTCGGCAGTTTGTTTTTGTTTTGCACGTGTGCTACTGCAGTGACTCTCAAACTGTCGCATCTGTCGTTAAACAGATGTTTTGGGTGAGAGCGGGACAACTGTATTAATATATGTATAGAGTTGCCAGGGAGGTGCAAATAAGAGTGCTAAAAGCAGTCCGGCAGCGCTGGCTAACAACAAGTTAATTTTTTAAGATTTTGTTGGTAAACAATTAGTTTTACTTACAAATACTGTCTTTATTTGGTAAACATAATGCTGCTTTCAATTGAGTGCTTACATACATATATACAAATAGGTTTATACATTTAATTTTTTATAGTTTAGTATGACCATTTCGAGGTATCCCCAAAGAATTCCTTGCCCCACCCGGTCACATTGCACAAACAAAGTGAAAAAATAATGTTGAGCCGTGCAGCGGGCAGCGTTTAATTAAAAGTAATTCTCATAATTGATTGCAAGGGGTGCAACAGGTCGAGGGCCCACTCAACACCCGACCTGTCCACTACCCAGAGATGCCATCAGAGCGATCAGCAACCTCAGTTTGCGACTGACTCACACGGATTGTGGATCGCTTTCCACCTCAAACTGAAACTATTTTTTATCGCCCCAGGTTGCAGAGACGGGAATGCTGAATGTGTTTCGCCAGCAGCATAATCGAAGCGCATAGGAAGTTATTTATAGCGCCGCCGGAGCACCCGAACCAGAATCCCAACGCAACCACCACCGCGCCCACGCTGTCGAACCGCGGGAGCCAGATGTCGCGGGGCAAGTCCCGACTCCAGACGGAGGTGTGCGGGGATTGCGGGGCCAGCGATCCCTCCTGGGCGAGCATCAACCGGGGCATTCTGCTCTGCGCTGACTGTTGCTCCGTGCACCGCAGCCTCGGACGGCACATCTCCATTGTGAAGTCCCTGCGCCAGGGCAACTGGGAGCCGTCAGTTCTCAACTTCGTGAATTCCCTGAATGCTCATGGAGCGAACAGTGTGTGGGAGCACCACCTGCTCGATGCCATTTCGAACTCCTCGGGGGGCAAGCACCAGCCCCGCTGGCGCAAGCCCTCACCCAAGGATGCCCTGCATCCGACCAAGTCGGACTTCATCAAGGCCAAGCACGTCAGCCTCACCTTCGTGCTGAAGCCCAGTCTGCAGGACGACGATGATGCCAGTGGCGGGTGCGGCAACTTGGAGCAAGAGTTGAGCAGGCAACTCCATGCCAGCGTGCGCACCAGCAACCTGGAGACATCGCTGCGCTTCCTTGTCCAGGGAGCCGATCCCAACTACTACCACGAGGACAAGCTATCAACGCCGCTGCACATGGCCGCAAAGTTCGGGCAGGCCTCCCAGATCGAGATGCTGTTGATCTACGGAGCCGATGTGAATGCCTTGGATGGCAATGGCATGACTCCCTTGGAGTTGGCCAGGGCCAACAATCATAATACCATTGCGGAGCGACTGCTGGACGCCATGTACGATGTGACCGATAGAATCATCATGTTCTTGGGCGGCAAGAAACCAGATCATGCTGTGAGTTCATCCCAAGGGATATTCTAAATTTAAACATTTTTTCTTGTGGAGTTGTGGAAGAATCTATTTATAATTTTAATTGGGCAGATCTTCTTTGTTTATTTAAATCCACGAGTAGGTATTTATTTTGTTTTTAAAAAAGAACGTTATCATTTTTAAAGATAGTGGAATCATATTTATAATATTACCGATAATGTAATGCCTAAAGTAAAGTTTTTATTGCTTATGGACTTGCAAGAATCTTTTTATAAACAAAGAAACTTCAACTCATCTTTATTTTATGTACTTGACCTGTATATATTTTCCTTTATTTAGATTGGCCGCCACTTGACCATACCAGATGCCAATGGGGCTGACATCAGCGAGCAGTGCAAGATCGCTCGAGGCAAGCTGCAACTGGTGCCGAACAAGATGTTCGAGGAGCTGGTCATGGATCTGTACGACGAGGTTGACCGTCGCGAGTGCGAAGCCAGTGAGTGGACATTGAAAATCTCTGTTTATTGCAACCTTTGATAATTACTTGCCCCCCATTGCAGTCTGGTCGACGAGCACCCTGAATGCTGATCATGCAACTGTGCCATTTTTGCCGGCCAACCCATTTTTGAGCGCCACGCGCAATCAGGTTGGCATTGCCGCAATTTATGAGTGATTAAAACCTTCATGCTTCGGCGTCGTTTCGTTTTGCAGGGTCGCCAGAAATTGGCTCGCTTTAATCGCGCCGAGTTCGCCGGTTTGCTGACCGATGTGCTCGTCGATGCCTTGCGGCGCCAGAACATGGCCAACTTGCGTCCATTGGATGCTCCGTTGCCGGGCAATCACTCGCTGCAGTCGCTACCGTACGCCAACAACTCGGCATTCGAGCTGGGTGGCCACGATCCGAATCTGTCGGACGACGAGCCCATCTACGATCCGGTGGCCAGCGACGATGACTATGCCCCGGTGCCGCCCATCGCCCAGCAGGTAAACCTCATGCGCCAAAAGATACTCAAGCTGAACAATAGCTTCGGCTAGCAGCGTAAGCGAAGACTGACAGTTAGACAGAAACCCGAGCCGTACCGTACCCATTGTGTTCATCCGTAGTCCAGGGCCATATAGCTCCCTGATTTTAGCCAACGTAGAATCCAAAATGTAGACTGTAAGCTTGAATAAAACTAGCTGATACATGCCAAAGAGTAGCTCATGTAGTTTGTCTGATGTCCTCTTATTATGTATTTTAGTTATAGTAAATGTATAATTTCCATAAGTTTTAGTTTAGTTTTATGATTTATTATCCTGTTTTACTTATTATTTCCTTTGTTTATATTACTCACATAGGCCATTGTCCACACGCCACCGCGCAGTGCCAATTCCCACATGGAAATGGAAACGCTGCGCAAACAACTTAACGAGTACAAGTCGGAGATCAATCAGCTGAAGAACGTGGTCCAGATGCTCTCCAGCGAGAACTCGCAGCTGAAGTCCAAGTTCTCGAGCGCCTCCAACAACAGCGTCTACGATGAGCCACTGTGAGAGTTTTTATTTGCCCCTGATTTGTTTGCGTTCAGTTTTATAGTTTTTGTTTTGCCCTATTCTGGTATAGTCGCATTGATTTGAGCCTGAGCAGCCCGGACACGGAGCACGAGCCTCTGTCGCTGCCGGAAGGCGGAAGCACCCACATGGAGAGCGGCTCATCCAATGGATCTTCGAATCAGTCCACTATCAAGCGCCCAGCCAGCATGTACGAGCGTCGGCTGGCTCCGAATGTGGCCAAGGGGCAGACTGATGTGCGGAATACCACGAGCATGTACCAAATTGCCGGGGAGGTTGTCAAGCTGCGCTCCGATGTGGTCACCCGCTGCCTCAAGGAGCTCATCCAGGCCATGCAGCCAGTGCCGGAGGATCAGAAGCAGTCGATTGCGCCGCATGGCGAACTCATTCGCAGTGCCGTGACAGACTTAATTGCTCTCTATGCCAACTTGGTAAGATATGCTTTTTATTTTTTAAATGTAAAGAACCATTAATAATTTTAAATGTAAATTTAAGCCCCCAAATGCCAGCGACATAACGCGCGAGACCCTGAAGCAGTTGACCCGCCACAACATTATGATCCAGCACGAGTGCGAGAGCCTGCAGAAGGCCCTCGAGTCGGAGGACAAGCAGGCTATACAGAAGAAGACTGTGGAGGTGCGGGACTGTGCCTACAACATAGCCAGTGCCATAAAGACCTTGGTGTTGCAGTTCTATTAGGCCCCACCCCAATGCAACCCACCATAGATGCTTAACACTCACCCCTATTGAAGTATTAACCAATCGTTTTAGTTACCCTCCGACTAACAAAAGGGGCTTCCGCCAAATGAATTAAACTCGACCCGTTACATATAGTTTATGTATTTAATAAATGTTTACATAAATCAATGTACTTCGTTCCATATACACAAAATGCGTTCGTCCATTGCAGAGTAATTTGAAAGTGTTGAAGGTTGGCCCGTAGTTTCGGCGCGGAAGGGGAAATCGAAAAGATTTACGTTATCTATATTTATATGTATGTATATAATATGTTTCCTCTATAATTTCTTGTTAATAATCAGGTGCATTTTGAGCCTGTATATTGTTCACTTTAGTTAACTATACGTTCTAAGCATGGACAATCGGATAAGCATGTGGTTGGCTTCCTCTACTTATTGTTTAACTTTGTGTAATTGAGTGGGTAGCTTCGGCCAGTGTCCCATATCTCCCAGTTGGTCGTCATCGGTTGGGCAATCAGATTGCCACATTGGACAGTGGTACGGGCCGGCTTTGTCTGGTGGTGTGCAAGTTCGAGGAACTCTATTTATGATTAAAGCATTTATCCATGAGCTCGGTCGGTCGGTCGCTCGGTCTCCTCTAAAATTAATAGGCTCTGCTGTGTGTCAAGCGCTCCAAAAGTGTCCATAAAAATATACATATCGCCCTGTTGGCATTCAAAATTTTTTCGAGTGCATTGTCTAAAATATTGCTTTACATTCACTTTACAATTTGCCTGTCTGCCTGCCTGCCTGCTAGTTGTGTCTCCGAAATGGTTCCATACAACCTACAACCTATAGTGCTTTTGATTGTGTTCATATGGAGACTCTGGATCGGGGACAACTAAAAACGTACTATATTTGGAATATCTAAGGAATCGCAAAGCTCGGCTCAAACTCGTTTATCTAGATCACAAAACATAAGGGCGTTCCGGTAATTACAAATTACAAATTACAATATATAATAATCAGTTGGTATTTGAAATCAGTTTATCTAAGTAGAATTAAATTAAACTATGTTAGTGGTAAGCTTCGGATGCACCTACCCACTGCACCCACCTACATTCATATACAATAGCATTATCTTTCAACTTATTCAGAACATAAACAGAAGTGTGGGGTAACAATAAATAGAGCAACTAACTAACTAGCTAACGGGTATATCGTCTCCTCTACTCCATCGCCATCCCTTAACTTAAATGTCTCTTTCCCTGTCGGACCCTTCGGCCCTGCTACAATCAAGATGTTTCTTTTTCTTGCAACTAGAAAACGGAAAAGAAATAAAAAAACAAAAAAACATACGAAATCAAATTAAATGCAAGTTGTGAATAAAATGGTCGGGAATAAATCTTTACTCGTCCTCGGCCTCGGTGATGGTGGAGTTCATGATGTGCGCCTCCTTTTTGAACAGCAGTTGTCGTTTGTGCTAAAGGAGGATAATTTAAACCAATGTTAATGTTTCTTCAAAAAATAAAGGAAAGTGATCCTCCCACCTCATCGTTTTGTATCATGATGATGCGATGCTCCAGTTGCGGCGCCAGCTCGCAGGAGGACTGCTCCAGGTCATCCAGGGAGGCACGTCGAAGCATCTGAGGGATAATTTTGGGAGTTTTAATAACTCTAACATTTTGAAAATGTTTAATCCCACCTTCTGCGAGTTGCCATGCGTCAGATCCATGGACTTGTTGTGATGCCCCACGGACAGCTTGCGGATGGGCGATGGGCCGTCCAGGTCCATGCTGTCCAGGCACTGCACCAGGCTGTGCCTCCTCGAAAGCGTTACCAGCGACTGGCGGTGCTTCGTGTTCTGGCCACACTTCCGCGAGTTGATGGCCTTGAAGTGATTCTGCAGGGTAATGCCCAGCTCCGGACAGGCATCGTCATCCATCTGGGGATAATAGAGAGATCAGTTGCAGTTTGATACTAATTTAAATATTTTGTTCCCTCACCAGCACAGTGGTATCCTTGAACATGGTGTAGCCATCGCATCCCATGAATATGTAGCTCTTCACACACAGCTTGTAGGTCTGCTCCAGGTTAAGATACTCATCGCCCACCTGGATAAGCTGCGGGTTAATGCGCTGGCCCGGCTCCGCCTGCGGATCGAAGGCAAAACTGATGCCCGCCACCTGGGGAAAGCGACCCTCCAGCTTCGGATAGGCGGAGACGCCATTCTCCAGAGCCTGCCATAGTACGCGGCCGCTCACCTCGAGCAGGATTAGCGGATCCCGCATGGGTATGACATTGACCAGATCGCCCATGGTGAAGGCACCAACCGGATGCACGCGATCCGATCGGAAAGTGCCGCCATTCAGAATCACCACATCGGCGCCGACGGCGGCCAGGACCACATCGCACACCCAGTTGCCCAGATTCGTTTCCTGGGTGCGAACCCGCGAGAAGCGTCCGTCCAGCTCCACGCTGAACACGCCCATCACATCGGAGAGCTTGCTTTCTATGAACTCTGCAGGAATAAAGATATTAAAGATGTATTTTAATATAGAAAACCCCCCACTTACTGGCATATTTTGAGAGCTCCTGCTTGAGAGCCGGATCCTCGGGTATCTTGGATGTGACATCCACACACTTGACCACCGTTGTGAACTGCTCCCGATTGGCCGCATCCCTTTCCATGGTGATCACCGAAAACTGCTGGAAGTCCGTGCCCGACTTAACAATCATCTTGCCATTAATCTCGGTCACCTCCCGCACATGGTCGTGGCCTCCGAGGATGATGTCAATGCCGACGCACTTCTTGGCCAGATTAATATCGTTGGGGGTGCGCATGTGGGTGAGGGCGATGATCAGGTCACAGCCCTCGTTCCGCAGCTCGCGGGCTAGCCGATTGCCTGCCTCCACATAGTCGATGTAGGTCACCTCGTTGGGATCGATGGTGGGCAGCGTCTCCAGCCACTCGCGCTCCACCAGCCCAATCAGGCCAATGGAAATCTGATTGTGCAGAATGAAGTGGGAGATTTTACCTCCGCCCAGGGGACGGCCGGTTTCGTTGTCCACCACATTGGACATAAGCCAGGGGAACTCCGTCTGCTTGATTAGCTTCACCAGCACATCCAGGCCGTGATCTGGATAAGGCAATAAATATTATTAATAAAGGTAGATCTACC
This sequence comes from Drosophila setifemur, assembly GCA_021224005.1. Classification (NCBI taxonomy): domain Eukaryota; kingdom Metazoa; phylum Arthropoda; class Insecta; order Diptera; family Drosophilidae; genus Drosophila; species Drosophila setifemur. The sequence continues at coordinate 5,003,658 of JAJJHY010005742.1, forward strand.
TTTCATTAAAGGTAACTCACCGAAATCGTGATTGCCAAAGACAGCGCAATGGGTTCCCACCGTGTTGAGCACGGGTACCATCTGTTCGCCCTGGGTGAACGTGCTCACTGGAAATATATTAGAAATTGACAATTATTAGTTACATTTAATTATTATTATTTTATTTATTTTAATTCAACAATTTATTTTATTCTTCCTTTTATGTGTAAATTGAATTACTGCCTAAATTTACAATTATTTGTGATTTTTTTTTTATAAAAACAAAGATGACACCGATAAAATAACCATAAATACCACAAATTATTAAATATAAAATGACTGTTCATAATTTAATTACTCAATAAAGCGCAAATGTAATCACTACCAAGTGTCATTGATAAGATACACCGAAAGGTCAATGCCCTGCAATCGGTAAAGCTCTGACTTCAAATTTCCAAACTAAAATATTTCAAAATAAATTAAATTTCCATATACTCACACATGCTGGGCGAGAAGGCGTCACCGCTGAAGAGGACCAGGGGATTCAGGTGGGCATAGCTTTTGATGGCGGTGGCGAATCTGGCTGCTCCGCCCACCGGCTCCGTCTCCGCCATGGACTCAATGTTGTAGACATCGTTGTAGTGCAGAATGGTCAGTGGCTTGTCCTCGCCCTCGGTCATCTTTAGCAGCTTCTTCGTCTTCTCCAGCTGCGAGGAAATCGATGTGGAGCGGCCGGTTAGCCCGTGTGTGGTTCCCCGCGATCCCAAACCGTAGCCGGATCCACAACCCGATCCCGATCCTCGATGCCTCGGACTCTGGGGCTGGCTGACGGAGGCGTAGGCGCGTGTGGGGCGTGTCAGAAGTTCGCGGGCGTCCAGCGGTGTGAGTGACTGACTTTCGCCGGTGTCCTCGGCCTCCTCCGGTCCAAACTGGAGGGTGGAGCCGCTCAGGGAGGCTGTGGCACTGGCCGGTGCAATGGGCACCTCACCCGATGTGGGCGTAAGCGAAGTGGGCGTGCCCAGGGACAAATCCAAGGAACGGAAATTTGGATTGCTGCTCTGCAGCATCGACAATGTCCTGGTGCCGGCGTCTCGCACCTCGATGGATGCCTGGAAAAAAAGCAAATACAATTGGATATGAGTAAGATTTTTGTAGGGATTAAAAATATATAACCACATCGAAGGGCCAAGGGCAACTGAAGAATCAGGCGGGGATTTGCAACACAAAAGCACAAAATTGGGGTGCAGGTTTTCGGGGAGTGTATTTTGTTTTTTATTAGGGTGGTTCACAGCAATACGGATCAGTGGACAGAACCTGCTTCAGCCAGCCCACCACGTTGCCCATGGCGGCTGCTCCTCCCGTTCGTGTGGTGCCGCTCAAGTGGCTCAGCCGGCGAGTGGATCCATGCCCAGTTGGCGGTGGCGTTGTGGGTGGAACTCCTGATCCTGCTCCTGCTCCTCCGCCGCCGCCGCCGCCGCCGCCTCCTCCGCCGTCGATTCCCGCATTGCTCATCCTACAGACGCTGCTTGGTTGGGTAAATTGAAATGGAAATGGCACACAAGAGATATGTTTGTGATAGACACGACTTGCAATATTCTTAAATGCTTATTTTCACGATCTGATAGCTCAGTTAAATTAAAAGTGATAAAAGCCTACTATTATACGCATAAAAATTTGAAAATTTACGAAAATCAAGTGCACCAAAAAAGTCTTCAATTAATCAAATTTGTTAAAATTAATAATAATAAATTAGTTGACTGCCAATTAGTTTTTGTATCTACTATATTTTCACACTCTCAAAAGACAAAAATAAGGGGGAAAATAGTGTGAAAAACTCCAATGAGAAATCAGATCTGAGAAAATCGAGCCTTGAGGAACTCACAGAGGGCCTTGGAAATATCGGACGCAGCTTAGGCGCATTTTCATTCAATTAATAACCAAATCAAAACGTGAGAAAATTTCGTAATTTTCGCGCTAAAAATAACAAAACACACACAACCCGCGCCTCTCGAACTGCAAAACACGAATGCGAATGCATTTGGGGATCGCTTGAGCGAATTGAAAACACTTTTCTGCGATGCAAAAATTTATAAAAATATACAAACAATGATAAGGCTGAGCACATGAGAACGTATTCGATGAGGTAAAGAGTGAAATACATCACAACGAAAGTAAATAACATAAAGCACAGGCGGAAATCCATTTTGCATTATTTGCTCATCACAACAAAGTACGAGTAGATACAACTCATGACCTACACGATACGGATTCCTCGCGTTCATCTCACTTATTTTCTCTTTCTTCTTCGGTTATGCCCCATTACCTCGACTCAGGGTGAGATGAAAACAATCAGAGATTAATGCGGACTGAGAGCGCAGACATTAGTTCGCTAAAGAATCTCACAGATACTCAGCTGTCTAGAGAGCGCCCATTCAGGCGCATTGACATTGATAATGAAAGCAACAAGCAAATCGACAAAGTCATCTAAACAACACTCATACGCACCGTTGGCCGAGCAGAGCAAGGTCAATTGTGTTTGAATGACTACATTGAGGGAAAAGTATAAGAATATAATTTTTAATGTATTCAAAATCTGTTCTTTAGAAACAAGTATCAATCACGTGATTTCAAATCATAACAATATTGATAACATCATTTTATTTAAAGTAAAAAACAATAATACTATTTTGAACGAAAATCTTTTTGGAATGATCTAACAATATTCTATTCCAATTGATTTTTGAAGTTGTTTCAAATTAAAATAAAAATATAATAAATACAATATATTTTCTGCTTAAAATTCCTTGTTTTTGCACTTTGATGATGCTGCTTTTTCTCAAGTGACTCTAGAGAATCTTCAAGTTGAGTATTTAGCTGTGTCAGCTGGCCGGCGGCAAAAGTTAAGCAGAGGATTTTGGCAGGACACACAGGAAATGAGTTGCACTCGGACAGGAAATGCGATGAAAGCGGAAACTTGCTGTTTCCAGCAGATGACTTCAATTTTCGATGACCTAAATTGGTGGAACGTGGCCAGGAGCACTGTGTTGACAGGCTTTAACCGACAAGAGTTGGTTTAACCAACAATTGTCGCCAATCAGTCGACTATCAAATTTAATTAGACCACAAATGGTTTGTAATAATATAATTTGTTTGCCTTAATTAACTATACCATACTCTCATCATCTCTTACAACGAATTGAATTACGAAAACATTTTATTATCCCCTGCTGAGCCCCACGCTCTGCATCAATTTCAATGTCATGGTTTATTTATTATTGTACGCAGATATTTCAATTTGATATAATTTGTTGACCCGCACATAATTAATTTTTCGCTATATTTCAGCTGAATAGCCCTTTGCTCTGGTACATTTCAATGTACATTAAATTAAATATGCTCATCAAGGATATACAAGTATATACATATATGCAGATGAAAACAGGACCGCAGAATCAAACCAGAAACATTCATGAACATTCAACGGCATACAAAGTGGCAACCGCAAAATCTCATTTCGGTATTTGCGCAGACCACACACAAAAAATCCATAAATATGTTTTGCAAAACTTGAGACAACGAAAATGCGAATATCCTTTTAAAAAGATTATATTTTCCTGTTTTAATTGGAGAGTGTCTGGAGAACCCTTAGTTTATATTAGTTTCCTTAAAGAACTTTATATTTTGCTTTCAATAAACAAGACTTTAATTTTCTTAATTGGAATAAAAACCCAGTAAAAGAGATGCTGCATTAAAGTTTTCTCATTTTAATTAAAGGTTATCTCAAAAAACTAATTAACAAGTTTTCCTTTGTCTTTGGGTTTTCTTGTTTAAAAAAAAGTTTATCCAACAAACATCAAGTCCCTTAAGAAGTGTATCCGAATTCTTGCAAATGTATCCGAACAACCGGAAATACACATTTGGACATGGCAGCTCCGAATCACGGATGTGCAACAGTTGAAGAGGGATCTGTCAGGGGCTAAATGTGAATAATATTTCAATGAGGGGTCTGAGTAATCCTGGCGGAATGCTCCTGAATAATGTTCAAGTATTTTCAGGTACTTAATATATTCCCACCGCTCGCTCCGTTTTCGCACGGCATTCAAGGATTTGCTTCGGCGATGAGCAGACAGGTGAAAGTTGGAGGAAGGGAAAAACAATTGCATGCAATCAATTGGTGAAATCAGCCGTGCCATATGTTTGACTGTGTCTGTCGTCCTTGACTCTCCGGCAAGGTGAAAGTGGTGCGAGGGCAGGTGAGAGGCCCTCTAAGGAAAGGGTTAAGGGTCAATTTGCTGAAGGCCTGCCAAGTGCGCTGGGCGACGAGTGAAAGGTTAGAGGGAGGTTGACTAAGGCGGGTCGAAAGTTTAGTCTCGAAAGTGAGCAACCCTCCGCCTGGCCTGTTTTTTCCACAACCTTCGTTGGGAAAAACTCACACATATCTCCACATATATGGCGAGGAGTAACTTTTGCAACAGTTGGTGTGTTTTTCTGTGTTTGGTTTATCGCTAACCAAAAGTTCATTAGCATATTACGTATACGTACGTCGGGCATGCTGATTACCCTCAGACATTTCTCTTTTTCGGGGCAGTCGGAAACGAGGAGTGTAATGAGAACAACGGAAACACACAAACATAACAAATCAGGAATACATTATTAGAGAGACATAATTAACTAAACTGCTATTTAAAAAAAAAAACAACCCAACCCAACCTTAGCCTTGACATTCAGCTTAGATCAATAAATGCAGCTGTAGCAAAAGTTTTCATAACTCTCGACTTTGAAAATTTCCGCCCACTCCTTTAATTGCATAATTGATAAATCCAGCTAATGGCTGGCAGTTACCGTTATTTACTCACTTGCGTGTAAGGTTCGGCCACACAGAAGTCAATCCTCCGCCCACGCTCCTCGTCCTTCGTCCTGGATGCTTCCCCTTTTGCGGTGTTGACTGGAGGTTGCCCTAGCAACAGTTTCCTTCTGTCGGGGTGTGCAAGCTGCAATGAAGGATACAGAAACTAGCTAAAGGAGCGCATTGAAGAAAACAACAATTTAAAAATTCAAGAGGAATTTATCAACTACGGAAGAACTTATTGAACTTTCTAGAACTTGGGGAGAACTTTAATTTTGTATGCCAAGAACTAAAGAAATGCATACATATTCTTGAGAAATGTATCAGACACACAAATATATAAGTAATCAAATTTCAATCAATTAATAAATTTCTACCCTTTTGTAAACAGTGTAAACAATTTATTAGAATTTATCCTATAAAGATTTATTTGAACCATCTTTGTGTCATAAAATTGTTGAAACGGAAATGATTTGGGGAAAATAAGGTCTTTCGTCTTTTGTTTTACTATCATCCAGAATACCCTTGCGCAAAAAAACATTGATAAAGTCTATAGACTATATTATTGCCCCACTCCCTCCTCTTCTTCTGTTTTTGTTTTCTTCCTAAAAACAAAATTCCTGTAGGCGAAACTTTGTACGCATACACGAAAACCCATGGAATGGCATTCACACACGCACCTTCACTTGACTGGCTTTCAATTTTATTAAAATAAAGGTATCTGCTGAGGCTGCCACTTCAGTGCGTTGGCTGAAATTTCAAAACATTCGATCGCACTTGTTGTGGGTTGTTTTCACAGGTTTTAATCGAGTGAAGGCCTTCCAATATTTTGCATATATGTTTATTTTTTTGTATCGTAAGCGTGACAGTTGAGAGGTTTTAATTGTTGATCAAATTGAAGAGAAGTCTTTTTAATGTCAGTTCCATAATCTATTTTTAACTGTTGAGCGGTGAATTAAGTTTGACATATGTTTTTATTAAACGCCTTACGATGTAAACATTATGAAATCATCAGTCAAACAATTATCTACTAGCTTAAAACTATAAACAGTTGGATGTTTAAATGACAACTTTGTCGAAGCAATCAAACTGAAAGTACCTCTACGAAAATTGCATAAAAAAATCTTTTAAATTGTGGCCTTTGAAATTTGCTGTTTAAGTTTCTGACCAAAAAATATAAAGCGAAACTTCAAAAATGAAATGACACATTTCGTTTATTTTTGGGTTCCCACGCACTAAAATACATTTGGAATACATCAAGGTCAAACTGTTTATAGAAAGAAACGCACGATAATTCGGTCACACTCAGTATCTGTACCCTAGACCTACTTATCTATCTGCCAAGTTCAAACGACCGAAAAGCATCGCAAACATCAGCAAACATTTTTCGGCACTTGTTGTAACAGCAATTGGGAGTAGGGGGTAGCGATTGGGGGTGTGTGTATGTGTGTGTGTGTTGCCAAAGGAATGCCAATGCAAAATTCTGGCAATCAGCTGTGCGAGAGTACAGGAGAGAGAGAAACACAACCAGAACCAGAGAGAGAGCGGGGGAAGAGAGTGAGCTTTTGCTCACGGAAATGGGGCTGCTTTTTAGCCCTCTCTCAGTTCTTGAACTCAGCCGCTCTCTTCGACTCCTTCTCTCGCGCTCTCCTAATAAGCACGTTGTTTGGTAGGTGTTATTATTGTTGCGTATTTTGTGATACCCTAGCAAGGGGTATTGTTATTGTTGATCAGATCAAATCATATATTTATCTTGTATCTTACATCAAATATATTTATAATTAAGTATAATTGAAAAAACAAATTAAAATGTTTACAATTTTAAATATGGCTCTAGGAAGATCAAATTGGATTGGTAACTATGTAATTTAATATTAACAATTTAATGGCCACTTTTACCTTTAACGTATGAACTGATAAACCATAACTTTTTTCTATATCAAATAAATACTTTGAATTACTCATAATTCTGTAGGATGAAGGATATAGTAATAAGAACATCTTCATAAGAGTCCTAATATAAAATTCGAATTCATATAGAATAACTATACTCGAATAACTACTATATCTACAAAACTTTAATGATTCACCAAAAAAAGTGATTAAAGGGTATTTAAACATAGGTTAGCCTTAGTTCGATTGCTTCCGCGTTGTTGTTAGACTGTCCCTCAGTGCTCTTGTTGTTGTTATTTTTTAAGTTAATATTTTAAAACGTGTTGAGCGACGAACGTTAGCTTGGGCTTTTAAACACCACCTTGTCCTGATGTGTGTGTGTGTGTGTGTGCGGTGCTGTGCTTGTGTGTGTGTGTATCATGCGTAATGTAATTTCGTGAGGGTTACGAGTTTTGTACACTTGAACTTGCAGCTGTCCTCCGACATATAAAAATAAACTGTTTATGCAGTTAACTTTTGGGCCGTGCTTTCGCTGCCCGGAGTTCAGATTTCGATTCCTAGTCCCAGTCCCAGTACCAGTCCCAGTCCCGAATCTCCCCATAAATGTACCCATATTCCTGGGGGCATTAATAATTCAACAGCAGCCAAATTCTATTTTAGCAAATCTAAGCAAATTTCGTCAATTGTCACATCCGCTGGAAAAGTGTATAATTTTTCACTTGAAGGAAAGTAGATTTCGCACTCAATTAGAGTCACTTTCACTTGCTCGAGTCACTTGATAATGTAATGGCATTTAAATGCTGATTAATCAATTAAACCATTTGCCACTGATAACGAGGATTTCCCTTTTTCCCCCATCATCATCATCATTGCTTCCAGCGCTTTTTGCGCGTTTTGTTTACAGCCTACACTTACAGATATTCTGTTGAGGAGCTCTTTGTGTGCTTTTCCTTTGTGGCAAGCCTTGGCAAATTAAATTCCTTTCTTAGGCAAAAATGCTGCGCTGGTATTTGCTTCTTCTGTCCCCTGTTTTGAGTTGGTAAAAATTCTTCTGCGTAGCCAAAATGGAAAAGAAGCAGCGGTGCAGAGTTTCGAAACGCGAGAAAATGGAAACAACCCCACCGTTCACATGGGGAGCAGAACTTTGAGTGGCACCAGCATTGGCACTGCCACTGCCTGGCATCATCATCTTCCGCCTCTAGGTGAGCAGACTCGCGTAAGTCCAACATATGGGAGAGCATGCGCCAGCTGAGAGGGAAGAGAGCAAGTTACGGGTCACCAAACAACAGAAAAGCTCGATGTTAAGGGAGCTGGCCAAAACAATCCCCAGAGCCAAGATCAAGTTAACAGTGGCGAAGCTTTTGCAGTTGAATGCTAACTGGTTTAAATTTGAATATTGGCAAGTATTTACAAGTCGTTTTTAGCTTAAAACAATAATAAAATCACTATAATATACAAATAAAATAATAGCTAAATATATTAATCAATCAAGGTCCAATAAGGACCTTATTTTGGGAAGGGGTTCAAACTATTGCGATTACCTGTCATTATACAAATTTAGCTCAGTGCATCAACTTAAATAATTTACAAAATAGTTCTACCTGATATTTAGTGCAATCTCAGAACCTATATTTGTTAAGAGTTTAAAATAAATCAATAACACCTTGCTATATCTGCAAAACTTAAACTTCCCAATTTAATGTTGATCTCAAAAAATAAAACCGATTTTCTTGATCGAAAATTAAACAATCTTGGGTTTTTATATTATTTAATAATTTTTATTTATAGTACCTCACTTTAAAAATTACGTTATACCAATATTACATTAAATGTTGTTTGTTTATTACATGGGTTTTCGCTATTTCCGGCTGTTACATAGATTGATTTCTGTGTTTCTCTGGTTTTGCTTTCGGGTTTACATTTACGGTTTATAATAGATATTTTGCTGTATTCGCATATTTGATAATCCAAAATGTGCTATAATATTGTGTGGTTAAAGATTACTCTTACACATTTAGTTAGCTTAAAATTGTAAATGTAATATTCTTATTAATTTTATGCTCCTGTGATTTGCCATCGTTTTTTTATTTTCATTCTCCTCATCGTCATCGACTTCAAGTTGCTGGGTTCATTTTTTAATTGCTCTGGCGACAATTTTAACAAAGTTATAATGATATTTTGTTGTTTTATTGTTGTAGATTTAACTCTTGTAGATGCTAGTTCGTATGATTTAATTAATTTACAATGATATACAGTTTCGCTATAAAACATTATTAATGAATCCAACTAAAGATAATAGGAATAGAATTAAATTATGTTGAGTTTAAGGTAAGCATATTGCATTCAGTTCTACGGGTCTATAACGCTAAAATAAATTAATTTGCAACATTTGATTTTTGTAAATTTCAGATACCTCCTCCTTATCGTGATCCTCCTCCTCCATTCTCCACTTCCCCTACGCCTCAACTAACAACTAAAAAAACTACTATTCAAATGTATGTACAAATAAATTTCAAGAGCCGTTGAGATGAAACCAAAAAACTAGTTGAAGTAACTTCAGATGGGTGTTTGCAGGATCCGTTTTCTCGATTCCTAAATATATAGATACGCTAGTGGAAGCTATTATACATTTTTCAATTTCCATTTCCAATTTCTAGGGTTTACATTTAAATTTGTTGATATAGATACAATTATAAATCCTCTTCTCAGAGTTTCCATAAAGAAAGATGGATTTATTATAACTTTTGTTTTTGATTTTTTTTTTTTGATACACTAGAAAATATTACAATTCACTTACGAGGTTTTTTATGCATCCATATATTTACGGGCGTATTTATTGGTTGATTTCTCTTACATATGCTTTATATCTTTGTTGTTTTTTCTTGAATGCGATTTCGAAAGGACAATATTTAGTGCTTAACATTAACATTAACATTTTGCAGTACGTTCTTCGCTAACTCCTGCTCCTGTTCTGCTTCTGCTTCTGCTTCGGTTTCGGTTTCTATTTCTGGTTTTATCAAAAATACAGTTTATTCCATTTGTTTACTTCAAAATCTACACTTATGTAGGCGCTACATATATATTCTTAATTCAGTAAAATCAAATCAAATCAAATGATATTAGTTGCTTCAGTGAAATTCAAATAACTTTTTCCTTTTCCTCTCTATCGTTTTTTTTTTTTGTAAGGTTGTCACTACTTGCTAATGAGTTTAATAGCTAGGACCTTGATAATTTGGTTTAATTCTACTTTAAGGTATTTTCCTCCTGATCTTTCTTCTTTCTATGTTCAAACAATATATATGTTTATAAAGCATTTGATTCATCTATGGGTTTCCATCCCTCTGGTTTTGGGCTTTTCACTGCAGTTTTAGGCGCACTTTCAGTCTCACACCTAGCGAAAATCATAAAAAAGTGGGAGACGCATCCAGAAATCGGGGTTCGCAAGTCAAAAATTTAAATATATATAATGTCCATTGATAACAAAGTGCTCTTAAAACTGCCAGCCCAGAACGAATTCCAAACGGATATCTTTCGAGCCTAGGCAAAGCAAAATTCATGTTTCTCTTATGCGATATATAAAATGTGTGTGTGGTTTATCTTTCGCTCTATTCACTATTCTGTTATCTTCTATTTTCCACTTACTTGGCTAGAACAAAGGACTTTCGCGAACCTAAATACCTATCGTAATCATAACTATGTTCCGTATAATGTAGATAAAGCATATTTCTCGTTAAATATTTACATTTTATACACATCTCGATTGTGTAATTAATGTCCATCTAGATTTCAACGCGTTTTGTGATTGATTGATTGATTGATTGGTTGGTTGGTTGGTTGGTTGTGATTGGTTGTTTATCTGTTTATCTGTTTCTCTTTTTATCTCCTGCCTGTGGTTGAAAAAGTTCCTAACTGACTGACTCTGACTACTGCTTGGACAGTAGCAAATGAAACTGGCGCAGCTTGCGTTTCCAGTGCTTGCAATTAAATCTAAACTTGATGTCCTGGTGCCTGGCCACGCCGGCAATCGCCGTCGGCGGCACCAGCTCCTTCTGATCTTGATCCTGGTTCTGATCCTGCTCTCAACGCTTCTGCTTGCCAGCTTTCTTGCGCTTGCTGGTGCCGGTTGCTGCCGTCGGTGGGGCATTGCTGGCATTGCTTCCGCTGGGTGGTCCGCTGACCAGAGCCGAGATGCTGGCAAACGGCGTGCTGCTGATGCTAGTGCTAGCACCTCCTCCCACTCCCGATCCTCCTGATCCCCCTCCTCCTCCGCCGCCACCGGTGGTGCTGCCCATTAGTGACGCAGCGTGCAGTGATTCTCAACTTCGCTCCGGCGTGCCGTGGTGCTGATAAATCTGCTGGAGCTGCTGCTGCTGCTGGCTATGCACCACCTGGCTGCTCGAGGTCACCACATCCTGCTGCATGTGCTGCGGATGGTGACCCGGATGGGGCGACTGCTGCTGTTGCATATGCACCACATGCTGCTGCTGCTGTTGTTGCTGCTGCTGCTGTTGCTGCTGCTGCTGCTGTTGCATGTGCTGCGGCGTCGGCGGTCCCTGGGACGAGCTGTGGTGCTGCGGCGTGCTGTGATGCTGCGGCGTTGGCGGATGCGGCGACGGACTGTACGGGAACTGGGGCTGCAACATATGCAACTTTGCATAAATAAATTGATTATCTTGGTTAGTCAAAGCTGGCATTTGTGTGTTTTTTAAGCGGTGTGTGGGTGGAAAATGCAAAGGGGTATCGGCTGGTAAAGCAACTCGTTTATGGTGTGTAATTGCATTAGCAGGCCTTTGCACTATGGGCGATAAATATCTAGATTCAATATAGCTTGTAAATTAAGTAATGTAATTCAATTACATCCATTCACGTCGATTTTGAATACTTTTGGAAAATTAGGATAATTATTATTATTATTGAATTAATGATAACAAATCGATTTTCCCTAACGATTAATTATCACATTCAATGAATCCTTTTTTCGATTTTAAAAAAGGTTCTGATAACAATTAAACGATATTGACTATTTTTGAAGTTGAGGGGTTTTTTAAAGAACAATTTCGAACCAAGAGCGGTTTCAGGGAATCGAATCCCTCTAGAGCTTATTGCCTGCGTTTGAGTTTGCTTTTCCTTTCGCCTTTTTAGCCCTATAGCTTTATGGCTTTTTGAGGTCCATAAAAAACGTACCGAATTCTCCTGACTGTGCTCGATAATCTCAATGCTGCCGGTGGTGTTGCCCGAGGTGTTGAGCAGCGCCACTCCGCTCGTGTTGGCCACCACATCGTACTTGCCCCGCTTGAAGCGGCCGTAGAGCGAGCTGTAGGGCAGGTTGTAGTGAATGGCCGCCTGGTTGATGGACATTTGGCCAACTCTGCGGGTTATATGCGATGCAAAAAGGGTGATTAGAGGTTGCACTGGGGTGGGGATTGTGTTCCGCAAACGAGAACGACAACGACGAAGCACTTACCGCACCGAGTTCAGGGCCTCGTTCATGGCATCCTCGGACCAGGGCGTTGGATTCGAACGCGACAGCTCAATGCCTTCCCGCTTGCAGCGTCCATAAAGAGTTCCTTATTTTCGACGTTTTGGTAGTTTAGGAGTGAACAAAAAAGAAAATTAGTCACAGAATAGTCAAAAGGAGTCGAAATGTCGCAGTCCAAAAGGGAACACAGCACACCGGACTGTCTGCCAGGATATTTTCCATTATAATTGCTTAGTTAAATGTAGTTCCCAAACCTTGCAATTTTTACTTTAAAACTATAAATGTTGTTTAATTAAATTTTAAAAGGGGAAAAATAATCGGAACATACTTAATTTGTTAATTAATTTTCGCAAATCGTTGCTTTTGTTGCATTGGAAAGATATTTTGTATTTTATTTAAAAATTAATAGAAACAAATATATTTCTAGAGGTTTGTTTATTTTTCGAATACTAGATTCAATAATTTGGATGTATTTTAATAAAGGAATATATATTGTCGTCATGTTCAAGTTAAAATTCCGTTGACATAGATTTAAAGAAATCATGACATCCCCTGAATTTGAGTCCTAACGAAATTGGTTAAATTCCATTTTATATTAAAGGTAATTTTTGCTAATAAAATATTCGATCAGAAGAAGATATTTTAGTGACGACATTTAATGCCGAAATTTAAAAGATATATAGAACCGTTTTAAATTAAGACACCTTATCTCCAGAAAAACAATTTAGATATATAGTTCAGTTATAGTTTTGGAAATCGAATTAAAATTCTTTCTAATTTACAGAAAAGCAATTTTAGAACAAGTTAAGGAAGCACCACTTCAAATATCAAAGTCGAAATGGGACACAAGACAAAAGTAGAAGCGACGACGAAATGTTGGAGGAAAGTCGAGTAGAAGCCGCCGGGAAATGGGATGCTCGATTGGATTTCCGGCCAACTCACCTGTGGGTATGCCAAACTCAGCGCTGGCCTTCTGCACCGATGTATTACCCGCCCGTATCGCCTCCAAGGCCCGCTCCAGATCATCGGGCGTCCACGTGGTTGGGGCGGCATTAAAGGGCGCCGCTAGGCGGATGCCCTCCCGCCTGGCGATCTTGTAGAGCGTCGAGGATGGGATGCCGAAGGCCTTGGACGCTTTGTTCGCGGATATCTGACCCGAACGCAGCGCCTCCAAGGCGTTCTGCAGGGCATCCTCGTTCCACGACTTGGTGCCGCCCTCCTTCTTGGGCGTTTCGATGCCGAGGCGATGTGCCCGTTGCCACAGGGTGGTCGATGGGATGCCATAAATGGCGGAGGCTTTCGTCAGGCTCATGTTTTGGTTCTTTAATGCATCTAAAGCTGAATTCATATCATCTTGTGTCCAAGCTTTGGGACCATTAAACTGACCTTTCTCGCCAGAGCCAGAGCCAGCACCACCACCCATGCCCCCACCGCCACCAGCACCACCGGGCCCCGGGCCGCAAACGCTGCCGCCCAGCCCGCCGTGTTGCTGATCCAAATTCGTATAGTGCGGCTCCTTCTGATCGTGCGGCGAGCCGTTGGCGATCATCATTGAGTCCTCGCTCGTGTCCGAGTTGTACATGTCTGTTTAGGAGAAAGAATCGATTTTATTTACTATTCTTTTACATTTCAAGAGGGAAAGGGCAGTTTTAAATTACAAATAATTGGATTAAGTACAAAGAAAATAATTTAAAACATTAAGCAAGGATTTAAAAAAGGAACCAATTGATATTACAAATTTTAGGGATTAACATTTTAATCAAAAAATATTGTAGACTTTAGATGAAACCCTTTAAATATTTAAAAGGGTTTCATATCTCTCTTTTCTATATAATTTGAATCTTTTTTACCAAAATTTAACTTTAACTAAGACCCTTCGAAGGATTTTATTTAACAGTCATTAAAAGACCCTTAAAAACTTTCAAATCGGTTTTGTTTTTTTTTTTTTAATATTTATTAAGCTTTTTATGTAACTCTTTCTTTGAATATCCTTTCGAAAACTCACCCATATGCGCTGAGGACATCATGTTGACAATCTCTGGCGTTATAATCATGCCCGGTTCGTGTTTAATCTGGCTCGGATCGATCTCCATGACGGTGGCGCCACCGATATCGCCATGCGTCACATGTCCCCCATGCTGGCCATGCACCCCGGCAGCTGCTGCTGCGGCCGCTGCTGCCGCCTGGTGTTGCTGCTGCTGGTGATGTTGCTGCTGCTGCTGTTGCTGCAACTGCGCCGCCTGACTCTGCGCCAGCATCTGCTGGGCATGGAGATGCTGTTGCTGCTGCTGTTGTTGTTGCTGCTGCTGCTGTTGCTGCTGCTGGTGCTGGTGCTGCGCCTGGTGGTGGGCATGTTGCTGCTGGGCCTGGTTAAGGGCGTGCTGCTGGGCAGCTGCCAGGTGCTTGGCCTCGATCACCTCGCTCTTGATGTGCACCAAGTTGGAGTTACTCTCGTCGCCGGTGTGGTGATGGCCTATCGAGTGCATGGGGGACTGATCGAGCCGATGAATCTGCTGCGCCAGATGATTGTCTATATCGAGCGGTTCGGTGGGGTCTATCGAGTGGAAAACATAAGAAGTTAGTTTGAGCTTTCTTAGATGGGGTTGACGAAAACATATGAATTTATCGACTTTCAGAGATAGGTTTTAATGTGAAATATTAAATACATCTTTAGCTATACAAATATGTACCAGAAAACAAATAAATATATCGGAACAAATCGAAAACCAGTTCATTAAAATCTATGGAAACAAATTGAAGAGAATTTATTATAAAAAGAAAATAAGACCTATTAAAAATATCGAATCTCTCGTTTTTATAAAATACCCTTTTTTGTTCTTTTAAATAATTATAGATGTATCCCAAAAATCCACAAATATTTATATACTTATACATTTATTTAGTACTAGTTGTAATTTCTTATAAACAGGCATTAAACTATCATCTATGTATATCGATATATCTTCATTATAATTTCAACAACCCCAATTTATAACCACAAAAATCTCCCGCGATAATCTTTGCACTAGATATTCGCTGGCTACACTACCGATCACTCACTTGATAGATCGCGTGTGTCCGTGCTGGGGTGGCAGGACAGATCGACGTGCTCCGTGACGGTGACTGGGGTGGCGGATGGTGCTGGTGGCTCGGGTGTGAAGTCCAGAAATCCCATGGGCACGCCCAACAGGCCGCCGTTCTGCATGACGCGACAGCGATGCATTTATTTTGGTTGAGGGGAGAGAGAGGTCGGAATGTTAGGTTAGCAAAACGGATGATCAAAACAGAATTTGGAGTTGGATTTGGAATTGGAATTGCACATCTCCGACGGAGAGACTGAGAGAGCTAGCTAAGCTACAACTGGCTAACCAACTTACCATGCCCATGCCTAAACTAGTCATATTTTTTGTATCTTTTCCGTCGCGCGCTACTACAATTTGTGTGACGATGGCTTGGCCGGATGATGTGACGCCGCTCACGCCCGCTGCATTGTTCGAGGCGCTGGATGAATTGGACGCCGGCGAGGCCACCGACTGCTCCGTCTTGCAGATCTTGTTCGGCTTGTTCTCGTGCTCGTGATCGTGGTCGAGCGAGTGCGAATGCGAGTGCTCGTGATCGTGATCGTGACCGTGCTGCTGTCCGCCGTGCGGATGTCCGTGGCTATGTCCGTGGGTGTGTCCGTGATCGTGTTCGTTCTCAGGATCGGATTCGTCGCCGGTGCCCGACACTGGTATATAATTGCCGTCGGCCGTTTGCTGCAGACTCACAATCGAGGTCTGGTTCTGGCCCTGGATGAGAATCGTCTGCGAGTGATGGTGCGCCGGCTGGGGCTGTTGCGAGGTGCCAGCTCCAGAGCTGCCTGCTCCGCCTGCCGATAGCTGAAGATCCGGCGATTTGGAGCGCTTTAGACGCGACTTGCGCGGCGTGGGCGTTTGTCCACCGGCAGAGCTTCCACTGCTGGCCGTGGAGCTCAGTAGTTGTCCGGACAGAGAGCCTGGGACTCCGTGTTGCGTCAGCAGGGCAGCGTTGATTTGTTGCTGCTGCTGCTGCTGCTGGGCATGCACCTGCTGTTGCTGCTGCTGCTGTTGCTGCTGTTGTTGTTGCTGTTGCTGATGCTGCTCCTGGGCCTGAGCCTGCTGCTGTTGTTGTTGTTCCAAGGACGGTGATGCGGCACCCGGAACTATGCTGGCATTCACTATATTGCCCACTACCGCCTGCTGTATGTTCTCGGAGACGGTTATAGTTGCTGTGGCCGCGTCGTTCAAATCATCCGCATTCTCAGCTGTCTCGCAGAGGCCCTTGATTTTCAGTTGCTCGGCGGTGCGCAAGAGGCCCTAGAAAGAGTCAAGGAACGGAGTTGAAATTAGTAATGACATTAAAGGGAAAGGGAGAAACTTAGTTTTTATAGATCTTGTCATCATTCGGATTTGGTACTCAAGAGATTTAATTTAGTGTTTAGTTATATAAAATGAATATCCCAAGATATATTTTCCAATTGAAACTAAATTGTATTTCCTTATGAATGTAATTATTGCAACGCTGCAAAGAATCTTTTGAATTAAACCCAACTTATAATACAATTAATATTATAAATCTGTTTCATTCAAACTATTTCCTGTCAATCTTTCATTAAAATCTTTATACATTTATGGTCAATCTAATAATAAAACGAACTCCACGTAGTAAAAAACATCGGATTCCCCCACAAACCTCAATCTATCAAAAACAAAATCCAAATTCAAATGCAGGATTGATATCTAAGTTATACATATATTATTGGTAGTTTCCCCTTCTGAAAGATACAATCAACATTTCCTCCCCCAGAACTTTCTGAACATTTCCCTTGGCAATTTACACACATTGAATATATATAGTATACGCAGATTTGATTGAAAAATAGCCTACTTGGTGTAGTTGAAAGAGTTCCAAGAACCGCGCCCATTCCGACACACACACACACACACACACACCATTTCGGACACTCAAGAGAATACATAACAGAGCTTAGGTGATGGAAATTTGTTCACGTTTTTTTTTATTTTTTGGACAAGTGTTTGTCCAGCAGGAACGAGCTGTGACAGTCATTACGGCGTCGCTTGTCTTGGCATGGTCACCAGTGTCCACAGCAGTGTCCACCGTCCAGAGCACAGTGCCCAGTGCCCAACCCTTCCCTGCCAGCAACACTTTCGCCATCAGCATCGCCAATGCCAACAACGACAACGCCCACATCAGTGCAGTGAAAAAAAAAAAAAACAATCCCAGAAATTTATACCCCAAAAATATGAAAATAAAGTACTCATCAAAAAGCAATTAAGTCAATAATAATCAATAATTTATATTTTTTACTACACTAATCAATATAAATTTACATTGCTGATCAGTTTAAAAATCAGAATATCTTCTTTTTCATTTAGTATAAATTAATTTAAGACAGCTCAAGATATTAGATAATAATAATAATAAATACCAAAATTTTTCAATCATTAATTTCGTATTGCACATAAAATTCCATAATGAATATGGAAAACTCAGCCTATAATTGACCCCCTTTTGGGTGACATTTTTCTCGCCGTGTACTTCCAAATAAAAAATAAGAAAAACCGTCCCCCTGCCCATCCCAAACCCAATCCGCTGCAGTTGGCAGTCGTCGCCGCAGCAATTGGACAGACAAATATTTACTTCAGAAGTTTTTCTTTTAAGCAGTGCGCAAGCTCTCCCCTCTCCCAGCCCTCCCCCTCCTCACCGGTCCGGTCCTTCTGCCCA
>JAJJHY010005742.1:5024841-5039396 GCA_021224005.1 Drosophila setifemur
CTGAAGTACATGTCACAATTTGTCTATATCGAGATATCCGCCCACCCAATCCCAATCCCAGTTCCACTTCCAGTCCCAAGGGTTGAAGTTTTTCCTCAGCAGAGAGCGGAGCAAAATAATTGCATGCAAATGAGCCACTGACGTGCCGCATGAAAAATCTACATAATCCCGATACCGATGAAGGTGACGGTTTGGGGAGGGGGCAGATCTGAGCAGGGTACTCTGTATAGTATATAGAGAAATCATCCATGGATTTGCATTTCGACACGTATCCAGCGAAAACTTCACATCAATGTGGTCCAGTTTATTAAAGGCGACTGTTTTTGCCCCTTCAATTGGTTAGTCATAAAGGTATGTATCTTTTTGTTTATTAAAACATCGCAAGATAAAATTTCCATGCTTCAATTGGGTTTACAAAAATATAAAGTTTTTATACCCTTGCAGAGGGTATTATAATTTTGACCAGAAGTTTGTAACGCAGTGAAGGAGACATTTCCGACCCTATAAAGGATATATATTCTTGATCAGCATCACCAGCCAAGTCGATCTAGCCATGTCCGTCTGTCCGTCTGTCTGTCCGTCTGTCCGTCTGTCGGTTGCTATGTAAACTAGTCCCTCAGTTTTAAAGCTATCGGGCTGAAACTTTGCACCGACCCTTCAATCTGTTGCAGTTAGTATATAAGTCGGAACGGCCGGAATCGGAACACTACATCACATAGCTGCCATAGGAACGATTGGGAAAAAATGCCAAAATTTCGTCATTTTTAAAGATATTTTATTTATTTCTTGGTAATCTCTATTTAATAGCAATTTTAACATATCTTGAAAGTTTTATCTAAATCGGACCACTATATCCTATAGCTGCCATAGGAACGATAGGAGAAAATGGGTCATTGAGCATAACTCTTGTGTTTTTCAATACAATTAATTCATTCTTGAGAAATGCAGTTTTCATAGACATTAATGCCGTTTTAGAAAATTAAAAACCAAAGATCGGATCACTATATCCTATAGCTGCCATACAATCGATCGAACAGTTTAAAGGCAACTGGCCTGCAAGGGTATTCTAAGCTTCGGGTACCGAAGCTAGCCTTCCTTTCTTGTTTAATATAATATATGTATAACAAGTTTTCCTCCCTGCTTCATATATTGCTTTAGCTAACCAAAATTAGCCCTATCCTATTATTCCCCTCGAAAATAAGTAAACCACAAAACTATTTCCAAACTGAGGTTTTGTTGTAGACTAAAATAAATTAAAGCCCAGACAGAATTAGTAAGCACTCACTACCCAATAATATCTGATTGTATGTCGTAGGTTTGGTTTCTCGTTTCGAATCGTTCGATATTTACCTGCAACGAAAAAGAGAAAATTTGGAAATTAGTACAAATGTATAATTAGGTTCATAAAATATATAGTATTAAATATTTATATAGCTGAGACAGCGCAACATTTGTATATGTATATCTGATGAATTGGCAAGAAAAAAAAGAAGCGAATAAGAGATAGTAATAATATTTAAAGAATACCACCCCGGAGGCGAAATCGCAAGGGGTTCAACCGCTGGAAAAAAAAAACAAAATACAGACAAGGAAGGGGAAACTTTTCGAAAGCGGAACCAAACCAGTTGTTGGTTGATGGTTGAGTTGCTTGATCATCAATAAGAAAACAAAATGGAGTCGGGCCAACAACGTTAACAACTCCAACTAATTGCCTCACCACCTTTAGATACAAAGTTATTTGCTACTCAATAATGAAATCGCTGGCAAATAATTAAAGAAAATTATACAAAACTCAAACTAGAACTTGAGCTCTGCTGAGATTCGTATTTCATCATTATTTTGTCTACCAACTCCATTCAAAGAAATTTCATTGCGAAAAAAGAAGATGAGCTTTTGGGGGGGTGGGGGGTGTAAGGAGGGAAGGAAAGGGGGGAAATCAAAGAAAATTGGTGCGCAAGTAAATTACGAAATTGCTGTAAGTGCTGATTGAGATACACTCACAAAGGTGTTAAAACGAGACAGCGGATCCAAAAAAAATAAAGAAAAACGAAAGAAAGAGAAACAGTCTGAAGTATTCGCTAGCTACAAAAGTTTATTGAACTTTTTTCAACGTTATATGGCTCCATTATGCTGTGTTGTTGTTACTGTTGTTGTTGGGCAAGGTGTACGCCAAAGTTATAAAATCAGCATACACACAACAACAACAACTATTGACGCATATTAATGAGTTTTGCATGCGACGCGACTTTTGGTTTTCGCACTGGTATGTGTGCGCGTGCGGAAGGTATTTCCAAAGCCAATTAACGACCGGCCAAACAAAAACACACAATTATCAAAAATGAGGTGGAAAGAAAAGCCCAGTGCTAAAGGGAAAATTCAACCTTCAATCCTGTAAAGTAAAGTGTCATAAAAAGAATACTACCCAAACGACCTTCAATCGTAAAAAAATAACAAATAAAAAATCAAATGAAACACACACCAACAAGAAATCAAAGAAGGGAAAATGCACAGCACACACACACATGTGCACCACAAAAAATACGCGTGGAAATATATATGAATGAACTCTCCAGCTCTCTCGCTCTCTCCCTCCCTCATTTACCCCACAATCCCTCCCCCTCTCGCTCGCACCCAATGTGTGTGCTTAACGTAAAAACGCGAGTTTTTGATATTGAAATGGAATGAATGAATAAGAAATAGGGAGGAGGGAAGGGAGAGGAGAGCAGAGAGAGGAGGAAAAACACAACAAAAACAAACATAAATTGATAGACCCAGAACGCAGGGAGAACGAGAGCAAAACAAAGTAAACGGTAAATTCCACGAGCAAAACAGAGGAGCAAAGTAACAAAAAATAATCATAAAAATGCTTAACACACAAGCACACACACACACACACATAGAAGAAGGCAAATAAAAGAAAAAACGAAAATAAAAACGAAAAAAAAGTAAAAGTTGAATTTTTCCAAAGAAACTGCAGAGCAAAACAGAGAATTACGCGAAAAATAATAATAATAAAAATGCCAAAGCACAAAAAAAAGGGAGAGGGAGAAGGAGAAGGCGCAGACACACACACAAAACAAATAATGTGTGGGAGAGAGTAGAAGTGGGGAAACATACAGGCGAAGGAGAGAGGGGGAAGGGGAGGTGGAGCGGAACAGGATAGAAAAATGCTAAGAGGGAGGGAGGGGGGGTTGGAGGCAGCGGAAGGTGTGACGCAAGTACGCCTCAGACAAACAGACGCAGCAGAAGCAGCAACAGCAGCAGCAGCAGCAGCGGCATTTTTATGGCCCTGTCTACGCGGGATATAATAAAAAAAAAAATGCAGACAACAAAACGAGAAAGTTTGATATCTTTGGCAGGTTCAAGTTTAAATACCCTTAAAGATGCAATATTTGATTTATCCCATACCAGTTATGGTAGTAAGCTAGGAAGTTACATAGAAATATAGTTAACATCTCAATTAAGTTTATATTACAAACCGATTTGAATCTGTCTTTAAAGATGTTTATAAAATCACAAACAAATGCTTTAAATATTTATCTTCTCTCTAATTAAGTTC
The DNA here is from genome assembly GCA_021224005.1 of Drosophila setifemur. Lineage (NCBI taxonomy): Eukaryota > Metazoa > Arthropoda > Insecta > Diptera > Drosophilidae > Drosophila > Drosophila setifemur. The sequence goes on from JAJJHY010005742.1 coordinate 5,028,401, forward strand.
ATTGCACATAAACATCTAACATTTCGTTCTGACCAAAAATATATTGGGGTCACAACAGTTTTAACTTTTATTTTTCTTCATTCTAAGCATCTAAAGAAAAATATCTCACCCTTTTGTAAGAGTAGAAAGGGTAGTAAAAAAAACAAGTAGAAAAGAAATATATATATGGAAAAACGTCTCAGACGGAAAAAGCTGGAAAAAGGAAGCACAACCTCCACACTCAAGAGAAAGGATAAAAGCAGGCGAAGCTCATATGTGAGCCAAGAAGAAGTTGCACAAGTGCCGGCTTACCAAAGAAGGAGAAGGAGAAGGCCTTAATGCCAGCAAAAAAAAAATACAAAAAAAAGAGACAGGGGTAAGCACGTTGTTAAGCAGCTGTTAACTTAAACGGCAGCTGCTACCAAACGAATGCATTTTACCTGTCTGTGTGCGGGGGAGCAGCTCAAAAATCAGGTGGAATAACGGAAAATCCTCGACTGCTGTTTTATATATGTGCCAAATGCAGTTGCTGGGAATTCAGTTTAGTGGCAAACCCGTTGGATGCGATATCCTCAGACACAGGAAGCAGCAAAGAAATCAGAAATCCGTTCGAAAATCGAGGCCAAATTTAGCAGCTTCAACAGCTGGCAATCTGTGCTTTTACCCCATGCACTGAGACAAACTAATTAAAAAATTGTTTGTAAATATGAAATTGCTGCCCAAAACTATCGGTTTTATTTGAATTAAGTTAAAACAATCATTTGTAAATGTAATTTCTATACCAAATCAATATATACATTGAACCCAATCAAAAGGCAATCCTAAAGGTTGATAAACTGCCCAGCTAAGTGTGGAACTAATCCAGATACAAATCGACAAACAGCAAACAATTGCTAAGCATAATGAGGGGAACACAGACAATCAGACAGAACAGGAAGTGTCGGTCATTTGGTCAGAAACAACAGCGAGACCTGGGCATATTTATTGGATCGAAGTTCAGTTCGGAACGGGAGGTATCTGTATCCGAGGTATCCGAGGGACAGAGCGAGCGCTAGCTTGCCAGCTGAAATTGAAAACTTATAAAATCGAATCAAACCGAACCTAAACTGAAATTGAACTCGTATTCGGATTCGCATTCGCATTCGTCGAGGGCCAGATATATGGATGGGGGATGGATGGATGGATTTCGGATTGCGATGGCAGATAGGTTCCACCTTCTGCTTATACTTCTGCTTCTTCCTCTGCCTGACTAACACACACACACACTCTGAAAAAGCAAAGAAAAAAAAAATACAAATACAAATCGTGAGGCTTAATATGCATGGCTGGATAAATTGCTGGCTGCCCCGAGTCGTCGTCGCCAACAACATTGCTGATTGAAGGCAGTCGCAGTCGTCGTCGTCGCTGTCGTTGTAGTTCAGAGCTCAGCTCAACGGAACTCTGCCGGCCATATGGGGGTAGGGGGCAGAGGGAGGTGCTCCAAAGGGGGTTGTGTTGGTAGGGATTCCACAGGGGGGTGCGGTGGACTCTGCCTGCTGTCCGTTATTGAACAACATGCCATGGGGCGGCTTCAGACGACGACGACCCAAACGACGCTGGCAGTCAGTCACTCAGCGAGTCTGCTTGATTGGACTCGGACGGACCTCGAAACGTGCCGATTCCCAGCTTGGATATTTTTCGCATTAGGGTGGTCCTTCGTTTTCTCGGAAATTTAAGACGGTTTTCTTTACTCTGTTACCGAGGCTTTGAAGTTTTTGTTCAAAAGTAATTAAGAATGGCCTTTAAGTTTATCACTTATACGCCATGTTGTCTGGGATAATTAAAACGAACACAATAATGGCCATAATTCGTAACAACGCTTGTAAATGTTGTTAATAAAATTTAAAAATAAGTAAAGCATGTTTAATGATACATAAAAAATATTTATGAAATATTTTATTTGTTTAATTTACAGGGATTGTAACTTTGGGAAAAAGTTGCTCCCGAAACAATGTATTACAAAAATATATTTAGAGTGGATATATTTTAGAAACAATTTTATATTTTCCTAAAGGAAGGCGCACCATTTTAAATTATTATTTATACAATTACATTTAAATTAATTTTAAAATCTTCTTCATAATTTTATAGTGTTGTTCCCCTAAAAAGATCCTGCAAACCTTTTTTTTTAATTCCGATATTTGCTAATGAGGTTCACCCTGCTACAAACATAATACACACACATATATATTTTGATGTATGTATGCTTCTGCGGGGCCAGTGTTTTGTTTGTGGCTTCTTTCGGGCAAAGGTTTCGCCAGCCCTTACCAAACACAAACCAACACACACACACACACAACACACACACACCGAGGCAGTGGCAGTGGAAATACACGGTTAATTTGCCATTTTTATGGTTTCATGCCTTTTGGCCTGGCCAGACTAAACAGACACAGAACTCACAGGGCCCAGCGAAATTTCATAAAGCAAACTTAATACAGATTATGCCCGACGCACTCACATATATACATATTGAAAATAAATATATATATGCACAAATCGAAAACTTAGCCCCGCAACTTCAAAGTGGAAAAAAACACAGCCATCGAAGAAAAAGAAAAAAAAAACAAAAATTACCCGAATTTCAATTTCAAAACCCAGAGCCAAAGCCAAAGCCCAAGCTGAATTTGAATCTGAATCTGAAGCTCTCCCTTGGGCAGTAAGGGATGTCTATATGTAGCTGTGTGTGTGTGTGTATCTTTGTATGCAAAACTTGGGTGAAAAATACAAAAAAAAAAAAAAACAAACTTTGGGATGACGAAAGCCAAAGGAAGAGGAGGCAGCGGCAGCGGCAGCAGAACCACACAAAAATCATCATCATTTATGCAGATTTCAAGGCACTGATAGCGACAGTTTTCAGAGTTGTGTGTGGATTGTTTTTTTTTTTTTTTTTTTGGGTGAAGAATTTATGCGATTTGTTTCGTATCTATGTGTCGTACATACAGGGATTCCAGCTCGAAAATATATGTACATATATGTATGCTCAGCCATACAGTTTGTTTTAAAAGTTATTTTGCAACACCAACATTAGTTTCTTTATTCAACAGTAAAAGAATTTCAGTTAAATTTATTTTGGTTGTTTATAATTAATAATATTTTATATGCATTCTATCAAGTAAAAAAATATTATTTTATTTATTCTTTTTATTTATTTATGACTTTAACGAAATAAAACATATTTTTATTGGTAAAATTTGCATTTAAAAGACTATTTTCAAACATAGTAAACATATCCAGACTTAGATATGCATACGATTTGAAATATATATATGTGTATAGTATATGTATAAACTGGACGCTATCTCAGGAACCTCCTTCCTACCTCACCCACCTCAAACCTTACCCTCACCCTGTCTGCCCATTTTTGCAATGCAAATTTTAGTGTTTTTTTTTTTTGTATATACCAAAACGCATGCATAAATACATAAAACACACACTAGCTTACAAACATACATATCAATTTAAAGCCCTGGCGTTCAGTGAAACTTTCTTTCTTTGGTGATTTTTTTTTTTTTTTTAAAGTAAAAAAACAGAGGGAATAAAAATAAAAGTGATTGGATTGGAACTTTTTCTGACTGATTTTGCAAGCGATAACAACAGCCAGCCAATGAAATATTTATGCATTTCATATATATGTACATACGTGTTAAATATACATAAATATATATATATAAAAAGAAAGGAAACACAAAGATATGAGGGCGACTTCTAGAGGTCTCTCCTCGTCTGATAACTTTTTTTGCTGGCAACTTTTTCTCTTATCGCTCCCGCAGACTTTCTCAAAAGGATGGTTTGTGTGTTTATGCGGGGGACAGCAGCTGCAATTTAAGACCCATGAAAATAACTAAGCCAGAAAATAAAACTAAAAAATAAAAAGCAAATCGAAGAGGAAACTTTTGTAGCCGGCCTGAGAACAGAGCAACCAAACCAAAACCAATGCAAACCGAAACCGAACCGAACGAAAAAAACATCTAAAGTGGCGAACCCTATAATCGAAATCGATTTTGCAATGCCAAAGCAACAACAATGAGATGTAGATATATATATATATATATATATATAGGAGAAACGACACCTACAAAGAGGCTATAATGCCACACCACCACCCCCATCTCGTTCACTCACCGTTGAAAATGGCAGCGAAGACGATTTGCCAAATTTGCTAAACTTACAAACTGATGGCAATGTCGTGATGGGTTTTTTTTTTTCTGTAGAAATTTGTGTGTGTGCTTGTGTGTGTGGGTCGTCTTTGCATGTCTTTGTAAGTAAATTATGTTAATTGTATTCTTTGAGTGTCACCATATCAAACTGCCTGGCTGGCCTGCCCGCCAGCGAACTGGAGCCCAACACAATACAACTCCACTCCAATTCGAGTCCCAATCCCAGATACATTCGTGAATAAACGCGAAAAAAAAAACCAATAAAAGCTGTTGGAAATATTGGCAAGCCGAAATTGAAATACACTTGGGGGAGGTAAGGGGAGTAGTACTTCAATTTAATTCGTTAATCCTTAATGATGGGGAAATTACAGGGCTCCAACAAGCATACAATAATATATGTATATATGTATTTATATTTACCAAATATTTCTTACTTTTTTTAAAGCCTCGACATCGGCAGCAAGTGTATGAAATGAAAAATTATAAAACAAACATTCTTCGGCACATGTTTGTGGGTTATGTACTGTACAAATATATCTTTATCTGTAACGAATGGATGGGCGGTATGTGGATACATACAAATGTGTGTGCACATGCGAATCGTACTAAAACAAATTGAAATTCATTTCGTGTGCGACAACAAACCAAAGGGGAGAACGATCGAAGGGGAGGGAGCCATTTGGCAAACAAAATCATTTTCATTGCCCACCGAAAGAGATATATTTAAAAAAGATCAAAAAACACACACGCACAAATATACAAGTAGAACATCCGTTTTCTAATTTCTTAATTTCAAACCAAATTCAATCTCAATTCTGTACGATCTATCTTTTCAATAAAGCTCTAACAAGCCGCGAGCGGAAGCATTTTCTGTTGTGAGAAACGAAGACTACGAAAAAATCGGGGTAGAAAAAAGTAGAAAATAAAAACGTGCGAACCAAACTTACAAACACCAAACAACCAGAAAATGCCGGCTCAAGTCGGACATGCGCTGAGAAACTTAATTTTTGGCTGACTGACGACTGGTGAGACAAGAAACTGGTTTCCAATTGCCGGTAAAAAGTAAGGAAAAAAAAAATGAAAACCTGGGAGGGAAGGGGTTCGGGTTAGGCCAGCCAGCCAGCACGCATGACTTCAGCAAACCACAAAACAACAAAACAACACACAAAAAATACTTCGACGCGCCGTTTTCCCAGCTGTTTGTTGACCTCAAAGCCCAAGTCGCAGTCAGAGTCAAAGCCAAAGCAAAAAGACGGGCCAAGTCATGGTTATATGGGCAGGCCAAGTCGGACCGGGCCATAAAAGAAGAGCAAGCCGGGTAGCCAAGTTAATAATAGACAGCCCAGCCGCCACAGCCACACTCACTCAGCCAAGTTAAGTCAAGTCAAGTCAGGCCGAGCAGCAGCAGAATCCGAATCCGAATCGGAATATCAGACGCCGGGGCAGCAGAGCAGAAGCAAGACAACCAGAACGATACTGGTTCTTCAAAAGGCTCAAACGCTGTCGACTGAGATGGCCTCAACTTGAGGGTAACAGAGAGAGGCCCTAATAAGTGTTGGCTTACACAATGATGGGGCGGTGTTCTGGGCCCAAAGCATTCGCAGAGGCGGCTGAAATGATGGACCTAGCAAACATTGTTGTAACTGACTCACGAACATCTAGACGGGGGGAATAATTATTGACACAACATTGATTCTATTAAAAAAAAATGAACTATATTTCACATAAATTAAATTAATTTACATTAAATAAACTTGAGGTTTTTATCTTTAAATTATTTAATGAGTAAAAGCAAAAGTTACTTTCTATAGGCAACAAAATGATGATTCGATTCTAATAAAATGAATCCGGAAATTGAAGTATAATTTATTTTGTAAACACTTTATAGATTTATAAAATCTAATGAATTTCGCTTTATTAACGATCACTTTGTTTGTAGTTAAAATATTTGTAAATTTTTTGAAATTATCTTTATAATGTAATTAAATTATTGGCTTATTAAACTCTATATGATATAATTCTTTATTATCTTTCTATTTTTATGAGATCTTTATTTGAGTGACTTTCTTTTAACCATATTTAACTGTATCTTTAATGCTAACACGATTTTATACGTTCCGTTTTGTTGGATCGGTAAAAAGTTAACATTCTTAGCCTATGTTGTTTAATTCTTTGAGCCCGACAATTGAGTGAATCAAGCGTAAAGTGAATGAACACATAAGAGGTTGAATAAAAGGATTTCCCCAAAACGAGGAAACTCCATGATGAGGAAGAAGAAGGAGAAGACGCGGAAAAGCTGTTGAAAACGCTATGAAAAGCGCAAATGGCAATAAGAAAGTGACGAAGAAGCAGACGCAAAGGCACAAAAACCTATAAAAGCAGCGGAGGAACAACAAAAACCACAACAACATCACCAGGCGGCAAAAATATAAGACAAATCTTCAAGGACGTATGCCAAGGTAAACAGACACACATATGCCAGCCACGAAGGAGCGGGGGGGGAGACGGAGGAGGAGCGAAGGAGAGAGGCAAGAGGCAAGACGGGGGAGAGCACAAAAAATAAGTAAAAGTAGAAGAAGCAAGACGGCAAAAGAAAACGCGACCTGTTTGATGGCAGCACATAAACACACTCACACACACACACACTTACAGCAAGGAGATGTGAAAAGCAAGTGTAGGAAAAACTCGTTTCAAAATGGAGGGTGGGCAGGGAAAGGGGGAGGGGCCAAGGGGTAACCCCCCCAACAATCAGGAATAACTCGAGTAACAAAATGTAGGTAAGTTTTATTCCGTCCTCCGCTTCTTCGCCTGCTTCGTTGTGTTTTTTCTTCCTCCTTTTTTTTTGTTGTTGTTGTAAGGAGGGGGAGGGTGGGGGGAGGAGGAGGACAACATAAAATTTAATCAAAAGGCAAACGTTTGAAAATGTGCCAAAGAAGGAGCAAAAGGAGGAGGAGGAGCAAAAGGAGAAGACGACGACGTGCGCGTAATGTGTAGTAAAAGCCAGTTTGATAACGGGCTTTCCCCCTCTCCCCTCTTATCCTCCGTTTCCCCCTCTCTTGCTCTCTCTCTCTCTCTGGAGTACATGTGTGTGTGTGTATATTGTCTAGCCTAGATTTACCAACATAAATTATGCAAGAAATAGAGCAGACAGCGCGAATCGCCGGCGAAAAGGAGGACACAAGCAGCAGTAGAAGAAGCAAGCGAAGGAGCCAGAAAAAAGGAAGAGGGACAGACGGCAAAAGGCAAAGGCAAAGTCAAAGACAAGGTCAAGGTCTCTATTACTCGCTCACTCTCCCCTTCGCTATCTTCTGGGGGTACTTAAAGATATATAAAAGAAATAAAAGCAATAATAATACTAATAATATTAACAAAGGGCTGCGACGATTAAGAAAACGAGTTCCATTCAAACAGGTTCTTCTTCAGCGGTCAGTCTTTTCGACTGAATCTAATGGTTCTACCAAAATTTTCTACCTGCCCGCTACCTGTTGCAGCCAACAGAAAACCGAAAGTCACTTTTGCCACAAGGGATCGGCCATTAAAAAGTAACCCTCCTCCTCCATTCCAATTTTCAATTCGACATCATACGAGGAACCCTCCTCATCCACCTGTACACTTTTGTACATAAGCAGATTGTAGAGTCAATGTGCTCGCAATACCTTGAGTCACCCTATTTAACGCTCAGGTGTACCTCATGTGATGTAATCTGGTAAGATGAGCACCCCAAGAAAACCTATAAATAAGAAAAACCAAAAAAAAAAGAATGATTGGCCAACCGAAATTGTTGTCAAACTGCTAGAAAACAATGAAAAAAAGAATCCACAAACTGCAATTAATTTATAAATAAAACCAGGTAAAACTAGCAAAAGATATGAATCAATTTTATAGTAATAAAAGTAGTTAAACTCTTCGAATACTTTAAGTATTGGAAGTTCTTGAAAGGATCTGATCACATGTAAAATAAATGGTATATTATAGATCAATTTAATAAATCAGCATTAAAATTTTAAAATTGTTTCGGTTCCAGAGTTCTAAATTTATGAATGAAATACTATATTTAAATGTTTCTATGAAAACTCTTTGGTAACACACACATGGCTAAATTGTTGAACTCCCCTCACTGAGAAAACCACAACCGAAGAAAAAGGGAAAAAGATTCTTAATTGTCATGGGAGCGGAGCACAAAACATTCTCTTTCAACTTCACTTCCCTGTTCTTTTTGGGGTTTTTCGGTTCGGTTAGAAATATATATATAAGTATATATACATTTTTTTGGTAATTAATTCTACGCACTTGCGCAACAATGTCGCGCTTGGCTATAATTTCCAGCCGAATCCACGCACTGGATTTTCAAGGTCTAATGAGTTTGTTGCCACCAGAAACCACCATTGGCTATAATGAGCCTGACCAAAGAAAAATTATAATCATCATTGAAATAAATGATTAAATTGCTGTAACCAGTACAGTGCGTTTCACAACCACTTAAAGATCTAAAAATATATAAAGCGATTTCTTGAAGGAAGTTAACTCAGTCAAATAATAATTGTTGTAGTTTGTTAATTTCTATTTTTGGTAAGAAAATTAGTTCACGCACTCACAAAAAATTAATAATTAAGATGAAGTATTTTATTCTTTGGCAAAGTTAATTAAAATTCTCGAAGCTATGAAATCCTTCCCCACTTCAAAATTCATCCTCGAGTTATTCCTCGTTTGTGCCGCACTGTGAGCATAATTTTTATGATTCATTATAGTTATTGTGGTTGGCTGCTTAGGCCTACACCTGGAACAATCAACTTCTTGACGATCTCCAACACCTGAGGATGGTGAGGGGAGGGGAGGGCAGGAGGTGGCTGGTTCCCATCCGGCCGATGTTAGGTTCAAGGCCTTTGATAATTTGGCATCAAAGTATTTGGCAAGCTGCCGTCGAGATTGATTTGCCATTCGGTGTTTCTTTTTTTTCTGTTTTTTTTTTGCAAACTTTTCATGATTAATTAGTGTTAATTACAATGTCGTCCAGGCGAACGACGTTTCGTAAGACTTGCTTAAATCTTATACAACAATCCCCACCAAAACGAAATCACAAATTGTAAAACGATTACATAAGCCTTTAATATGAATGAATTGGGAACTGGGAGTCTGTGCCTCGTTTCGGTGTTTTTTTTTTCTTTTCGATTTTTTTTATATACGGGTGCGAGATGAGCTCATTTTTGTTTCGAGGCGATACCAAACAAAATAAAGCAACAAATTGAATTTTGGAAATATAATATAGGGGCAGCAGCAGCTAGCAGTGTGCTTTGGAGTGTCATCATTAGGTTGGTTTTCTTGGTTAACCAGGTTCTTTCTTTGAACTGAAATTGCTTAATGGTTTCTTGGTGGCCAAGAGGAGAACGTTTCGACATGTTGGGGAGTTTGGCCAAATCGAAAGAGTTGGTGAAATCTTATTAAAACTAAATTTTGGAGTACAATTTTACAGAACATTTTGAAATTTATAAAGTCTTCAAATACCTTTTTAATTTAATTATATGGGAACTTCGATTTTACAAAATATTTGTATCATGTAAATAACTCTAGATCCTTAGTTTATAATTAAGTTTCTTTTTTGCTTTAATAGCAAATTCAATCCGTTGAACTAGCCAACTAAGTGGCCAGGCTTATTGGACAGGAAAATCCAATCCAGCTTAACCAGCGGCGCTAAGAGAGCATCTTCACAGATATATTTGTATATATATAACATATAACAAGTAGGAGAAGTGCCAGCTGCAGTTGCAAGACCCCGATGAGAAATAGAATGTGAACACACATAACAAGTGCGTGCCGGGCGAAAACATATAGCAACACTGTAGCATACAAAGTCGGGGAAACACACACGAGCAGAGCACAAGCATCTGCGCCACTAGCACTAGATCTCTTAATTGAATTTAGACCAAAGCACGAACAAGACACAGAAAAACGCATTACGGGTAGGAGACGACTTTGCGCTAATAAGTTTATTATAAAATAATAATTACAAACCGAACTCAACTGCGGACGGGGGGAGGGGGACGGAAATAACGAGAAAGTCGTTGCACGCTGATTAGCTTTGTGGCTACACCGACCCAACTTTAGCAGTTTTGTAGTTTATAGTTTGTAGCTGCTAGCTGCTAGCTGGATGGATGCTGTATCTATATCCAAAGCCAGTGAATCTGTATCTGTATCTGTATCTGTGGATGGATGCTGATTAGGCATCAACAGTGGCAGTGGCAGCAAAGCGAAACCGAAATCAAACCAAGCACGTACACAAAAGTGTTAATTGCAAATGTACCAAGAAGCCAGTGACGGGGAGCAGCAGAAGGGGTTTTGGGAGGGGTTTCGACGTTTGCACTGGCGTTGCAACTCGAGGTGCCAATGCTTCGGGCAATGCTACAGTGGTAACTCCAGTCGTTTCAGTATTCGTTCTTTTGGAGTTTACATATTTATTAGATTTTGTATCTATTCGTTCAAGGGATGAGAATGCTTCTACATCTTATTGGCTTTCATTCATTGAATTAAAATATATAGTTAATACATATAAAATATTAATAAATCATTCAGGATTGAATGCATTTTCATCATATACCCAACATATTTCTAAGAGTAGAAGTATCAAAGTTCGAACCATTCAAATTGATTGATTAGCAGGGATTATGGGATTTTGGGATCTTGGGTTTTGGATTTCCAGCGCATGCGCGACTCGTGTTTCCTACGGTCAATAAGGAAACACTGCTTTTGAACTCAGCTCCAGTGGTGGCTCTGCCCACAAATCGATGATCGGCAATTGGATTATGACGGAGAGCTGTGGGGGG
>JAJJHY010005742.1:5061667-5073982 GCA_021224005.1 Drosophila setifemur
GCACATGGCCAGTTCCAAAAAAAAAAAAAGTTCCGTTCCCATCATTTCCCCTCCTCCAAGAACCTCTTCCCTTCCCTTTCCCATCCATTTCATTCCCATTTCCATTTCCACAAGCATTGCCAATCTGAAGTCCACTCGCCGTCGCAGCCATACAAAAATTTTTCAAGGCGAGTTGGACGCGCCAAAAAAAAAGGGGGCCACCACCACACGAGCGAAAAAAATATCCCAACGCACACACTCACACACACACACACAGTCGTACAGAAGTAAAGCCAAAATACGCACCAAGCAGAAGACGACGTCAACGTCAAAGCTCCAACTCAGGAACAAAAAACAAAAAAAACAAAAACACAGAGAAAGAGAAGTTGCGGTCGAAAACGAAGCAAAAACATACAAAAGTACAAGGGCAAATACAATAAAAGCAAGAGCGCCAACAACAACAACAACAACCAGAAGAGCGGCGGCTGCGAAGCAGAAAATAAAAATGGGCGAAAAAAAGTTTTAATACATAAAGTAAAGGTGGAGAAGGAGAAGAAGGAGGAGCAGGAAACTCCAAGAACATGTGCAGAAACAACGGCGACAACGAAAGAGATACAAGCAACAAACACACGCACACACGGCGACCACAGATGCATTTGTAGTTGTAAGCGCCCCCCTCACACACACACACACACACACACACTGAGGCAAACAGGAGCGCAAAAAAATCGGCAACTTGTGGAAGGTTGAAGAGGGGGGCGGTGGGTGGCAGATGGCCGGCAAAACTTTTGCAGCGAAAATATAAAAATGGAGCGCACGTCTGTGACAAAAACAAAAAGAAAAAAAAAGGAAAAGAGCGAATGCCAGAGGAGGAGGAGGAGGAGGGAGCAGGGGGGGGGAGAGCATGAATGGGAAGTCGTCGTCTGCCAGTCGCCGCAAGAAGAAGAAGCAGCGACAGCGGAAGGAGAGGAGAACCGTACGTTTTTACGGTAGTGTGTGTGAGTGATAGTGTGGGTGTTGGAGAGGGGTGTGATGGTTGGACCGCCGGCCGTTTGAGTGCTCCCTCAGCTTGAGCCATTTTTTTTTTCTGCTCAGCAAATGACTTGAGCGCGAAGCAAGTTGAGCGTTTATTTGCTCATTGGATTCAAAGAAGGGAAACGAGCGAAAAAAGAAGGCGCGAACAACTCGAACGGACGTCACTGTTAGCCATGGACAGTGCTGTAGTAATGTGGTGGCTGTCCCCGCTTAAATGGTTGCTGCTTAAATAAGTTAATGTTAACATTTAACAGTGCATTTCCGCTTTGCATTTTTGAAAGTAACATTTTTGGAATTATTAAACATTTACAACATGAAAATTATATTATTTGAACAAAAACTAAAGGAATATATAATACTTTGAAACCCCAAAAATTTTCTAACTAGATTTTAATTAAAATTTATATATTTGATTGAGTTTACAAGTTAAAATACAACTAAATCTATGATTTCCACTTCCAACTTTTCACCCTGACTGAAAATAATCAAATTAAAATTTGATGACTTACTCGAGCACGACTTCAAACGTGCAATATATTGACGGCAAATTAAATGCACTCTTAAATGAATCAATTAAGCAACGAATTTATGAATAATTTAGATATCCAATTTTAGTCCCAATGAACATGACACCCTTTTGACCTGTCCAGCTAGCTAATTATTGATTTCAATCGATACATTTGCAAAGCCCTTGTGCGCAGAGTATGCAAATCAATATTAATTACCAGCTGTAGCAACACAAAACCCCGGGGCGGGCATTGGGAAATGGGCATTGGGCATTCGGTATCAATAGCAGCCACAGCAAATACTACATTTCCCCGATAAATGGGTAGAAAAAAAAAAGGGAAAGAGGTATGCCCCAGAGCAATCGTCAACAACAAGAGTTAATGAAGCACACAAATGACAATTACAATGGGGCGTTGTCGTCAAATTCAAAGCAACAAACCGAGGCACGTTTGCTGCACTCAAAAAAATCATATATATTTGCAAGAAATATTCTAAATGTTTTTGCTGAATTTTTATCTCTAAATGTAAAAAGAGCCAAAACACCATTTTTGGTGGTTACCGAAAATAATTTAAATTAGTTTACTACTTAAATATTGTGTATTCTTAAAAATTTCATTTGGTATTTTGTTGTATTTTGTGGGTATTACATTCTTAAATTTTGTTAAAATAATTAAGACCTGGTTCCCTTGGGAATTTAGATATATTTTAAATCTCATTAACCATTCATCATTTGAAAACTTGTTGAAAATTTAATATAGATTTAGGAACTAACCAAAACTATATAAATTCTTCCATTCCTTTCCTTCCTTCCTTTTAGTATTTAAAACTTTATTATTGCAAATTACCAATATTTGCATAATTTCTCCCTGTGTATCTGGCAGGTTTCAGTGGGTGGCATTCAGATAGATACGGAGCAAAAAGGGGTGAGGAGCCTGGGGAGGAGCGGAAATCAGGGGAGCTGCGCCCAGATAACAGCAACGACCCTGACAGTAATTGTACCCGTACCTCTCTCTATATTTGTGTGTTCAATTTAAAAAATAAAAAAAATAACAATATTCGTGGTTTTTGTTTGTTGACACAGAGATTAGGAGGTGGTAATTGTGGGCAAACTGTGTGTTTCATAACTGCCGGCCAGTGGAATGCAAATGGACTACGATAAATGATAGGCAGTTGCTATTTAAAGATAAATCATCTCAAAGAGTCAATTACCCAGTTGAAATATATATACTGACTGACAACTGTAGTCGGCTTAGAAAGATAATCTATATTTAGAACCCCTATTTATGGGCTTTGTATTTAATTCTGGTTTGAATAAAGAACCTTCATTTATTGAATACATTTCCATTTTCCTTTCAATCTCAACTGATTTATTTTTAAATAGCCTTTAGTAATAAAAAGATCTGTGTAACAGATTCACCAGAAAACAGATAACCAAGAATGGAAGCTAAATATACTCCCTCCCAATGGGCTATCTTATCGAAAGGGAGAGAGAGCTGCACAATAAACATCTGGTAGGAGTCTTTTTTCCATCGAGACAATAAAAAATGGCTATTGAATGTTTATGGGGTGATAGCAAAGTTTTAACCAAAATCAATTGTTAAAAAGACCTTTTCTAGATATCTTATCCGCCAGTCATACTAATCTCTTTCTCAGAAGGTAATATATATAGTATATTGAATTTAATTTTTGAGCACGTTTCCTAGCTTTGTTATTATTATTTAAATCTTTAATTGAATTTGAGTTTGGAGTAACAAAAATAGATATATTGTATAGTTTATTCCCTTTTCTTACTGCCTTAAACTATCCCTTAAATAATTCATCTATTTTTCTATACACCCTTTAATATCGACATACCTGTAGTTCCGATTCGGTGACATCGATTTCCCCGCGATATACAAAATCGATGATGGTCTTGAGGTCGGTGAAGATAATGTCGGCGGGCAGGATGATCGTTGGATGCTTGCAGGGGTTCTCCAGAAGTAGCTTCTGGAAATATGTCGAGCAGGCGGACAGGACAACCTTAAAAAAAATACAAAATAAATTAGTTTCGATTGAAATGTATCTCAAGGGGAATGTATCCAGTTATTATCCCCTTACCTTGTGGGCCTTGAGGGATCCGTGCTCGCAGGACAGTGTGACATCGACAAAGGACAGATCCTCGCGCAGCTGCTGGAACACTGATGTCATCGTGTTCTGATAGTTGTTCCAGCGCAGGCTGAAGTACTGATGTCCTCGCACGGCAGCCATTTTGGTAGTATATTTATTGCTGCTCCTGCTCCTGCTGCTGCTGCTGCTGCTGCTTCGCTCTCCGAATTACCGGCTTTTGTTGTTAATATATATATTTGTCCGTCAAACTATATTTCGTTGTATCTGCAGTGACGTGAGCTCAACACGTCAATGGCTCTCGGCCGTGTTGCGTGTCCTGCGGCGAGAGGAGGCGAAAGCATAGGAGAATAGTGTTAGACAAATGCGGTTAAGTTGGGGAAATCAATCAATACAGAATGTGGCTGTAAATGTGCTGCATCCTCCGATTCCAGCCACTTGGCCAATTGCCGTTCCCGATGCAACTGAGCAGGAATTGCAGCCGCATCGCCCAACAAACCCAACACCAGCCATCAGCAACCAGCGCAACCACATGTTGAAGATGTAATAAAAAGGAGTCTCGGTCCATTGTGTTGAGAGGAGCTCCACAACGAATTGCAGGGCCAGAGAACGAGAGAAAAACCAGGAGGAGCATTATGGGAGGAGGGAGAGGTGGTAGCTGGAGCAGGAGCAGGAGCTGGAGAGGAGTTGAAGAAACTATGCCGAAGACAGGTAGGAGAGTATTTATAGGTGGGTTGTGGTCGAACTACCAATTGCCTGCAGGCTGAGATAAATCTAATCGACTAAAATTATGATTATTTGAATTGGATAATGTTTTCGAATTATTTAGAGATTTAATTTGACAGAAACTTTTGGAGTATTTGAAATGATTCGAAGATTTCTATTTTATAACCATTACTGAGGATATTTATTACATAATTAAATGTTGTTCTTAATGTTTATGCATAGCAAGAATAGGTTATTTCAAAAGTGATTAATATTGAAATCAGTTTCTGGAATAATACTAATTTTGAAGTATTACGTTTTATTAAATATAAATATATATTTATAAATATCAAAGTATCATTTATAAAGTATCAAAATATGTATTCTATTTTGTAAATGGGTAAAAAATTGTATTTCAAATAATTGGATATCCTTTAGAAAACATTTTAAATATCGAATAAATATTTTATTTTTCACAAATACTAAAAATAACCTTTATTTAGCTAGATTTTATCAAAGTGCTATTAAAAACAACTATCTAGTTATATTATTTCCAATACTGTCTTTGTAAAATACATATTTAATTGAAATCAATTTAAAATTACTGAGATAATTCCCTAAACTTTGATTTTAGCCAAAAGGCCTTTAAGCCGAATGAATACGAACTATTTTTGTACTTTATTTTGTTTTGCGCTGGTCGTGTCGCGTGGTTTTTAGCAGTGGTTCAGCGGCTCAATCCGCAATTCGGAATAGTTTTGTTTTGCGCATTTTCATGTAAAATGCTCTGCGCCTGGCCTGAAGGATGGAGGAAACCGAAACCAGTTTTAAGTGAAACCTCTTTTTTCAATGGCACGTATTGGGTGCCTGCGAGTTGTTTTTGCTAGTTGGGGGTATTGTCAAAAAAAAAAACACCAACAACAACAAAAATAATGAAAAGAAAAGAATAATAGGAATGCTGAAAGGATGCTCGTCGAAGAGGCAACTTGCCCTGCAAATAGAACAGGATGGTGTGCGGAGCAGAGGGGTTGGATGGGGGGTTGTTGGCGGTGGTGGTGCGGGAGTTGGTGGCAAGAAACCAACTTTGGCTTGCAACATCCAATGCATACGTTAAAACTTGCAACCGCAATTTCATTCCAAACAAAAGCTCGACTTCAAGATAAAGAGAAACCAAAGGGATTTCGATTCTGATGGCAAATGTCTATAAATCAAAATGTTCCAAGTTAAGGCCTTAAATTCTTATAATTCGTTTTTTAATCGCTCAAAAATATTAGTTTAGTTATTCATTATTCATATATATTAAAATTCAATCAAATTAAATTTTTTTTTTTATTTAACATGTTTTGTTATATTTCCCGCAAATCGAATTTTATCAATTTTTTTTTTATTTTGACCATTTCAATTTATTTAAGTTTTACTGTAGTTTCTTTTAGGTTTCATCTTTCGGTTTTTTTTTGGGCGCCTAAATCGAAAGATTCGCAATCAAAACAAAACGGCGTCAAGAAAAATGTGCGAAAAGGAACAAGAAACGGTGTTGCCACCCACACAAAAAATTTGGCTCTCTCCCGCTCTCCCACTCGATTTTTTTGCCTCTCTATCCCTCTCACTCTCTCTCTCTCTCTTGGAAAGCTTATCATCAATCGCGCATTAAGCGGTCTGTTTGTTGTTGTTTCTTTTGCAATACATCTTCTTTCTCCACTAGGCCCATCCACGTTTTTTTACCCTTGCGGAGAGTCTTATATTTTAATTACATTGTTAGGGCATACAAAAAGTATTCACAATTTATAAACAAAAGGAATTCGTCGGGACATTGCAACTTTTTATGATATTTTTTGTACGATTTTTGATATTTGAGGTAAATCTTTTTAGTTTAAATAAAATTTGGAAAAATAAAACATTTAAATGTTCAATGATTTGTCCAATTCGATGACTGTATTTGGTTTATAAAGTATCTTTGCATTTTTTAGGACTCCTGTTGCTTCCTTCATTTGTAGTCTTAATTTGATACTTTTTTGTACCTATTCACATTTCTCAAAAAATTAAGATTTGTGCCAACAATATTTGTTTTGTAACTCTTGTCTATGAATAATTTAGACTTCAAAAATGATTTTTATTTGTTTTTATTTTGATTTAGCTGCACATATATTGTGTTAAGAATAGGTTGCCCAGCGACTTGGAAATTAACTTGTGCCCCAAACGACTTTCTTGAACTTTGAGACACTAAAAAGTATTTTCAAACTGCATCAAATTGCGCAAAAAAGCCAAAACAAAAATATTTAGAGCTGTTATACCGAAAAATTTGTATAATCTGTATAACAAAATTATATAATCGGAGGAAGTCATTCAAATCGTATCATTTAACATACATTTGAACCTACAAATAGTTTCAACAGCTACCAATTTACTAATCAGTAATTGCCATCATGACAAAGCTGTGATTAAAAATGATTCGCCTAATTGGGTACTAATATTAAATTCAGGCACGCTGATTTAATTATAAAATATATTATACTCAAAACATAAATGAAATATTTTAAATAGATAGGGTATAATATAAACTCTGTGAAGCTTTTAGATGTGCGACACTAAATCAGGTAATTTGTTGTTTTTTTCTTTATCTGTTTTATCTGTAACTCATTTTAATCCAATGAATCCAATTATACTAAAAAATGGAATATATCACGCATACGCATTATTTTGATCTGTAGATTATTATTCCAACCTATAACTACAATTTAATATCCTCAAATATCCTAATATCACGGATTTCCCAACATATTTCCCATTGCAATCAGGCAATTACAATATCAAATCCAATTCCATTCCAATTTGCCCACTGTCCAATCGGTTTTCGGCCCACTGTCCACTGCGTTCCAGGCAACTTCGTTTTCGTTGCGTCTCTTCTGGGTTCTTCGCTTCTGCGGAATCGTGTGCAGGGGAGCGAGCGAGACAGCTGTTTGGCTCACATTGTTGCGGGGGCGGAGAGGAGGGGTGGGGAGGGGAGCGAAGAGAAATGGAGAAGGGGAGGAGGAGGCGCAAGACAAATGACAGCGCGCTGCGAAATGAGTGGCGATGGTGGTGGGTGAAGGAGAGGCGAAAGAAAATGGATTTTAAACATTTTTGTTTTGATTATTATTGTTCTTGTTCGTCGCAAAACTTTGGGAAGGCGGAACGGGCGAGGAGAGGAGAGCGAATGCGACTGCGAGCGAGAGCGAGAGAGAGAGGGAGCTGGGGCTTGCAAATAAGAGAGTGGATAGCAAAAGTGCAAGTGGGGTGCATGCCCCCCCTCCTTCTCCACCGCTCCCGCCCCCCGTGGCTGCCCAACTGCCCATTCGATGTAATGCAAATGTAATGCTGAACAATTGCATTTGCCAATTGAAACCAATTGAAAGGTTTTTCAGTATTTTTTTCGCCCTCCTTTTTTTATGCACTTTTTTTTTTCCACCGCGCCACCTCGTATTTATAGTTGTTGCTTTTGCTTTTGCTTTACCTTTTTGCTATTTATATTTGATTTTTGCTGCTGCAATTTGCCGCCCGCCTTCAATTTGTTGCTCTTTTGCATAATTCGCTCACGCAATACACGCACACATACCGTGATATATATATATATATATACGAATATATCAAATACGTCAACAGCGGCAGCAACAAGAAATAGGAAAAGAGTTTTGCCGCCTTACGTATTACGTTGCGTTGTTGCTTTTCTAGTTAGCCTTTGTTGTTGTTGTGGTAGTTGTTGTTGTGTTTGTCCTGCTGCACTCACTCACACGCGCATACACACACACATAGCACACGCACTGACACAATAACAACCGAATTTACCGCCAGTTTTTCTCGGTATTCGTCTTTTTTCCTATTGTTTTTTGCTTGTTTTTTTTTTTTTGTATTAATTGTGGTTCGCTTTTATTTTTATTTTGCCAGAGCTATTCGGTGTGTTATTCGTTTCTGCTTTTTGCTGCTTTTGCTTTTGCTGCTGCTGCTGCCTGCCTGCCTGCTGCGCTGCTCTTCTACGCTCGCACACACACACCCGGACGGCGGCACACACACACACACGCGCACAGCCGCGAGTAACGCGATTGGTTTTTCATAATTCGCACAAAACTTAAAATTTTGTAGATTTTTAGCTATGCCATGCTCGTCGGGGCTGGTGCATTTTCGCTTCCGTTGCACTTTGCCCGCTTCATAATTGAGGGATGGCGGCAGAATTGGCTGGATTTTCGCACGATATTTCGCACTTGATTCTCGCACACACACACCGCACACGCACGCACGCTGGGGCGATGAAATTCGCTGGCAAAACGGAATTTAAAATAATAATTATTTTTTCAGCTCTTCTCGTTCGTGTTCGTTCTCGTGTTTGCCATTTTCTTATTGAGCTGCCAGATCGCTGGAATGCGGTGGCCGCGTTGCAAAATCTACTCGCAAAGCTCTACTCTTATGTTTAGGAGCTCCAATTAATTTACTATTGCAAAAAACATTAATTTTTCACCTTCACTTTCGATATTATATACTTTTAAGGTGTTAAATCGCTTAATTTCTTTAGTGTTTCTATCTAGGTGGCAACTACTTATCGGCTCTTCTTTGCCTGCCACTTGTGCTCTAGCTGGTTGTCCCACTCGCACTGCCCACATTTGCCAGCCTATTGATTTTTTTTTCGCAAAGTTGCCACTCTGTTGAGTCGCGCTGACTGACCAAAGCTAAATGCGTTGGAGTGCACGATTGGCACGTGTTATCGATAGTTTGGCGCGCGAATTTCCAAATTCAAATTTATTTCGCTTTAAGTACCTGATCATAACATTAAACACGGAAAGCCATTTAATGCTCGTCTGTTGGCCAACCACTGAACTCTATGTATTTATAATGAGCAAATAAATATTCGCCACCAAAGACGCCGCATTTGCATAATGAAGGCGAAACCATTCAAATGAGTTGCACTTTTCCTCAGCCATAATTTGAATTTGAGTTTGCCCAGGGGGGTGGCCCAATAAAAAACTTGGCTCTCCATCGATCGGTGCGGCATACAAAGCGACTGATTTGCAGCGCATGTACATACATACATACATACATACATCCGACAGATACACCGATACATGTGCACATTTGCATTCGGATGCGTGGAGTGGAGCGTGGAGCGTGGAGCGGGTAAAAGCCAACAGCTAATAGCTAAAAGCGAACTTACGTGCCAGCCCAGCCGTCCCAAGCGGTGCCCAGCCAATGGCGGAGCCAGCCAATTGACATTCATGAGCCCCAAGGCCGAATACATTAAAATAATTGCATGTTCTAGCTCCAAAGCACACAAATACAACCAAAACAACAACAACAACGAAATAGTAACAAAACGCCGCACACATAATTGTAGCATGATCGAGTTTCGTCGTTTCATTGCTCGCCAATTAATTGCCCCCCTTTTTCCAGCAACTTTCCAGCGCATGCACGGTGCGGGAAAATCGATCGAGCAAGAGAGAGAGAGAGAGAGGTGTGGAATGGGGAGTGGGAAAACTCGGCGAGGTCGTTCCAGCAATTGACGTGTGCACCTATTTACCCACCAAAACACACTCTCACACACACTCTCACACACTTCACCAATGCTCGCCACAAAGCTCGGCTACAGACATATATACATATGTAGGTACATATTTACATACATATAATTACAGGCGCACATAGAGCCCCCACAAATGCGTTCTACTCCATTTAAATACATGTAATCCCCCAACCCCAAAAACCCCCCCAAAACCACATCAGCTACATACATACATATGTTTGTATGTACGAGTAGTAACCTGCATAAGTATTTACTTTTTAGGTACATTCACTGAAGATGAGTTCTGAGGGTCACAACTTTTTCGTGACACGAGGCCAAACTAATTTCTATAACTTCTATATATTTTATTTTAATGTGTAAGATAAAGTTGTAAAAAAAGATCCCCATGAAACCTTCACATATTAAGTTTTGAACAAATATTAAGACACAACAAAGATATTTTTATTTCATATGGTAAAATTAGATCTACATATATAGAAGATAATATAGTACCTATTTTTTTTATATATACATATATGTATATACATATATGTTTATGAAAGTATTTGATCATTAAACCTTAAAAACATGACATGATTTCAATAAAAATCTTTAAAAATCACAAAAGATACTTTAAGATCAATAAAGATATTTTATCTAATAATTCTTACTATAGCTCAAGGATATGGAAAATCGGCAATAAATCCGCCAACAAAATTTACTTTATAAATAACAATAAATGCACAGATTGACCCTTTTAAAACCATTTTAACGATCAACAAAAATTAAAAAGCTTTTATGTGAAGTGACTAAATTGCCTAGAAACAAACTGATTACCAAAAGGGGTCGGAAAAGCTGCGCATACTCATTAATTAATTAGCGAAAAATATAGTTTTTCCAGATCAGATGAGAAAGTTATAAAATTAAACACAGTTTGATATGCAAGGGTAAAAAACTTTGGTAATGTCATGGGAATGTTTGAGGGTGTATGTATTTATGTGGAACCTAACCTACGTTAATCATTATTGATTACACATTCCTTGAATTAGAATTGCCAGTACCATCGCTAATGCAAACGAACACACACACACGCACACTTACACACGCACAACCTTTTCCACAATTAGAGACGGGCAAACAGGCAAACAAAACAAAAGCAAAAAATAAAGGAGAGAAAAGATCCCCCACACCAACGAGGCAGCAGCAGCAGCAGCGCTGCCAGCGTCGACGTCGGCGTCGGCGGAGAATGGAAATGGTTTTTTGGGATCGAAATGGAAAAGCAGAGCGCTGCTCCAGAAAAAAAAAAAACATAAAGCGACGTAAATTGGAATGGAAAGGGGAGCGACAGAGAGCGCCAGCGTGGGGAAAATGAGAAAAATGAGAGTGAGCGCATTAGAATGAGGCGGCTGCTGCAACAATTAATGCATATTAAGGTCACTCAGTGCGGCCCTTCTGCTCTCTTTTGCATGTGATTTATTTTGTTCTCATTCGATATTGCAAACTGATGCCCACAGATGGCGCCAGCAGTCCTGTTTGACAAGGAAACCGCAAATGGAATTTCATCAAATCGATTGGAAAATAATTTTGATTTACATAAATATTGCTCAAAACTTTTATTATACATTCTTTGTTGTATAATTTTATAACGAAAATTAAATAAACATTATTATTGAGTCACAGAATGTTGAAATTAGGATCTGAAATTTATGCTATGGAGATCAATTGGCTTACTTTTGAAAATCCTTTTTATATAATTTGTGTTCGACTTCGAAAAACTTCGAGTGCATGAAAACTGGAATTTGAAACTGGATGTTGGAAAATTGGAATGTGAAAGGTCGACCGAGCATATCGCTGATTTCATAGCCAATGATCCGCAACTTTTTGGCTACCAAAAAGCAAACAAAAAAAAAGAACTTCTAATGCTAATGAGCATCGCGCATCGCTCACCGCTCACCGCCCGCCCACTCGAAAGCCGAAAAACTTCTGTTTTTGGCAAGGAAATACAGCAACAACAACAACAACAATAACACCAACAACCAGTTAACAAAAGCCACAATTTACAGAGCGATTGACGTCATTGGAAGGTTTTACTATTTTTTTTTTCTATGGAAAAGTTTATGTAAGTCTGTGGGCAGAGTGTGTGTGTTGGTGTTAGTGCGCGTGCTGGGCGACAAGTGCAATGCATTTCTTGAATGGTGCGCATGCACTCACCCCCCCCCTCTCCCGCAAGCGAGAGAGAGAGAGCGAGCGGGAGTCGCGAAAAAAGCTTTTATGAGTGTGTGCTGCAAGTGTGTGTGTGTGTGTGTGCGCGCGTGTGCGTGTGTGTGTGTGCAAAGCAATTTCATGTCATAAGTGCATAAAAAATTGCAAGGCCCTGAAAAGCGGTTCGCTTCACATGATAGCCTGGCAAACATTAGATTTATCAGGCGACGTCGACGCAACTGCCTCCCCCCCTGCCCAGCCCC
>JAJJHY010005742.1:5083844-5112766 GCA_021224005.1 Drosophila setifemur
AGGGGGGGAAGCTGCCAGGGGGGGGGGGAGGAGGAGCTGAGGATTGGCGATTGCGAGCATTCTTTGAAAAGCACGGGCCATCAATCACTCAAACACACACACACACATACGCACACACAAGAACAGACTCGCATGGAAACTTAAAGAGAGTAGCGGGGAGAGAGAGAGAGAGGCATGCTAATTCCATTTCGAGTTCGAATGAAAACGAAGCTCAAAATCGGTTTCGGAATTGGAATTGAAATTGGGAATTGGGAGCTGTGAAAAGAGCGGCGCGAAATCATAATGGAAATCAAAAATAGCAACCAGCAACTCAAACACAAACACTAACACAAGCACACACACACACACACGCACACACACACGCACGCGAAGTGTGTGGAGGGAAAAGCCACAAAAAATGTGTTCGACGAAAATTGTTGAGCAAAAGAAGCGGAGCCCAGGCAAAATCCAGCAACAAAATTCAATTACATATTGACTTTTGTTTATTGTTGGCGGCTTTGAAATGGATTGGAATTTCGGTGCTGTGTGAAATCACAAGCTCCAACTTTTGTTTTTTTTTTCCTGCTTTTCGAGTGAGCGGGGTGCGGCATAAATTTTCACTTTGCCAGCTAAAAACCAACAACAACAACAGCAACTGGCGTAGAAGTGTTGCCAAAAATACAAACACACACGCACACACACTGGAATTTCGATTGCCAAACGAGTTTTGGAACTCTGCTGGCTGTTCTCTGCTTCTTCCTCTTGCTTTCAGCGAATATTTTCTTCGTCATTTCAAAGTAAAAAAAACCAAAAAAAAAAACCTAAAAAAAAAGATCAACAAAATTTCCAACTTTTATCGTTAATTTCTTTAAGCTTCATTGTTATTCTCGGTTTTTTTTTTTGTTGGTGTGTAATTATGGTCTGGCGGTTTTTTATATGCACATATTTACATACATATATATTTGCTCAAATCAAGTAATCATTTATATTTAAGCATCAAAATCAAGTTTTGGCAATTGCTAATGCAAGACAGCCACACAAAAAAATAAAATGGGCAAGATTTATACGAATGTAGGTACGTCGGCTTGTACATTGACGATTTTATTAGAAAGTAGCAATTGGCAAAAACAAACAGATATGCAAATAATAAAAAAAATAAAAAATAATTTAAAAAGCGTACAAAAGAGTGGAACCATAAATTGAAAGTTTAATCTTTCCTTAACACCTTTCTTCTTCCCCACCCGGGAATTTTAATTGGCACGCTAAAAGTATTTATTCACTAATGACAAGACAAGTGATGCCCGTTAAATGATGTCCCTAAGCATTATTAAATTTATTTTTATTACCTTTAGTGGTAAAGGTATTCTGTTAATTTATTTGCATTTATTGATGGCTGAATGATCGAATAGAATTTCTTGCATTTTAGATTATCATTATCTGAAGACCTCTCTTCTACGTCTGGAATTTTAGTTTGTTTCGTACATCGTTTATGCTTTATTTAAATTTATAAATAAATACCTATGATTTACGTTAATTGGCTTACAGATTTCCTCTTCGATCTCCAACCCACAAGTTAAATTTTAAAGTTTAATTTGATACAATTTTATACCTCTAATGAACTTGTGAAAATAAACTACAATAGATTTTCAAAATTGAAAAGCTTCCAATAAGGCTGTGAAAACAGTTACTTAAAAGCTCAAACATATCCCCTACATATATTATTT
The DNA here is from genome assembly GCA_021224005.1 of Drosophila setifemur. Lineage (NCBI taxonomy): Eukaryota > Metazoa > Arthropoda > Insecta > Diptera > Drosophilidae > Drosophila > Drosophila setifemur. The sequence goes on from JAJJHY010005742.1 coordinate 5,085,548, forward strand.
ACCCAAAAATTGTGTGATCTGCACCTTTGTTTGGGGTTTTTTTATGTGTGTGTACATAAAACTCCCCATATTCCATATTCCAGAAATTTTTCTCGTGTGCCAGCCGAAAACATTTTCTTTGCCTTTTCATTTAGCACGACTTCCTTTCGCCACAACCCCTTCCCGTGCTTCCTCTTCTTCTACACCTATCGTCCCTCCACTCTACTACACCTTCCTCTTCCACCGACGGTTGCAAAAAGCAATCAACTGTATCGTCTCTCAGGCGCGCTCGCTCGCACTCACTTGTTCTAGCGCACGAGCGATCTTCGGATTTTCGAATGCAGCAGCGAGAACAACAACAAAAGCAGAAACTTCGTGCTCTCTCTCACACACACACACACACGTGCATGCTGCTTTGCTTTGCTTTTTTCGTTGACTTTTTTTTTTTGTTCTTTTTCGCCTCGCACAAAACTTTTTTGCTGCGATTTTTCATTAACAAACGGCAACTCTCAGGAATAAAATCGTCGTCGTCGTCGCTCCGCTCGTTAAACTTTTGTTTCCTCCCCCACCAAAAAAAAAAATAAAAACAAAAACAATTTGTTACTAATTTTAAGGGCAGCGCGCATTACATAAATTACAGTGTGAAATATGGAAAAAGAAAACTGAACGTAAAACACCTGCAAAGGAAAAAAAAAATAAATTAAGTGCAGTTTTTGTGTTGTTGAGTGGAAATGCATATGAAAAATATATAACTATAATTTATTATAATTAAAGTCGAACGGCAAAGAGACATAATAGATAATAATACATTTCGTGTTTGAGTGTGTGCGTGTCCCCTCCTGTGAGGAAGTGACGAGGAGAGAGCGAGGAAAAGCTTCTACGTGACCGAGTTGCAATGGAAACTCCAATGGAAATTCAGGTGAGTGATTGCCTTAGGACGTGATGCTATGTGGGGACATTATCGCACTTTGTAAGATCTCTAAATGATCTCCACAGAATTTATGATCCACAAAGACACTCCCAGAATTGTCTCCACTTCGATCAATTAGTATTGGTTAGAGCATTTTGGCGTGTAGAATTTCGCACTGGAATGTTAATTTCCAGCCGTATGCTAAACCGTTAAAAATTAAGGTACATAATTTTACAAAATTAGAAGGAGAAAGAAAAGAGTGAGGTAGAGAGGAGGGAGTGGAGTGTGTTGCGTGTGGGGGAAAACGCGCTGCGATGAAGTCATGCTGGAAGCCAAAAATAAATCGGCAGCGATCATAAAAGCGTTGGAAGAGTGCACAAAATAATTTGCGCTTTTTAGTGGAAAATGCAATGCACACAAAACTATCCCCCTAGCATTCACTCATACAAATGCAACGCGCGCGAGGGTGAGAGAAAGGAGAGGGAGAGAGCTTGCTCGGCAACGGTAGTTTTTGCCGAACATTATGGCTTCGCCTGTGAAAAAATCAAAGGCAAGAAAAAGCGACAACAAAAACTCTCGCCCCTTGGTGGGAAACGACAAAAATACAGCAACAACAAGAGCAGCAGCGACTACGAATGATATTTTCGAACTCCACTACATAGATAACCAGAGTTGCCAACCTGCTAATGTAGCGTAAGCATAGGAAAGGAAGTATGCGAAAAATAATCAATGTAGGGTCGGAATCAAGGGAGATGCTCCTGATCAGGGTTATTAGTCTTCTAAAAATGTTCCTAAACTAGTTGCATATTTCAAATTTTTTCAAAGGGATCTATTATTTCCTTCTTAATTCGTCCCCCACAATATCGCATAGATATTAAATAAATCTCCCTATTCCCAAATATCCCCTTGAGCTTTCCTGCATTTTCCTTGCTTGATCTGCTCTTCTGCTGGCAACACTGGATGCCAACTCTGCGCGCCAAGCATACAAAGCACACAACACGCACACTTGCACACACATGCAGCCATAGAAGAGGGAGAGACAAACAGACGACGTCAACTCATTTTTCGAACTCACACTCGCACTCTTCGAACTCGCTCGGTTTAATTTTCTGTTTTCCGTTTTTCGCTGCTTTCGGCTTCCAACGACGGGCATTTCGGGTCTCGATTTCGGTTTCGGCTCTAGCTTCGGGAATCGAAATCGACTTCTCTTTTCGCTTCAGCACGACTTTCCGTGCGGCCAGCCCAGCGTCAGCGTCAGTCGTCAGTTTTTCTTCAGTGGCTCCGCGCGTCGACATTTCTGTGGTGCGTTGTTGCTGCTGCTCTTTCTGCTCTGCTCTCCGCAGCAGGCAAAGGAAAATACATACACATACACAACCGACATCGACATCCCCCCACATACAGTAAAAATAAATTCAACTTTATTGCTTTTCCCCGTCGCGTTATCGTGTGTGTGTTTGTCGTACATATATATTTATATATATATGCCTTGGAAAAGCAACACCAAAATTTGATATGTGCAAAGTTTGACGACTACGTGCTGCCTGTGATTCTATTTCGGTGTGTATATAAAGAAATTGATAAAACAAAAACCGTACATACATATATTGTGCATATATTGTAAATATGACTATGAATATCAGCAATGCAACAACGAACTGTACTTTGCAATTATTAGTTGGTCTGATTGTGTGTTTTGTGTGTGATTTTGCATATCAAATCGATACTTCCAGTGTGTGTGTGTGTGTGTGTGGTGTGCAGCTCCTATCGATTTTTCTATGTGGAAAAGCTTTCTCCCAGAGAGAGAGCGAGCGAGCTTTCCGCTGCTTTCCCGCAAATGCAACGCTGAAGTTGAAATGACGAGCGATTTTCATTAATTTTCACGCACACACCGACATTGCCTCACTTTCCATGCAAATGAGGTCAAGTGTTGCAGTGGGAAAATGGTTTGTACGAATGTGTGTGTATGTCCGTGTGTGTGATTTCTGCGTTACATAAGCTTTCTTCCCCCCAATTAACTCGAGGAAAACAGTAAACCCAAAAGCTCGGGGAAACATGCAACTAAATAAACAAAAGAGGTCGAGGAGAAAAGAGGTTGTTCCAATTAGAAACCATTATAATTAGCTTTCAAACTCCTGTTCGAAAGCACGTTTTTCACTTTGATAGATTTCTGTGGCCGCCATCTTGGTTTTTCCCCCAGCACATAAAATATTTTGTTCAATGCTGCTCTCGCCTCGCTCTCTATCTCCCTCTCCTTTTCACTCGTTTCTACTCCCTGTCGTTTGCTTTTCGTTTTATGTTTGTTCGAGAAAAAAAGCGTGAAATGTTCTCTCTGCACTTTTCACACACACACACACATCAAAAGAGAGCGGGCGCGCGAGAGAGCGTCGCCAAGTTGGCGCTCGGTCGGTCTTCCCGCTACCCTCTCTCACTCTATCTGCTCTATCTCTGTCACACGCCCGCCACATATTTTTGTTTCCACTTTGTGCTACACTTCTACTTCGCAGTTGTTGTTTTTGTTTGCTTTTATTTTTTTTTCCTTTTTATTTGTCTGTGCTCTAGAGACACGTTTACATTTTCATTTTTCATATTTTCGTGTCTCTCGCACACAAACACCAGATTTCTGCTTTAATCTTTCGCATGGTTAACACATGTACCTGCCGTTGGTGTGCGTGTGTGTGTGTGTGTGTGATGGATGGGCGGGCGATGTGGCGACGTTGCCAAATTTCACCTGCAACTTTGAAAAGTTTCATTTGTTTACATTCTACGCACATGTGCAGAATAATAACAATAATAATGCGACGACGACGACGAAGGCAATAAAGAATCGAAAAAAGCTTTTGCGCAACAAGTGTAGAAAAATCAGAGAAATAGAGGGAAAACGCAAAAAGCGCGAAACCGTTCTTTTCCGTTCTCCGTTTCCTCTTTGGCCAACAAATTTTGTTGCCTTAACGCTTTGTTTACCATTTATAAAAATTATTTCAAAGTCATCAGATTTTAGAAAAAGAAAAAAAGAAAAAACAAAAAACACCCCCGCTTACCCAATGACCTTGCAGGTGATTTCTGACCTACAACACGCGTGCCAAAAAATGTCGCACATTTCTCACTATTCTTGCTATTACAGTAAATAATAATAAAAAATAAAAAAAAAGAAGAAGGAAAATAATTGAGCAAGGTGAGTGGGGCAACAGCGCGCAACCTTTTTGCTGGCCCGTTATCGCCGCCTTCTCTTTGTTGTTTCGACTTTTATTTTTGTTAGTTTTTTGTATTTACTTTTTTTTCGCGTTGTGGCCATTAGCAAAAAAGTTCATTGAACTTGTGTGTGTGCTTTGCGTTTTATTGTGTGTTATTGTTGATTATTTTCGGCGGCTTAGTTTTGATTCACTTTCACTTGAGTTGGCGGGTAACCAAGTCGAAATAGACACATAAAAAAAAAACACCCAAACTATATTTAATTAACAATCGGGAAGCGGAAAATAGAGTTACCATTTGGAATTAGCAGCTACCTAAAGTGGCATAGAAAAACCCATCAAGAATATTGCGTGATTACAGCGTGCCCAAATATCTCATAAAAACGATCGAACGACATCATCAGCGAAACAAATCTCGGACCCTCGATAGATACAGATACAGATAGATAGCCTCACCAAGCTCCGACTTCCTCTGCTCCCACACCAACACACAACACACACTCAGAGGCTGCTGCCCAATCGCAGATACATTTACAGATACATTTGCGCATAACAAGCCCTTAACATTCACTTTAAATAGCTTTTCGAGAAAACAAGTTTTGAGGTTGACGTTTTTGTTGTGGCTGTTTTTTTTTATTTTTTTTATTATTATTTTTTTTTATTTCGCTGCTTTAATGGCAATACGACATTTTCAGCGGCCAGAAATCCGTACAGAACAGAAAAGCGAGAAGCGGAAAAGGAAAGAAAAAGAAGCATGGAAATGGAAAACGAATCTTTCAATACACTTTAAGTAAAATTTAGTGTTTGAGATTGTCTTACATTTATCGGAACATTAAAGGATATACTTTATTTTAAATAAATATAGGGAAGTACAAAGGTTGACATAGGTGTTCAAGATTATTTTCATATTAGTTGAAAAGGGTTTAAGGTTTCTTAATACAATTTATTACCCGATGACTTTCGCAATATGCTCGGAAAATCACATATCGCGCTTTTCTGAGAAACTACTTGATTACAAATCGTGGTTATGGGAAAGTTTCACATATTTTCGGGTACTTCACCCCGAAGCCTGTGAATTGCTGACTCAAATGGTTAGTTATTTCCTCATGATCCGGCTCGCTCCTCCACACTTGATTCCACATTTTCTCAATTAGCAATCGGCGATCGGGGATCGGGAATCGGGGTGTATAACCCTGCTCTGAACAGTCGAAGAAAAGAGCAGAAAGGGTGTAAAAATAAATAAATGAGTGACAGACGCCTACGTGGGTTTTCAGAGGTGTTTTTACATACCATATATAAATCTTTTTTGTTGTTGTTTGGCTTCGAACCGAGAGAGTTGAGTTTTGTGTGTTGTGTTGCGCTATTCAGCAACATTTTCAGCTGGCGGCTGTTGCTGCCAGAAATTAAATTATTGAAAGTCAGTGCGAGGAGAGTTGAGTTTATTTTTACGTCGTAAATATACAAATTTTATGTCTGGCACACGGACACACACTAGCACACACACACACTAACACACACAGAAGACATTCTCGAGCAGAAAAAGATTCCACTTTATGCAAATCTTGTGGGGGAAGTTTTATATATTTTGTTCTTGACTTCCACACCACTCCTTCTCGTCTCTTTTTTTTTGTTTTCTTATTTAAGTTATTTCCATTTTAAATTTGTTTTTCTGTGTGTTTGTGTCATGGCGATTTTTCTGGCTGCGATGTGAAATGAAATGAAATGAAATGAGTTTCTCAAACTGGTTTTTCTGCCAGCGCTCGCAAAGCGATCGGATCTTGAATCTCTAAAACCCAACAACCAACCAACCGACCGACCACCCGCTCCTCGGTCCGATTTTTTTTTTGTTTTTTTCATTTTCGAAATGGCACAGTTCTTGTATGCCGAGGAACCGGTTTTTCTTTTGACTTTTGCGCAGAACCCAGAACACAGAACCGCACAGAAAACCAGCCCCATTATTATTCCCAAGTTCAGCTCTTCTCGGCGCTCCGTTCGTTCGTTCGTCGAGAATTTTCACTTCTCTCGCTCCGCCCCGCCTCGCCTCGTTATCGTTTCCAATTTCCAGACATTGGGCGGCACTTCCTGTGACAGAGAAAAAGGACACAACGTCGACGACGGCGACAGTTGTGATCCAACATCTGCCGGCAGGACAAGCGGAAAGAGGAGGGGGAGAACCAATACCCAGAGCCTGTAGAGGAGGGGGGATCGGTTCGTTTAGGGGATGATTGCAACCCCAAAAAACCCAAAAAGCGAACCCGGGTCTGGACCCTCTCCCTCCTCCTCCTCCTCCTCCTTCTACTGTCCTTAGAAACCGGTTCCCCCGGGGTTACCGTCTGGCGCGTGCTAGGAAAAAGGGGACCTGGGCCCGACATCATCAAACATCCTTTATTATCCGCTACCCAATCCCATTTGCACATCCCATTCCCATTCATACACATTTCCATCTGGCAACCCGAATTAATGAGTTTTCCCTGCTGTAGTGGAGAACTAGAAAAGTGATTTCCAATTTATATATATGAAAGCAACTCGCTAATCAAAAGTGCGAAAGATATAACATCCAATTTTCCGCATCCACAGCGGTTGCTAAAACAAACTCCAGTTGAGTTTTTCGCTAACAACGTTTCGTAAAATGAAAATTTTGAACGTAGTTTGATAGTAGATCTCAACACATTTTAAGAATATCGATTAGGGCAAGTTGCATCTAGGAAATTATGGAAATTATTCACGTTTTCATGAAAATCTTGCGTTTGCCAAATAAAATTCCAGATGATTTTTTCGCTAACAATGTTCGTAAATTGAAAATTTGAACGTAGTTTGATAGTAGATCTCATCACATTTTAAGAATATATAAATTCCATTTAGGGAAATCGATCAGGGCAAGTCGCATCTAGAAAATTATGAAATTTATTTACATTTTCATATAATCATGCATTTGCCAAATTAAAATCCAGTTGATTTTTTCGCTAACAATGTTCGTAAAATGAAAATTTGAACGTAGTTTGATAGTAGATTTCAACACAGTTAAAACTTGTAGGATTTAACCTTTATTTATGTTTTAAATGCATTTTCATAGAATGACATCTTCATCCGCTTATAATAAACATACTGAAATTAAAATTAATTTTTAAGATCACCTCCCACCAAGGAATTTTAAAAGTTTTTAATGCTAGAGATATTCCATCCTCCATATCCTTATGTGCAACGGCAGTTTTCATAGTGTTTTTGGATGTATCTTGCCAAAACATTTTCAAATGCAGTTGCCAGATGAAAAGCCAGTTGAGATTTTCGCTAACAATGCTCCGTAAAACCTTGATTTTGGACATCGTTTGATAGTAGACCTCAACACAACAACAGTTGCTAATTACTCATTACTCCAACCCTCCCGGTCGGCCGCCCATGCCCATACCAGAACCCCCCTTGACATCTTGCATCTTTTGGGTTCTCGTGGGAAAACCGAACCCCAAAGAAGTGCCGTGGCGAGCCTTTGGTCCAACTGTACTTTTCCCGCACGCACTCACACAACAAACTCACTCACTCTCTCTCTATCTGCCTGCCTGCGCTCTCTCAGGATCCCAATTCATAATCCTCCACCATCTGCGCAAAAATAAAACCTTGCAATGTGCAAAGAGCGCGCGTCATAAGGAGCTCGCGAGGGAGAGAGAGGGAGAGCGAGAGAGATCCTTTACCGCCTCCCTGCAGTTTTTACCTACTGCTCTTTGTGCTACGTACGTGCGAGTGTGTGCGTACTAAATCCCCTTTTGTGTCGAGTTTCGCTTTGTGAGCGAGCGAGCGAGCGAGCGAGTAGTGGGAAAACCCCTCCAATGCATCATCATTGGGGTAAGAGTTGTTGTTTTTTTTTTTCTTTTCCTCTCGATTTCTATTTGTGCGCATGCCTTGCACCTTCCATGTTCCGTTGTTCCATGGACCATGTGTGCTGTGTATAACATAATCGGAGGAGAGCAGCACTAAAAACTGATCCCTCGCCTAACGGTACTTGAAGGGACGGGACGCCCTGGGGGTGATTCTCTCCCTCTCCCTCTGCCTCTCTCTATTTTCTTTTTTGCGCCTGGATCTGTGGCGAAAAAAAAACATGAGAAAACACAAAACACAAAAGGGAAGTGGAAAGGGCGCCTGGTCACGTAGACAGATGTGTTAGGCCTCCCGCTCTAACTCTATTTGAAACAGAGCACAGTTAGTTTTTGCCAGCCTAAGCAATCCCCCTTTATATGTGCATTGCAGTTAGAAGATATTTATTTTTGTGATACAATTAAGATAATATAAATAACTCCGTTTATTTTGTGTATATCTTCTTTTAGCATAAAAACATTTTCCTTGTCTCAATTTTGCAACGAAATCCTGCCTACCTGTGTTTGTGTGTGTATTTCCCGTTATATTTGCTCTGCTCTCTCTCTCGCCTGGCACGATTGCTGGCTGCGCTGCAGTTTTTGTGGCTCCTTTTCCGCTGCCGACGTCGCTGCCGCAGCGCTGCCGCCGCCTACCTGACTCTGCCTACATGGCAATTTCATAACGTGCCCCCAAATGCGAGCGACGCTCACTCGCCTGCTCTCGCTCTGACACACATAAGTGAGCTAGCCCTCTCTCCCTCTCTTCCTCTCGCAACTTCGTTTGCAGGGCGGCCATTGGTGAGCGAGCCAAAGGGAGAGCGCAAAACGAACGCGTCGAGAGAGAGAGCGGCAGCGAGGCGCGTCAGCCGAGGGTCGCTCAGTTGCCATCACATTTGCGTCGTTTCATTTGCTGTCGTGCTCTTGGAGCTTTTGTTTGGTTTTCGTGCGTTGTGCGGCAGATCGCGAACAACGCGTGCGGTTTGCTTTGCTGACTACACCAAAGCCAAATTACATACACAAACACATTCACGGCTACAACACCTACACAAGCGACCAAACACGGGAGTCTCGACGCTAGAATAGAAAAACCTTTGCAGTGCTAATTTATTTACAACACAAAGTAAGTGAAGTGAAGCATAATCGCCCTGATAGAGAACGAGCGATTGTGAAATAGCCCATATCTATATTATTTGTACATCATGAACAAATCTACATGTGTGGTTGTGTGATTCTAATGAAAAACGTTCTATTTTTAACTGCACACACCATAAAAAACTGAAACGGGAATGTGTGGTGGAGGCGATTGCTCCACACTTCAACTTTAAAAATTATCAGCGCGCTTATGCTTGTGTGTGTGTGTGTGTGTCGGTGCGATGGGGGGAAAATGAAAATCATCATAAATATTCGTCTGGCGAAGCGTGTGTCTACTTGTGAAATTTTCCACAACGGAGAAAAAAAATGAAAGAAAACTGAAAAAACCTTTCAAGGCGCACAAACACACATATACGAACACACACATATGAGTGTGCCTGCAGCGACGCCAACTGCGAACTTCCCCTCTTTATGTTTCATGCTTCGGTTTTAATTTTTTTTGTTTTTCGGTCGTCACGAAGTCTCTTCGTCTTTTATCGTATCCATCGATCTCCAACACTAACACATTCTCGGGAAACAGAAACAGCAACTGTAACACAAATCCGTTAGCTCTCCCAGTGAGTGAACGAGAGCGGTAGTGAGTGTTCCGTTGGAAAGAGCAAAGTTGAAAAATTAACAAGAAGCAGAGAACCAGAACTCGCTCGAAGACAAAAAAAAAAAAAACAGAAAAAACAGAAAATTGCATTTGCAGTTGTGTTGTGTTTGGGCGTCATAGAGGGCGCTTGTTCTGCTTGGCAAAAATTTGCATGCATATGTATGGATGAATGTATGTTCGGTAGAATGCAAACAACAATAATAATCTTGCTAAAATTTTCAAGCTGTCATTGTGGCTAGCGTGTGTGTGTGTGCGTGCGTGCAAAAGAGATAAAAGATATTTTTGTTGCTGCGCTGAAATTAAACATGAACATGAACTTGACCTTGGAACGATATATAATGTGTGCATTAGAAATGTTATTAACTTGTGATTTCTCGTTCCTTTTCCATTGCAGCATAACAACTGACACCCAGAACAACTAGCCGAAGAAGAAGAGGAGGTGGAAGAAGTAGAGGCAAAACCTCTCAAATCACTGTATCCCTAAGTTGCCATTTTTGGACATCCAGCGAGCGAGTGGTGAAAAAAACAACACCCGGCTAGAGGAGGGAGCCCAACCCCAGGGACGAGCCACGTCCCCCCAAACCCTCTCCCCCAAATAGACATCCTAAAACCCGCAACCATGGATGACGATCAGCAGTTCTGTCTGCGGTGGAACAACCACCAGAGCACACTGATCAGCGTGTTCGACACGTTGCTGGAGAACGAGACTCTAGTCGATTGCACGCTAGCCGCCGAGGGTAAATTTCTCAAGGCCCACAAGGTGGTGCTGTCAGCATGCAGTCCCTACTTTGCTGTAAGTATTACCACTACCCAACAAAAAATGCACAAAACTAGATTATAATGTTTGAAAATCTTGCAATCCGCAGACCTTACTACAAGAACAGTACGACAAGCATCCCATCTTTATACTCAAGGATGTGAAGTACCAGGAGCTGCGCGCCATGATGGACTACATGTATCGCGGCGAGGTAAATATCTCGCAGGACCAGCTGGCCGCCCTGCTCAAGGCCGCCGAGTCGCTGCAAATCAAGGGTCTGTCGGATAACCGCACCGGCGGCGGTTCAGCCCCCAAGCCTGAGTCCACCCAGCAGCAGCAGCAGCAGCATCATCGCGGCAAGATGGGCGGTGCCTACACATTGGAGCAGACGAAGCGCGCCCGCCTGGCCACCGGCGGAGCGATGGACGCCTCCGGAGATGTGTCAGGATCGCGCGAGGGCTCCTCGAGTCCTTCGCGACGCCGTCGAAAAGTCAGACGTCGCAGCATGGAGAATGGTGAGTAATCGCAACCAGGGAATCTTATCTGAACTCTAGGTGGTCAATATTAAATAGTAATAATAATTAACATATATTTAGTAATTCAACTAAGTTTTAAATTTATAAATAATTTAAAAATTATTGTTGTAGATTGACCATCTAGGGTAAAAAAAAATTTTCAAAGATAAATTTAAAGTTTGAATTTGAAAATTTGTTCAATAAATTATAATCCTTTTGGATTGATTAATTAATTATAAAAATTAATAAATTTTGTGTTTCTTGTTACAGATGCCCACGACAACTCCAACTCGTCCGTGTTACAAGCCGCCGCCTCGAATCAGTCAATCCTCCAGCAGACGGGCGCCGGTTTGGCCGTCTCCGCTTTGGTCAGCACCCAGCTGTCCAGCGGTCCGGCCGCCAGCAGCCAATCCACATCGACCCAGCAACAACAGCAGCCATTGACCAGCACCAACGTTACCAAAAAGACTGAAAGCGCTAAACTAACATCCTCGACAGCCGCCCCTGCGAGCGGAGCAATTGCGTCAGCGATTGCCGCCGGACAACAGCAGCAGCAACAGGCGCAGACCCAAAGCGATGCCATCAACACCGAGAACGTACAAGCCCAGAGCCAAGGCGGCGCCCAAGGCGACGATGGCGATGACGAGGATATGGATGCGGCGAGCGGTGTGGGCGGAGCCAGTGCCGTTAGTGGACAAACTCCCGCCTCCGTTGCCGCCGCCGCCGCCATCCACACCGGTGTGGTGGTCAAGCAGCTAGGCAGCGTCGTGGACAAATCGTCGTCGAATCACAAACAAAAGATCAAAGACAACAGCGTTTCATCCGTGGGCTCCGAAATGGTGATTGAACCGAAGGCCGAATACGATGATGATACGCACGATGAGAACGTTGAGGATTTGACATTGGACGAGGAGGATATGGGAATGGAGGAGCTGGACCAGACGGCCGGCACCAGCCAGGGTGGCGAAGGATCTAGTCAAAGTGAGTTTGCTTTTCCCCTCCCCCCAAATCCAAAATTCGTTTCGAAACTAATTTTTGGAAAATTTTGTCTTGCAGCATATGCAACATGGCAGCACGACAGATCTCAGGACGAACTTGGACTCATGGCACAGGATGCACAGCAACGGGATCCCCAAGGTGAGTGTTTGTTGCCTCTAAACTCGACTATATATATATTTGAGCTACGAACAAATGAAAAAGCAAAAAGTACAGCTTAGCCTAGAAGTTGTTTATAGAGCCTCTCGAAATCGAATCGAATCGAAAGAATGAAAAATTAAGAAAGATAGAAAGCGAAAACGCCGTTTAGCAGCGATAGAGACAGCGAGCACGACAACAACAAATAATATTATAATGTTAATATTAACAAGAAGCTTAAATTTCAAATCAAAATCTAAACTTTTCAAGGTCACAACTCCATTTTTTTCCCCAACACACACACACACACACACACTTTAATAACACAAGTAAAAATACATGTTTATTTCTTACAATTTATAAATCTACACCAACAAGAAATTAAGTCGTGCTCCGAAAAAGCTCTTAAACGTTGATAGAGAGAACAAAAAAAAAACAGAAACATTTTGAATAGAGAATTTTTTCGAATATAATTTTCAACAAGATAGCAGACGAAATGAAAAAAAAGCAAGCAACAAGAAAAAGTACAAATACAAAACCAAATACCAAATAACAAGATCTGTGAGCGAGTGAGCCAGTGCAGAGAAAAAACAACGACAAAAACAAAACGAAAAAAAAAATAAAAAATTAATGTTTGAAGAGCGCGCAAGAATTTACGACTCTGATTTTGTGTTGATTTCGGTTTCGGTTTTTGTTATTATTTTTTTGAAGCATTCGCTCCGTCGACCGCCCAGAGAAAAACAGAATTAATTAACCCGAAACAAGAATAATTTGTGCAAGTTGAAAGTATTACTTAAACAACTCTTTCTTTACTTAATATGATTTTTTAAAAAGAACTAATCATTTTTTAATTACGACACACACATAATTCGTATAACTAGTAATTCGTTAATTGATTTTTTTTCTGTACATATATATTTATTATGATTAATTTTTAATATACTTTCAAAAAAAAAAAAAACAAAATGAGAAACATTATCACTCACACACAACATATATAATTGCTATACCACCACCCCACCCACCCGAACCACCCACTCACACCGCTCCCTAACATTCTCATTTTACCATTATCCTATATATATCCTAAATATATATATATATATATGTATGATTCAATGTATGATCATTTGTTGTTGAATTTTCGTAATACGTTTTTACAATTGGTGTTTGATTAACTCTTAATTTGCTTTATTTACTTACTGTATATATTATATAATGCATATCAATCCACATTCTCTACATACTTTAGTTGCTCGCCTCCTATTATTTCTCTCTCCCTCCTCTCTCCTCCCTGCCGAACCCCCTATCTATCTGTATCTCTTTCCAACATTAAGCCGCCAGCTGCAGAGCGAAAAAAAGACGCATTCATCGAAATAATCGAAACTCATAATTCAGTGCCACCCAACCCACACACACACTCTCTCTCACACACACACACATACACTGCAGCTTCACTTTAGGCAGATTAGAAACAAAAATTCAAAGAGAATTTCCCTTATCATTTAAGTTAGTTTTTAAATTTACGTATCAAAGCAGATTCTCTGTGCGTGTACTTCCTTGATGTATGTGTGTGTGTGTGTGTGTGTGTGTGCGCTGATCTCTCCCCTTCACTTGCTCTCTCTCTCGCTCTCTAAATCTCTCTCTAAGCTGCTGTTGTGTACAATGTAGCGTGTGTGTGTGAACAGGGCTCTGGCTCCCTGTCTCCCTCCCTCCCCCCGAAAAGAAAGCTCTCTCTCTCTCTCAGTACAGTCGCGTCCCAAAGTTTGGCTACACTTCCAGCAATTTAATTTAGTGATGAGCGTTTCGATCATTAACTCTAAATTATGTTTGTTGCATTAACTTTGCGTTTTGCCTTGTTTAAGCATTCACAACACCCATCCAATCCACCCACCCACAACACACAGACACACACACACACATGAGTTTTCATTTGTCATAATTTGTCTCATATTTTTGTCGTCCTCTTCGTTATTAGAAACTCTCAGCGCGTGCTAATGTTGTATTTTTTTTCCAACACACACACACACACACACACAGTTTTTTATACTTTTACCAAACATATCTATTTTATTATTACAAAAAAAAAAAAAATACGCATGCAGTTTTAAATTGTATTTTAGTACTACATATTGTATCTCTATATATACATATATATTTTGCTTTATTTTGGTTGACGGGACTTTTTTTCCTTATTTATTTTCCGTATGGATTTGTTTTTTAGTTTTAATGTTTAGCCTGTAAGCTTTTCCGATCTGAATTTGGCGATTTACCTATGCCAAATTACGCGCGCGTTTCCGCTTTTTCGATCTTATATCTCTGAGCTAAAGGAATGCTTTTTCCCTGGCAAAGAGTCGCGTGTAAAACAATCTTTAACAAGTCAAGTGCAAAAGTGAGTGTTGAAATCCAGAGCTGAAGGAGGAACCAGGAACGTCCAGAAGGAGGAGGAGGATCAGGTGCAGCGCCGGTCGGTCGAGTCAATGCCAAGTACAAAGCACGTAGCCATTCCTAAGGATGGCGAGGTACAGTCGCAGCTTTGGGCATATTGACGAGATCCAACTTCAGCGTCGAACTTCCCGAACATCCGAAATCTCAGGTGCGTTCAGGTGAGTATGCTCCGCTCGACGGTATCGGTTGGGCGGAGTGCAGTACAAAAATGGAATAAATTTTGTATTTTAAGTTCATTTTTGTTCGATCATGGAAACTGCTCCAACCCCGAGTCCCTTACTCCCTACTCCCCCCCCCCCCTCCCCCTCCTCCCCAGTTCAACAATTCATCATCCCACATAAAAAAAAAAAAACATTTCAATTTACAGCGATTTCCAGGTAATGTGAAAAATCGAGCCAAGCTTTTCAGCTCGTCAAAAAAAAAATGCAAGCAAAGGTCTCTTTCCAAAGAAAATACAAAAAATATTAAGAGTCGACGGTAAGCTATAGTGTAATGCCAGTTTCTCAATTCTTCTTCTTCTACTTCCGATTTATCTCTAAGTGTACACCTTAAACAACTTACATTGTATATACCTCGATATTATTTACTTGGAATTTATTTTGCGTTTGGCGTTTGTTTCACGATATTTCTGCTTGAAGCGTTGCCAAAACGAACATCAAACTCAAACAACAAAAAAACCGAACTCACACATTCTCCAACCAAACATCTTATTCTGATCTTTACGCAAAAGAAAAGCAAACAAAAGAAAATATCGGTTTGTTTGCAGTGAGGCAAAGACAAAATGAAAATCCCTGAAAGTCAGGGGTAAGGAATTCCCATCTCTTTTCCATTTTTTCTTTAATTATTTTAACAATTGTTTTCCAAAGCTCTGGAAAAAAAGCTCTTTTTTTATTGCTATATTTTCACGCTCCCCCTCCCACTTTTTTTTGCCTCCGAACAAAATCTTGTTTGCCCATTAATTTATGAAGACTTTGTTTTGCTCGTTAGCTAGCCGAGCGCAAGGTGAGGTATCCAAGTGTCTTTTATTTTTTTAATGTCCATGAAACTGCTGATGATCGCCCCGCTGCCCCGCTGCCCCTCCCTCCCTCCACCCTCTCTTTGTCGCTTTCTATCCCCGTTCTGTTAATTGTTAATCAGCGAAAAACAAAAACAAATGCAATAGCCCCCAGAGGCAGAGTCAGTCGTTCGTTCAAGTTCAAGGTCGGCTAAATATTAATGTGTTTCTATGTGTGGAGGGGAGGAGACTGTTAAGTGTTTTTTGTGTTTTGTTTCTTTTTTAATCAGCATTATTCACACGACGAATAATGAAGCAATAATATTAATGTTCATATCTCTGTGAATGTATCTCGTTTGCTGTTCTTTCGCTGTTTTCTTCTCGGTGGCTATTTATAACATTTTCGAGCTGCATCCGTGTAAAGTCTCAATGATGATACTGAATATTATACTAATGCGATGCTGCGAGACAATTAAATTTGTTTGATGTTTTTTTTTCTTCTTCTCGTTTTTAATGGTTGCATAAAGAATCAGGTTTTGGGGATTTTTTTTGATGGGAATTTCTTTGTATAATTGGAGAAGCGCACAAAGTTGCTCAGCCGGAATGGAAAATATAGTGATTTGAACAACAAAAACTTATTTGCCGAGGCTTGATTAGAAATTGAGTTGGTTTTGATTATAGTATTTCAATGTAGGTTTTCATTTTATGTTTTGTGGTGAATACTTTATTAGGAATCTTTTTATAATATAGATGTATCTTTAACAAATGAGATTTATATAAACATCTATCCAAGTTCTTGCCTATCCAAACGAGAAACAAAGTTTGACAAAATATAATTTTCTTGGCTGTGAGGATTATTTTCTAATTTGTTCCCGCAAATACATTCCTTTTCCTGGTTTTGGCCCAGTTGAAAGCTGTTTGCATGGCCTTGACCCAATTCAATGAAATTTGCTCACAAAGCACTGGCACACACAAACATACAGATATTACGCATATATATATATATATATATATACACACAAAAGTAAATATGGGCACAGTTGTTGTTGTCAGGCAGCGAAAGATATATAATTTTTGTTTTTTTTCTGCGTTCGTTCGTTTCCTGCGCTGTTTGTTGTAACTTGCAATGTGTGTCGCGGAGAAAGCTTTGAGATACACAAAACATGCCCCAACCGCAAGCTCACATTTCGATATTGCAATCCTTGTTTTTTTTTATTTGCCTTGCCCCCCGAGTGTGTCGTGTGTGTGCAGGGGTTGTGTGTGCGTTCTCGTTCGTACTACGTGTGTGTGTATTTGCATAATTTTTAAATACATTATAAATATCTGTGTGTCCTTTGAGTAAAGTTTAAGCTTATTATATGTAAAAGTTGATCCACATTCCCTTAGTAATATTTGTAGTTGGTATTTGTTTTTTTTTATGTCTGGAATTATTGCCGCCTCTCCTGTTGGCTCTCTTCCTCTACCTCCTTTCTCTTTTTCCTCACATTTTCAACTTGCATTTAGAAAGTATGAAAGTATCGGAATTTGGAAAACAAAGCGTTTTAAGAGCTTTTTTTTGAAAGGACAGAGCACAGCTAGAAGTATCTCAACGATGTTTGAGTAGTTTGGAATGGAATATAGCAATTAAAACAATCAGTTTAGGAAACTGATAAGGAAAACGAAAATTTACCTTTAACCCTATTTTGTAGAATCAGTATAGTTTTTCCTGCCTTTTGGTGTTCGAGTTTTGGTTATATAAATGGTGCTTTGAGAGATGGTATTGACGTGATATTATAGCCTATTCTTTGGTATTTGTTTTGTGCTTGTATATGTTTAGCTTCTTGTTGCAAACTTTCCGCTCTTGTTGTCGTAATTCTACTGAATTGTTACCATTTTAAATCCTAAATTGGGAAAGTAATGTTAATCTGGTAAATTGAAATTTCAAGCTGGAAAAATTCGATATAAAAACGGAGAAAACTATGCTATAGTTATATCTTTATGGTATCATTAAGAAATATTTAAGAGATATTACTAAATGCTGATTTTCAACTTCAAATATTTAAAAAACACAAAATCGGTATTCAAATTAGAAATTGATTCCGTTTTATAGATATATCTTTAAATATCTTTGAAAATTTGCTATTTAAAAGTGATGAATACATTTAGTATTTTATGAGGCTTTCGATTTCTGAAAGGAGAGAAGACATAGCTTAGATAGTTTTGTTCTTTCATTTGTTGCTGCTGCTGCTTTTTTAAAGCCTCTCTATTTGTGTCTCAATCTTACGCTCTCTGTGTTCCGTCCCCTTTCCCGTTCTTGTGTGATCCTGATCTCAACCGATCGCGTGGTTCTTAGCCGCCGCAATGGTTGTGCCCCGAATTGCGGCCGTGCGCGGTGCCTCGAAGCGTTTGGCCAGAAGAAAGGCCACCGTTGCCATCACTTCCGCCTCCTGCTCCACCACCGCCACGCACATGATGTCCCGGCGCAAGCGCAAGGTGATGGCGTCCACCTCCTCGGCCGCAGTGCGCAGGTAAAGCTGGATGGGAGATCGGTTTTGGGCGCCAGAAGATTGCAATGATCCTCCTCTCCTCCTCTACCGGTTTCCGTTTTCTCTAGACAAGCCAGCAGCAGTGGAGGAGATGGTGGCACATCCACAGCCACAGGCACAGGCTCAGCCAAACAACCACCCACCAGCACATCCAAGTCGACTGCTGCTCCGTTCGTGTGCCAGACGTGCGGACGACGGTACCAGGTTCTGGGCACCTTGACGCGGCACATGCGCAAGGAGTGCAACCAGCCGAAGAAGTACGTTTGCCGCATGTGCGGCCGTGGCTTTCACTACAATTTCAAGCTGCAAGATCACTACTACTATGTGCACAAGGGCGTCGTCAAGAGGGATTCGAATTGAGTGTGAGACAGACAGAAAGAGAGAGAGAGACGCGTCTAAGGATTCGGATTCGGAATCGGATATAGTTGCACATTCAAGTTCAGATTCAAATTTTCAGTTTCCATAGGTAATAAGTGTGTATTAAGTCTTCGATGTAAAAAAAAAGCAAACATCCCCAAACATCCCCCAACACAACATCATCCCCCCCCCCAAAAAAAAAAACAAACAAACAATAAACTTGGGCTAGAATTTCAATCTGTGATTCGATTCTTCTCTCTCTCGGACGGAGGAAGTTCGTTCCAAGTGGAAGTTGTTGAGGTTTATAGTCGGATATCTTTTAGCTAGAGAAATGTTAGTGGTTGCCAGCTAATTCTGTTGAAATCTGTATTATTTGAGTTTTCCCTCCCAATTTTTGAGATTCTACGAATTTTAGTTCTATTGTTGCTAGCTTAAAAATTAAATGAAATAACAAGTTGATACAAATTCAATAGGAAACACACAATTTAGAGCACAAATATTCATATAATCTGTAGAAATCAAATATTAATCAACTAATTTTTTACAAAAGTATTCCTAAATAATTTCAATACTTTCAAAGAAACACATTTAAAAATTATTTTATTGTTTTTACGCAAGATTTAAATATCAAGAATATCAAAAATAATATATTTTGATTATATTTCTTATGAAATTTTAGTTTGATTTGTAAAAAAGATATTTCAAGATTAGTTGGCAACGTTTTATTTTAGGGTGTTATGAAGTTGTTGCGTTCTCGCTGGCTGTTCGCTCTTTCTCAGTTTCTCAGTTTTCTCCTCCCCCTTTTCTCTGAGTGTGTTTCCGTTTCTCTATCTGTTTGCTCTTTGCTCAAACATTTAATTGCAGGTCTGCTCGAGTTGAGTTTGAATGAAATATTTTACTATGAGACAGCAGAAATGCCAGAAGAACCCCCTCCATCACAACCATCACCACCGCTCGCTGTTGAATTGCTGGCGCCCCTGTCGCCGGGGCCACCGAAGGCGGCGGCGGTGGTTCGAAGTGCTCCACTGCGACGAGGCAAGTTGCGATCGCGCAGGAAGAAGCCGGCCAGCACGTCATTCTCGTCGAGAAAGAAGAGCAGCATGCCACCGCCGACGGTGCAGGGCTGTTCGGCGGCGTTGCTGGCCCGGAATGCCGATCTGCGGGACGATGGCAAGCTGCAGTGTCCGCAGTGTCCGAATGCCTATACGCGATATTCGGCGCTGAAGCGGCACTTGGAGTTCGAGTGTGGGATGATGGAGAACTTCCGGTGCGAGGTGTGCGATGCGGGATTCAAGCGTAAGGACTCGCTCCGCCGGCACTGCAAGGTCAAGAAGCACATTAACAAATATTTGTTTTAGACTGATTTAAAAGAGCCATTAAAAAATAACTGAAAAAAGATAATGAACAAAAAAAAAAAAAACCACCTACCGATCTCCGCGATCGATCTCTGATTGTTGTTTATCCCCCGAAGTGGAGTGGAAAATGTTTGCCATATGCGAATGCGAGAGAGTCGTGTCCCCAATCAACCATCATATAAAGCCATGAAAATATCTGTACTATATAGTTTTTTGTGCTTGCCAGACAAAAACTGAACACAAGAAAAACTGCGAACTACACACCACACACCCGCCACACACACACACACACACATTCCACACATTACATTTCTAAACCAAAACACACACAACAAACCTCTCTCTCTCGGTCTCTCTATCTATCAGTCTCTGTACTATACCCCAGCTATATATTATCTTTATTTCCACTTACGATTAACCCTGAACACTGAACCCTGAACCCCCCTAACTCGCTCCTCCCTCAATGCCAATTGCTCTGTGAAACTGTTTTTTTAATGCCTGTTTGAAATTTGTTTTTGTTTGATGCAAAAAAAAAACTGAAATAAAACCAAAATTAATTTATTAATTTTTCTAAACCAAAACCGACTTAATAATGCTTTCGAAACACTAATCTCTGGCATTTTTGACAACAAATCCAAAATAACAAATTGCTTGTTTTGCCTGGAAAGAAACTAAAAAAAAAATAAAAACAAAAAACAACTGAAAACTGAAACTTAACGAGATTAAAAAGCATGATTTATCAGGAATTAACGTGATTTAAAAAGAAAAACAGCAGAAAACAACTGAACCAAACTGAATTCGAAACAATCAACCAAACGAAAAACAAAAACAAATTTCAGGCCTGCCTCCTGTGCACACGATCGATGACTCCTCATCCAGTCAGCTCCACAATCCGCTCCAGACGCATTTGCTCAACGGCAGCAAACAGGAGCTGATGGACGCCAACAGCAGCGATGATTTCCAGCATCAGCATCAGCAGGGAGGAGGAGGTGGATTACCTTCGCACTTTCACCCGCCTCAGTTCGATCACTTTCAAGGCATCCTCAATGCGGGCGGAGGAGGAGGAGGAGTAGGAGCTGGGCTAGGTGGTAGCCAGGAGGAGAGCTTCACCTGCCCGCAGTGCTATCGCACCTATCGAAGGCACGGCACCTTGCGGCGCCACTTGAGGCAGGAGTGCGGCAAGGGCAAGAGCATGGTCTGCTCCGTGTGTGGGCATCGCACCAAGAGGGCGGATCATCTGCGTCAGCATGTCCGCAAGAAGCATCCGGAGATAGCGATGCGATCGCTCTTCAAGCGCCAGCAAAGAGCAGCGGCAGCTGCCTCCAGAGGAGGAGCGGGAGAAGGAGCAGGATCGGGACTGGGACTGGGCCTGGGAGAAGAGGAGAGTCAGCAGCCGGAGCCGGAGATTGTCGATCTGGTGGACCTAATGGATGAAGCCGGATCGGTGGCTGGCGGAGAAGATGACAGCTTCCTGGTGGAGGACGAGGACAATGAGGAGCAGCAGCAGCAGCAGCATCAAATGATGGAGGCATCCTATCGCCAGCAGTTCCGGCAGCAGGCTCTGCTCCAGCAGGCGCTCCAGCAGGTGGCGGCAGCGGCTGCTGTGGTGGCCAGTGGCTCCTCCTCCTGCTCCACGGCGGAGCTTTTGAAGGGGGAGGGATTGTAAAGGGTTTTTGACCAGGATGGATATATAGTTTGTGGGGAATCCTGCTCCGCCTCCCCCTGGCTCTTCCCCCCTCCTCTCTCTCTCTACCTCCAGTTAGTTTTGTTGTATCGAGAAAAAAGACGCGCATCCAACAGATAAACCTAAACCCCCGCCCCCTCCAACAGCAACAACGAAAGATATCTCTCTACTAATCAAATTAACCAAAGAGCGAGAGCAAGTGCTGAAAAGTTGAACTTTGACCTTTTCGCTTGCATTTTATTTCTGCATTTATATATTTATAGATTTTCTAACTGACTTTTTGGCTGTCACACAACCAAAAAAAAAAACCATAAATAAGTATTTCCTTTTCCAGCGCAAAAATCAAAAAGTTGAGAACTAATCTAATAATCTTAAAAAAAAAAAAGAAACAAAAACCAAGTATATATATATTTTGTATAAATTAAAAGAAGAAACGAAAGAAAAAAAATAAGAGAACGAGAAGAATGCTAAAAACTAAAAAATAAATGCCACGTTTTTTATAAACCAAACCACAACCAAAGCGTTTTTCAATTCACCAAATGCATGAAATCGAGTACAAAAACAAAATTACAAAAAACAAGAAGGAAGTTATGCAATTAATTTAATTACTCCGATTTATTTTGTTGGTAAATAACCTCTCTCTCCATAATTTATTCCAAAAGAAACATATATTTTGTTGGTGCCAAAGTTTATAATTTTCAATATTATATATATATATATAAATCAATTTTTTTGTGTGTTTACATTTATAAGTTTTTAGTTTTAACTCTGGCGAGAGTTGTGTTTTATATCCATAAATGTAATGGCGGCGTCGGTTAACCTAATCCCACATAGCTTTAAGCCAACCAAAAAACAACAACAACAACCAGAACTACAACTATACACTGTAAAAAAAAAACGAAACAAACAAACAACAAAAAGAACAAACAAACATACAACACCATCACATCCCACTCTCTTCCCTTCTCAACCCAACTCTCTCTGAAACTCTGACTTTCTCTACTCTCTCTCTCTGTAAGATTACGTTAAAATCGTAAAAAAAAAACCAAAAACAGTCTCAGCAAATCTTAGACAAAACCCCATCACAATTCTTACAGATTTAAGGACGCTTTACTGTAATTATGCCACGGCAGTTATAGCGGCGGCCAGTGCGGCCAGCAAGAAGCCCGTGGACAGCCAGAACCAGAACCACAGCCACAGCCAGTTGAGTGGTGCGAGTGAGATCTGTGAGCCGGAAGTAACAATCCGGCGAATGTACAAGTGCGGCAACGCCGGCCAAGCGGAGGCCATCGTTAATCACTTGCAGCTGCCGCAGCATCAGCAACTTGCCGCATCGCCCGAGCAGCAGCAGATTCACTGCAACGCCAGCAACTGCGGCGGCTGCCAAATGTCGGCTGCGGCCGCGGCCTCCTTTCAGCTGGCCAATCTCCTCAACACGGGACTGAGAACCTCATCCTCCTCGGCCGTAGCAGCAGTAGCGGCAGCCTCCAATAGCAAACCGCAGCGCAGTAGCAACCACAATTCAAAAAGCTGCAGCAACAGCAACAGCATCAGCAACAGCAACAACAACTCGAATTCGGTGGCCAAAAAGACGAGCGTTCAGTTCCATTGCGAGTTCTGCAACTTTAGCTGCTCGTGGCGCTACGATCTGAAGCTGCACTTGCGGCAGAAGCACGGGATTCATCAGCTGAAGAAAGTCTAGAATGAAAGTGGAATGTATTTTCGCGAGAGATCAAGATCAAAACAGGCTGTTATCGTTTATATATAATAGTTAAGAAGAAACGTGTTGCTCTTATATATATATATATATATTTAAATATATATTCTGTGTCTGTCTGCTAAGTCAATATTTTGAAGTTAAATATATGTGTACGAATATTTATTGAAATGAAAGTTGATTTTTTTGATATATTTATATACTCTACATATATATTCCATTAAAAAATAATGTGTATTTTTAGAAGCAGAGTGATGGCAGGAATTTCCATTTGGAGAAAACTCACACGAACCTCTTGATAATTTATTTATAAAACATGATGTATATTTGAATTTATTTAGTTATTTTACTATATATTATATTACTTTATATTACTTTAAACTGATTTTGAATTTGTTGTTTATTAGTTGTATTTTTGTTAGAGAAAGTATTTACAAAATGTATTTGTTTAATTGAATATTTTTATACCCAATTGTTTAGAGTGTAGCGTTTATCTCTCTCCGTAGCTATCAATTGAAATTGTAACTTTGATTTTAGTTCTTGAATTTGAATTGTATAATTTGTCCTAGTTTATCTTCAACTTCTCAAAATGCAAAAAAAAAAAACAAAAAACGAAAATGAAATAATTTACGATTAAGTTTAGTTTTAAGTTAAGTTTCTTCACTGATAAACAACAATTGAAGCCGAAAGCGAGTGTTCAGTCTTGTTTATGCAGCGATTAAGTTAATGTCTAATTCTGGAGCTTATGTTTATGATTTTTCACACATGTTTCTTTTTTTATTTCTTTTCATTTTCATTTCATACAACCTACGAACCCCACACACAAAATCAACTCTAATCTTCCTCCCAACCAAACATAACACCAAAAACCAATTCAAATCCAATCGAATCGAATCGAACCAACCATTCAATCACCAAATCATCACACAACTGCACCACTAACTAACCCAATCCACTGGGAACACACACCCACACAGACATGGGCTACGACTTCAAGCACAGCGTTTTTGGGAGCGACGATGCGGACCAGGATCAGTACAAGGAGCGCTTCCACTGCGCCGTCTGCAACAAGAGCTATCTGCGCAAGCGCCATCTGCAGCGTCACATGCGCGACGAGTGCATCGGCATTCCACCGCGTTTCAATTGCGAATTCTGCAGCTCCCGCTTCCGGCGCAAGTATCACATGGTGCGTCATCTGGTCTCCAAGCACGGCATACCCCCGGCCATTGCCCAGATGACCACGGGCAGTGGTTCGCGCTCCTCCTCCGACCTGAAGGCATCGGCCATGGTGGGCGGCCTCCAGCAGATGGGTGGCGGTGGAGGTGGCGGTGGTTCGAGTGTTGGCGATTGCGGTGCCAGTGTGGGCAGCGCCGGTTCGCACAATGGGTGCGAGAGTCCCATTCCGGAGAACCTGTCGCTGCGCAAGGAGAACTACGAGAACGAGCCGGGATCGCCGCGCTGCACTTCACCACTACCGCCGCACATAATGCCCATACCCACATATGGGTTGACGGGGGCCATTACAGCGATTTCCGCAGCGGCTGCAGTGGTGGAGGAGCAGGCGGCAGCAGCAGCTGCAGCTGCAGCAGCGGCGGCCGCAGCAGCCGCAGCAGCAGCAGCCCAGAACAACAACGACTCCGGAGAGGGAGATGCCGGATCCAACGACGACGAGGATGCGGCAGCGGGAGCTGAGGCGGAGCTGAACATCAAGCCGGAGCCGGTGACGCCCAGCAAGGTGCAGCACCTGATGAACGAGGAGTGGAACATGAAGCTGGGCCTGCAGATCATATCGAATTCATTGCTCAAGGAGCGTCTGATGAACACGATGCCATTTGCTTACAACAATAACTAAGAGAGACGCAGCTGGCAGATCGCAGCGCTCTTTTCTACACCTAAAAAAAAACCCTAATTTATTGAAACCTTTGAATCTCTAATTTTTTTAATTTGTCATAAGAGGCGGCCTCAGCCCGCTCTCTCTCTCTCTATATTTATATATATATATACTCTCTGATACTCCGATAATTTATGTAACTGTATGCATACGTTTTGCCCCGCACCGCCCGAATCTGTACGAATCTCAACCCCAGACATTCCAATGCCATTCGAAAAATATCATTTTAGTAGTTTATGTTCGCTTCTTTGTGAGTCGTCGCCCCCAGACAGAGGATGTGTCTTAAAAACCGAAAATTTATCATTATTACAATGTTGAATCTCTCAGCCAGCAACGAAACTAATGCTAAAACCGAACGATAGCGAGAACTTGAACCGTCACGAATTTGTAATTGTATAAGAAGTTTTTTACCAGCATGACAGGGATACGGATCCAGATCCCGCATTTAAACCTTTGTTAGTCATTTAAGATTGAAGAAAGACCAAAAAAAAAAAAAAACATAAAACAAAACTAATAACGAAAGAGTCACGAGAGGAAATCAAATCTTTTTACTACAAGTTGAGTAATTTCAATTTGATTTAAACCAAAAAATCTAAAAATCTAAAAATCCAAAAAAAAACAAAAAAAAACGAAGACGAAATACTCAACTCAACGCCGCCTAGTCGCCTCTTTCTCGGAATATAGAGGTGTATCTCCGGTGGAAGATTTCTAATTCTAATGCACTTATTCCAAATGATACGCCACCAAATTGTACGACTAGTTAAGTTATTTTTATACTATATATTTATAGCATGTACAACTAAAATTACAAAACCTAATTTATCCAAAGTCCAAGCGAAACGAGAGAAAATTATATTATAAATTGAATAAATTACCAAAAAAAAAAAAAAAAAATTACAACAAATTACAAGAAATATACTATATTTATATATATTCAATTGCAGCCGAATCGAACGTTTTGTTTTCATTTCTTTTGCTTTTCGTCCCTCATTTCCACATTTCCCCATTATCCCGAGCCCTCTTCCATATTGTGATCCATTTCATTTTGTGTCCACCATTCGTGTTTGTTTTCTGTTCTCCATTTCTCTCTCTTCGTTTCCGTTTCCGTTCAGTTTTTTGGTCACTTTTCGTTTTTGTTGCGGAAATTGTTGTGCGAATTTTTCACTAACCTATTTTTATTACTAAATTTCTTTTAGATGTCTCTCTGCAATCAGAAACTGTTGTTGTACTACCCCACTACTCCATCTACTACTACCAACCACTCCAATCTACTACTCCAAAAATCTACTATCCACAAACTACTACTATGTATCTGTGAAGTCTTCCGGCCTCCTCCTGGGAACACGTCCGCTGACCAACGGAGCGAATGAAGCGCCAATGAAAAAGTCTGTCACTCACAGTATTACCATACTATATACTATATTTCTTTATATACTTATATATATATATATATATATACTCTATGATATATATCTTTGTTCTGTGTAAACTCTCGCCTCGAATTGTTTTTGTCTGGGTTTTCAACTTGATCAACGGCGAGCCAGTGCGTATCTGTACAGCAAGGCAGGACAGGATAAGAGATACTTTTCCATATTCAAGATAAAGATATATGGTTTAGAGCTATGCCACCTGACTGTTCCGATACGCACTGGATCGCCATCTATAAGCATGTTCTCTACAAAATTCGTGTCTCTTTCTCTTTTTCCTTGCTTGGGTTCTCTCTCATGTGACTGCTTTTTTGTGGCGGTGTGCCTTTGTGTATCTGTGTGTGTTTGCAATGCGAGAGTGTGTGCGTGTGCGTGTACGTGTGCGTGTCCTTTGTGCTTTTGTGCCGAGCTTTTCATTATCCTTAATATTTACACTTAGCTCTATTTCTCTATTTGATAATGTATTTGTGTGCCTCTTTACGAAACCAAATATTTACCAACAAAATAAATTCTTGCAACACTCGATGTTATTTATTTCCACACAGAGTTTTTCTAGTTTCTAAGACGGTTGGGGTTGATAACTTTTCTAATTTTAAGCCATCTAAATGTTATTTATTATGAATATGTTTTTTTTTTTATTTTTCCCGTCACAAAATAGTTTATATACAATTTTTCAGTTGGAATGCTCGATTTATACTTATGAATTTTATATTAATTATAATTTTTTTATATTACTTTTTTTTGTA
>JAJJHY010005742.1:5112829-5229332 GCA_021224005.1 Drosophila setifemur
CAGATGAAGATACAATTAAACAGATACAGATACAGTCAGCCATGAATCATGAAATCAGGAAACGAATCATTGTAATAACTCACTTTCTGCGACTCAATTTCGATCACTTTCACCGCCCACTCACTCACCACCCATCCGTCTGTGTGTCTCCCTCTCTCTTTCTCTCTCCCCTATCTCTCCCTCTCTCTCTCTCCCGCTCTCTGTGCACACACACATCCAATTTGCATTTTCAGATTTCGTACTAACCTGGTATCAGCACGCGTGCGATCAGTGCGGCAAATCCTACAAGACCCGCAAGAGTCTCAGCCGGCATCGGAGGTTCGAGTGCCGCTTCACCACCGAACGGCCCATCTTCCAGTGTCCGAGTTGCAATTACGCGGCCAAGAGGAGCGACAATCTCACCAAGCACATTAAAACCCATTTTGCCAAAATGAAAAAGGACTTTTTGCCGCTGGCATTCCAGATGCAAACCTCCAGCCTCCCCACCAAATGGGAGGCCACCGCATAAAGTCAAACGATCCGGGACAGACAAAAAAAATACGTTTAAGATATCCATTTCCAGTCCAATATTCAGCTTTTCGTTGAAGTTTAGTTCTTAAAGTCCAAGTATTTTGCCCTAATTTAGTTTTAGAAGCGAACCAACCGGCCAGGACAGACTGCCATGATCTACTGACCGGCCAGGAGTTGTTGCTATCAAAAAAAAAAAAAAACCAACAACAAAATTGGCAAACAAAACAAATAGAAGCCAAAAAAGTCAAAATCTTAAGCTTTCACATTGTATTATTTCGAACGAGATTTGCATAAATTTGTTTAATTCATGTAAATGGCATACAAAGCAGCCGTCTGCCTCTGCTCGCCTGCTTAAAATTCCAATCACTGCAGTCTCGCGCTGGCAGCGGGTTCTCATTTCAAATTCGTATGTTTAGACTTAAGTTAAGCGCAGAAAATCTCCCAATCATAACTTGTGCTTCGGCAGCGCTCTCTTTTCCTTTTGCTTAAGTTAATTTAAGTTTTAAATCGCTAGTTTTAAAGACCAAAAACCAAAAAAAGAAAAACCCAAAACCAAAACCAAGTCCAAAGAGCAAACTAAGTCAGGGGGAGGGCCAACCACTACTGAGAGTAGTCAAACAAAAAACTTTGCATTCCTAAGAAAAAAACCAAACAAAAAAAAAAACAAAAACTAAAAACTAACCAAAAACGTGAAGCAACATTTTTCGATATAGTCTTAGTTTTTATAGTAAGAGGCAATGCCAAAATCAAATCAATCGAAATTCCAAAGAAGAAAAATTGAAACAAGTTGAAATGAATTGACCAACTAACTAACCTTTTGTGGATTAATAAGTTCATGGATCGTAAAATCTAAGTTCCTTTTGCTAGCTAGGATTATAACTAACTTAACGTATAGACAAAGATCTCAAGAAACAAGAAACCAAAAAAAAGATAAAGTAACTAACAAATACTTACGAAACAAAAAAGAAAACGCAACCAACAGTACAAGTACAACAAACAAAACAATTAACTAAAAACACAAACAGCAGCAAACACATAGTTCAAATATTTAAATTTAACGCATATGTAACAATATTTTATACAAATCAGCCAAAATCTAACAGCCAGTTAAGATATATACGAGCAGTTGAAAGAATGTGAAACGAATTTTTGTGAGCAGATCGAAAAACGATATACAGTTAGTTTCGTAAGCCATTTTATTAACCTATATATTTATTTATATATACATATATATATATATATCTCGAAAAACCAACTATTTTTATATGTCAGAGCCATAACTAAGTATTTTTTATATGCATATATGGATAACGAATATTTTTGTAACTTGAATAAAATTGTATTGATCAAGAAAATGTTTGTATGTTTAGTGGGTACCACCAGTCGCCCCGTCCCCTCACTGTCTCTCTCTCTCTATATGTATATTTCTCTGCTGCTCAGTTTACTAAACAAGTTTCATTCCAGACCCATATCAAGCATCATCATCATCATGCATCATCTTCAGCGCTCATTCAAAATCAAACCAAAAAAATCAAGCCAAACTGCAACCGCTGCTAGCTCTGCCTCACGCTTCACCAAGCCCACACAAAAATAAAAAATAAAAATACAAAAACTTTTCAATCAAGCAAAAAACACCCCGCAACACACACTAACTGTAAATATCACCAACTTTTTTATTACCATTTTTTTAATTTAATATAAAATAAAATAACGTATTTTTTTTTTTTTTGGATACAACAAATTCTTTTTAAAAATTACTCTGAAATCTTGTTACTTTTTCGAAACAATCAAAAAAAAAAAAAACAAAGTACAACTGAAATATCTGCTCTAGTCGTCTAATTATATATGCGCCGATTATACCGAACTCCACCGAGACTCATCGAATATATATCTCTCTTTCTTCTCCTTCTATATAACGAAAATCGATATCGAAAATCGCTATTCACCTCTAATTTGTAGCTCCAAGCAGCTACGCATCCAACTCGAGCCAAACTCCGCCGCCAACTGGATCCAATTCGTCGGCCCACTCGCTGATCCGCGACTATTGGTACGAGCTGAAGTTCTCCGATCTATTCAAGTTCATCAATCCGGATGGACGTTACCAGTGCCCGAGATTCAATTGCCTGAAGAGCTACAAGGATGCCAGCTCATTGCAACGACATATCAGGTGAGTTCGTTGGATGCCGATTACCACAAATCAATATCCGATCTCCGGTCTCCGGTCTGTCTGCTATGATTTTACTTATACGTCTCTATATATTTTTCTCCCTCTCTCTCTCTCTCTCTCTGTGTGCTCCAAATGTATCTCTTAGATATGAATGTGGTGGACAGAAAAAATTTCGCTGTCTGATGTGCGGCAAAGCATTTTCACAAAGCTCCCACCTAAAGAGACACCTTGAGTCCGGTGTCTGTGTCAAATATTACTTATGAGATAATGTTTTCTTTAAAATCAAATAGAATAAGCGTTATCCCAATAGGCAGAAGATCAACTGATCAACTGATGATCCAGAACAAAATGATGAAACATGATTGAACACACACGATTAAACACAACAATACACAACAAACAAACAAACAAACAAACAAACAAGATGAAGAACAAAATGTTATATAGAACAATTAGTTAAAAACCAAGAACAATTACAAATAACAAACAACAAAACGAATTTATTGGATGCCACATCATTTATAAAGAGAAAAACAAAAAAAAGTAAAACCAACCAATCTATATATATATATATATAGTATATATGATGAGAATTATTGTTGAAACTGAGCATTAAAGAAGCAAAACCAGAATACTTAGTTAAAGTGGAAAACGAAATATTTAACAAAGCTAGAACAACAATATATACATATATATATACATATATATATGTTAAATGCAGTCAGTGAACATTTTATAGAATTTTAGTAAAATGTAAAACCACATAAAAACGAAAAACAAACAAAAAAAGAAACTAAACTAAGGAATAGAACAGAGAGGCAAACAAACGTTAAAAATATAAACAGCTAAAAATGAATGAAAAAAACAAAAAAACAAAAAACAAAAACAGAAAACATACACGCAAGGAAGCTAAGAGCAAAACAATTTTAGTCAAACTAACCAAAACTACGTAATTTTAGTTAAAATATATATATACACATAAAAATAATATAGAAACTAAACCAAGTAAAAACTTAGTGAAATTAACAAATGAGAGGAAATGCATATAACAGAACAGAACAACCAGCAGAAAATGAAACAAACAAAATGAAAAAGCGATACAAGAAAAGATACAAAAATGCATATAACAAAACGTACTGTGTTTATTTGTTGCCAAATATATATCTATTATATATATTTCTAATATATTATATAATTAATACGATTCTTGTTATGCCATCACAACAACAACACTTCAAAATCTAACATAAACCAAACCGAAAGTGAAAACTAAACCTCAGATCGGGTCGGGAACGGCGTCAGCAAAAGCAACAATAACGCAGAGGGCGGAGCAAATAGATCATCAAAAATCACACTATATTACTATATATGTTAACTTTCTAAGTTGTTATTGTGCGTGCGAGATCCAGAAACGAAACACACCAAAACACACACGCTGGATATGGGCAGTGGAGGATTCTGGAGGATTGTTCCCTCTTAACGTGGCTCCACTGCGCGTATCTGGAGGGTTGAACACTTTTAGTCTAATAGAATTTGATTAGCAGAGATCAAGAAAAAATAGGAAGAGAAAGGATTGCAGGAAGATTTGTTACATGGTTCCAAGAACAAAAAAAAATAGTAAAAAGAGTTTATATACATATATACAAAAAAACATATACATATGAGAAAACAAAAAACAACAACCACATCTACATATACATGCATAAAAGTATATAAAAATATATATATATAAAGAACTATATATAATGCTATATTAGCAAAAATGTTGTCTGTTGAAAAAAGGAAAAAGGATATTACAATGAGTCGAGAGTTGTTGAAGGATTATAATTACATGATCGTATGTCATGTTGTATATGTATGCGTGAGAGTGCGTGTGTGTAAGAGTGTGTGCGTGTGTGCCAATCGGTTAAATGTTAAATTTTGTACCAGAAACAAGAAAAATAGAACATTTTGTGCCATTAGAAATTCTCCACCAAAACTGACAAAAAATAAAAACACGATTAAATTGAAAGCTGCTTAGCGAGAAGCCATAGATGAGATCGAAACAATATACTCACATATATATATACATAGAAAGATATATGTAAAACCCATATGATTTTGTTGTTGCATTCAATGAAGAGAAGATAATATTATTGAAATTCTGTTGATTTTCGTTGTTAGTTCAAAGATTTGAGTTTAGTGAAAATTTTTGAAAGGCAAAAGTGACAACTAAATGCTATTGAGAGTGCCATTATCAAACAAATTTCAAATATATACATATATATATATATTATATATAAATGATAAATTATTGAAATTATACGAGAATACAATATACAACCTAAGCAGGAGGCAACTAAGCATAATTTCTAGTTAGGAGCAAACGCAGTAATGAGAATGTTATGGAGGATCGAAGGATATATATTGTTTGTTGCTTGTTGATTGTTAATCTTTGGGTTGCAGATAATAAACCTACGTATATATGACAGTACAATAAACAAATATTATGAATATATATATATATATACAGAAACCAAACACAGCAATAGAAGAAACCTGTACGAACTCGAATGAACTAGACAATTATACACAGTATAAAGAAGGATATAAAAATTGAAAAACGAATGAAAATCATTTATAGCAAAATACTAACTAACTGCAGTCTAACCGGGCTGGCTGGCCCTAGGACAAATCTATCTGAAGGATCAGGATAGATCTCTATCCTCCCCAGATATCGGAAGATTTGGCTTTTAGGGCCATCCCTCGGTATTAGCACCTTGTTCACCCTCCCCCCTCCCCCCAACAAACTAATACCAAAGGCAAATTTTTGATTGATTTAATTCAATTTTATTTGGAAATTTTGCTAACAAGTGCAATAAAGTGCATCAAAGGCTTCTCCGCAATTTGTCTTGTGCGGCTATTTGCCAAAGTCAATTTTTGAAATGAATAGTCTAATAAACAAAGGAACCATTTTGTAACCCAAATTAAAAAAAAGAAAATTTAAGAAAACCCAGCGAACAAGGCAAATTGTGCGTTGGCTTTTGATGAAAATATGTAGAGGAAATATTGCTTTCAAATTAGTTGAAATTTATTTGAGAATTATTCGATTTACACTTGTATAATTTAGGCTTTTAGATTTTTATTTTGTTAAACTAATTTACTAAGACCTTGTTGCGCGTAGCTAAATTATTATTATTATTTTGCTGTTAAAGTTTTAGAGCAAAGGAATGAAACATGAAATGTTTGGAAAAATAACTCTTTTTGTTAAATCGTTTTTCTTTGAATTAGTTGTAACATTGTTTTAATATTACACATACAAATATATCGATTATATTGTTTCACATTAATTTAACCAGAGAACTCTTTATGTTTTAACTTTTGTTATATTGTTAATTAATATTTATCGAGTAAGAGCTGAAAAACAGAGCCGAAAAACATGCAAAAAAAAAAGGAAAATAATTTAGAGTTAACTATGTAAGTTACAAAATAATGAACAAAATATACTCCAAAGAAACCAACCAAAAATATATATATATATACACACATATATACAAGGACATATACATATACCAATATATATATATTTTAGACAAAAAAACTGAACAAAGCAAGAAACAACAACAAAACCAGACAAGAAATGTTTTAGTAAAAGTGTATTTGGAACAAAGAAATTGCCATAACAGTCTAATAATAAACGGATTGAACGATATATATATTATATATATATAATCAAACCAAAAACAATAATTAAAGCCGAACAACCAAGAACAACAACAACCAAGAGGAAGGAACGTTTAATTGTAACGAAAGTTGTTTATTTTTTGTAGACTAATATTTAACAACAATGAAACCGAGTAAATTGATAAATGATATATACATATATTTATTGTTAACGAAACCACGGAAAAGGCGAAATTATGAAACAAATTTATACAACAACATGAATAATAATGCAAAAACAAGCAAGAAGCTGATATTGTTAGTACCTTAAAACCATGAAATAAAAACCAATTAATAATTATTAATAATTGTAATAACAAATGGTAGGATTAAAAGCAAAAAACAGTGAATAAGATTTGATGTAACCGAAAACCAAGACCATTTGTTGGGATTATGTTTTAATTTTTCGAGAAACCATTTAACCCCTTACCACCCCCCAAACCCCCCTTAAAAAAATTGTTATTTTTGCGAAAACTGAACAAATGGCATTATATATGAAATCGTTTATATACACATTGTTTGATGAAAGTGGTAACAGAAAAAACAAACAAAAAAAAAAACAAACAAAAAACCAAACAAAAGCAAACAACAAGAATAATAAAGATTGATATTGAAATGTTGAAACCCCAAAAAACAAACCAACCCTGTTGAATTGATTGTTGTTTATTTGGTAATTCCTGGGGGCTTCTCTCTTAACAAATTAATCAGTTCTCCTACTTACAGATGCTCCCGATGTCCGGGTCCAAGAGTCAGGTCAATGGCTGAGTTTAAGGCCATTGCTACCGTTACGCCATAGTAGACGGTACTACCTGCAACTGTGGGCCCAGTTATTGCCTCAAAATAAAGACACTATCACTATTTCTATTTTTTTCTTTACCAAAACAAAAAAAGTGTGTGTTGATGGGTAAGATTTTGTGACTTTGTTTGCTCCCTTTCCCTCTCTCTTTGATTTTATTTTAGATTGCAACTTTGAACTTTCTGCTACAATAACTATCTATCGCTCTACGAATTGGTAGTTGGTTTTATTATAGACCCGAGATCATACATATATATCCTTCATCATCATATCCCATTTTTGATTTTTGTCTACTTATGATTTTTGTTGATACTTTCAAAACTGGTGTGACATATTCTCTAACCTATTTCGTTTCTTTTTCGTCACTCTTTTAGAGAACGCCTGGACCATAGCTGTGAAATCGGTGACCTCGCTGAATAATGTTGCCCCAACGGGTAGCTCTCACATTTGTCCCAGATGCGAGAAGGCCTACACGTACAAGAAGAATCTGTCGCGGCATCTGAGATACGAGTGCGGTCAACTGCCCACCGAGAGGTGTTCCCATTGTTCCTATGTGGCGCGCTATAAGCACAGTCTCAATATGCATCTCAAGACTCAGCATCCGGAGCATTTCAGTGAAGCCGCACCCTTGGGATTGGGTCTGGGTCAAAGGGAGAGGGCACAGGGGCGGGTGCTATTCGATATATCCAAGGGGGGCAAAGCTTCTTCGTAACTTTAATTAGTTCGTAACTATGATCTCCGGCAGGTGAGTTGTTTGGCAGAAACGTGAAAGATATAAAGAAC
Source organism: Drosophila setifemur (assembly GCA_021224005.1). Classification (NCBI taxonomy): domain Eukaryota; kingdom Metazoa; phylum Arthropoda; class Insecta; order Diptera; family Drosophilidae; genus Drosophila; species Drosophila setifemur. The sequence goes on from JAJJHY010005742.1 coordinate 5,120,788, forward strand.
CGACCGAGCCTTAATGTTAATAAAAAATACCATTTTGTAACCAAAATTGAAACGTGTCATTATTGAATTTCTACTCTAGCCAATAAGTTAGTTAAGCTTTTGCAATTAGGGGCACGGTTTATTATCCCTATGTTTTTCGGCTGTGGTATTTTGTTTTGTCCTTGGTTCTCATTTATATTGTGATGTACAGCAACAAACACACAAACACACACAACCCCCCCACCCAAACACACTCACATTTATACAAAACATATATATATATTTTAGCATTAAGAAGTTAAATTAAGAACTAAAAAACAAAAGCGGAAACCGAGGAGAATTGTTTGCTTGTTTTTACCAAGTTTAAATCAAGAAAAAAATAACAAAAACAAAAAAAAAAGAAAAAGAGAAAAAAAAACGTTCAAGAGGATACTTGTAGTGGCAGGATTCAACACGTTTATTGAGCTGAGCTTAACTACTTCCTGTAAATTGTTCGGTAAATTTACTTGCTCCCCCCCGAATGTTAACTAACTATTATCCATTTGACTCTGCAGCCTCCAAGCAGGACAAGGGCGAACAAACCGATAGCACTCCGGATGAATTCGAGCTGGACGACTGCCTGTTGGAGAGCAACGACATTGTCATCACCCAGAACAAGGATGGCTTCGTGTTGCACGTCAAGAAGTTGGGTAACATTACGGCGGCCAAGTTGGAGGAGGATCCCTCGTCTTCGGCTCAGGCAGCGGTTACGGTCACGGGACCAGCTGGCCAGCCCACGCCGACGATCACGGAATTGTTGAACGCCGCCGCCTCTCATTCGGATGTCAAGCCCACGCTGACCGCCCTCACCAGCACGCCCATCAAGTTGCCCTCATCGGAGTGCGGTAAGTTTAAATAACTTTACTTTATTTAGTTTATAAATTGGGATTACGAATTTAATGCCACGTAAATTAATCATTTTAATTAGGTAAATTTAAAGATATCTTTAACCATGCAAAAGGATAAACCAATTTGACCAATAATCTCTAATTTTTAATATATTAGGGCTGCAATTTTCCTTAGACCCTTTTTAAAATTTAATGTTTGATTCCCTAGAAATTAAATTATAATGAAAGCTGCCAAAAATATATATGAAAACAATATGATTTAAGATTTATTAAAAAACTATACCAATATACGATAGAAATGATTAGGAATAGGGCACATACGGAGGTCATAACTTAATTATTTTTCCAAGGATACTATGAGGTTAAGATCCCCGAAACTATATTTTCTTATAATTTACTAATTAGGGGGATAAGAAACAGATAAAACGCTAATCCTTCTTCCACTAATAAAATCTCTCTCCCTCAAAACTCCAAAAATTGCAGAGCTTATCAACATCAAGAAGATAATCCCGACATCCACCACAATAGCCACACACCATGGTCACACGAGTTCGACAATCATCCATCCGCACCAGATCATTCAGCATGTGTCGCAGGAGACGCACCACCAGGATCACCACCAGCAGCAGCAGCACCACCAGCAGCACCATCACCAAACGATCCACATCGAGGAGGTGCCGCAGACGTCGCACCAGCAGCAGCACCACCACCATCAGCAGCAGCAGCAACAGCATCATCAGCTTCAGACGGCCCAGGCCACGCACACCCAAGTACAAAGCATAATTACGGCACATCCCGGCCAGACGATCAATCTGGTGGGATTGCGGAATGTGCAGCTCACCGACCAGAAGCCGCTGTCCTCGAGGATTCGGTATTCGCGCGGCAAGATCATTGGCCCGACGGTGAGCAATCTGCAGATCGTGGAGACCCACGAGGCCATCCAGCACCAGCATCACGAGCTGGCCGATGGCACCAAGTACGAGATTAGCGAGATCGATTTGAACAATCCGAATGCCTCGGCGGCAATCATCAGCGATCTGGTGAAGTACGCCGAGATCGATGATATCGAACTGCCGGATGGCACAAAGATTGGTATTGGTTTCGCACCCTCGGAGATTACGGAGCACATGCAGACCTCGGGCGGGGAGACGCACATCACCACCATTCAGCACGATCCGCAGGAACATGAGCTGCAAACGGTCCACGAGACACATCACACGCTCCATGCCACCCAGCTGCAGACGCATCACATCCAGACGGTGGTGCAGACCAGCGATCTCGATCACGATCACGATCATGATCACGATCAGGAGCAGCAGGAGCAGCATCATCACCACCATCATCAGCAGATTGAGCTGCAGGAGGACGATGGTGTGGAGACCATCATACCCGAGGAGCTGGGCGTGCACGATTCGAGCAAGAGCTACACGATCCTCACCACGAGGCCAATGAAGGAGGAATCGGATGCCGGCGGCGATCCCTCGGGCATGACCTACGAACTGTCGCTGAGCGACTCCTCGCTGGGTCCCTGCGACGATCCCGAGTCGCGCTACGTGTGCCGGCACTGCGGCAAGAAGTATCGCTGGAAGTCGACGCTGCGCCGACACGAGAACGTGGAGTGCGGCGGCAAGGAGCCATGTCATCCGTGCCCCTACTGCACTTACAAGGCCAAGCAGCGGGGCAATCTCGGGGTGCATGTGCGCAAGCATCATCCGGAGAAGCCGCAGCTGGAGAGCAAGCGAGGCCGCAAAATCTAAGTGGGCAGGCGGGCGTGTGAGTACGCAAAACGATGAAAGCTAATATTTTTCAGAGAGTTCTAGACCAGTTGCACTATAATTAATCCTTTGGGCGGTCAAAGCAGGGCCTGATGATGGGGTGATAAATGCAATGATAAATTAGGAAAGTTAAGTTTAAATCATGAACATATTATGTGCACTTCTCTAATGTATCATTTATTTGGCTTATCAGGCCTGTTTTTTGACGGCCCCGACTATATTTTGTATCATTTTATAACGTTAAGCTTAAAGTTCTTATTTGTTGATTATTTTTACAAAGTTTTTAAGGCGATCTACTACCTTGGTTCTCAAAAGCAAAACAAAAAGAATAAACATGGGACTAGCGCCCATTATTGTGTGCATTCAATTCACTTTCATTAGGCTTTAATTTTGATGTCTTCACATTTAATATAATTGACTATATATTATATCGTTTCGACATGCCAGCGTAATTTCAAAAATTACAACAACATCGCCCCGACCCCCTAAGAAAGATCAATCAATGTGCAAGTATTTTCATGGAAATAACACAAAGAATATATAATATCTAACAATATAAATGGAATATAGATTAATTCTGTGTGTATGTGTGTGCTCTCAAAAACAAAAACAAAACAAACAAACAACAACAAAAAAAGGTTATTAAAACCGCAAAAAAATGTAGAAAGCAGAATTAACTAGCAAAATCTTAACTGAAAACCCTGAAAACTATTCAAGTGCACATAAACTTTATTTTATAAATATCACAAATATTTTGATGTAACCTATTTAAGAAAATACAAACTAACCCACAAAAACCGGATAAAGTGAAGTGAAAAATTGTAAACTTATCTGAATTGGAGGCTTACAAAAAAAAATTGACTTTGTCTGTTTTCAAATATTTTTCACCTGAAATATTTGCGAAGAAAAGTTATATTAAAATTACATTTTGTAGTAAAATTGATTGTACATCTGAATATTTGATTACCAACTTTGAAACATATTTTAATAAAACCCTTAAGAAAAACTTGACATATATATATATATGTATTAGATGAAAATATATACATATGTCTTTTGCAGTTTTTGTGTGTAAAATCATTAATTGATTGAAATTAAACATTTATTATGTATACCTTTAAATATAGAAATTATATTTTGAACAATAGTTGTAAAAACAAAAAGGTCAAAATAAAAGTACATAAAAATATAAAACGATGTCGTCTATAATGTGTGAGGTAGCCTGATTGTGTTGTTCAGAATCCATACTAATATATTTCTCTTTCCAGGTGACCGCTGACACTTCGACCAGGGTGAGAGCATTGTGGCTGGCATCCATTTGAGAACCGACTTATTCCGAACACACCTAATATATTTCTCTTTTCTTCTAGATGCGCCCTGAGAACAGGACCGGATTGGGAGCCATCCAACCATCCAGCGTTGCCCTTGCCTTGAGCTAAACTTAAGTAAAGACCAAACAGGAAAAAGAATCAATTGTCGAAGGAAACAATTGCCATTGCTATATAATACTATTTAAGTCTAAGAGCCCAATATCTAAACGTTCGTTTCTGTATGCCACTAAAAAGTAACCCGAACCCGAACCCGAACCTGAACCTGAACCTGTATCCAAATTCCCAGCCGTGTTTATCGATGTGTTCAAGCAATAATCAATCAAACCAAAAACGAAACAAAACCAAAAAAAAAAAACAACAAAAAAAGAAACAAGCAACACCCACCCCAAGCAGCACTCCAGCTACTCCAGCTCAATTAATTAATTTATCCTCTTTTTAGTTTTCCTTTGGAATTTATTTGATTAAAATAAATATGTTTACACCCTGCACTAATTGGCCTTAATTTGCTGCTCAACGTTTTTGCTAAGCGAGAGAGAGAGAGAAAAAGAGAGCGTTTTCTTTTTGTTACCTTACCTGTATATATGTTTATTATTTTGTAATTCTAATTTGGAATCATCATGCCACACAACATCCTAATGCTTCTTAAACCACACATTAATTTATATATTTATTATCCATCGCTTTGACTAATTTCTTACCAGTTTTGCTTTGCGTGTGCCTCATCCTGCAGATCCACCCACCCATCCACCCAGAGAATACCCCCCATCAACTCCAACTCATTTTTGTGTGTGTGCTAATTCCCTTAAGTGTTAAGTTCTGTTGCCACATATATTCTATATATATATTATTTTACTTTCGATTATATATGAGTTGTTTCTCTTGCAGTTCTCCTGTGTCCAGTCAAAAGTAATTCTATTTATTTTTCGTTCATTTCTTTTGTTTTTCTTTTCTCGTTTTTATTTTCATATGTTGTGCTGTGCCCCTGCAACGACACACCATCAACTCCCCAAAAATAAAACCAAACAATAATTAAATATATACAAAACCAATTACAAACCAAAATCAAATCCAATCAAATCATCGCAAAACAAATGGAAAACCCTAGATCTGAGTATTACCCGCATAGCCGGACTCACCTGGAACGAATGGAATGCCCGCCTGGCCATGCCCTTGGTCACTCTACGGGAAGGTGTCCAGCCGCTGGTCTTCCCCACCGATCTCTCGGTGGACAAGCAAGGAGCAGTTAAGGATGGCCCGCCCAATGCCACATCCTCGGGTGGTCGCAAAACCCCCATCGAGGGGGCTGTTAAAACCGAACCCCGTGCCGCCTCCACTCCAGCCAGAAATCACAGCAATAGCAATGGAGGAGGTGGAGGATCCAGAGGAGGTGGTGGTGGCAACGGAAGCCACAAGCCCACCCGGACCAGCAGCGGCGGCAAGCTGAAACACCTGACAGAGGAGGAGGCCACCGCCCTGATGCTCAAGGCCGTTGCCGAGAAACAGGCAGCTGCAGCCGCCGGTGCCGAATTGAGCTTTGGAGAGGATCCTGTGGGCTCGGGGAATGGCAACAGCAGCGATTATCCCGCCACTCTCAGCGGTGCCGTGACCTTTGCGGATGTTGGCGGCCCAGCTGGACTATGCCACATCAACATCCTGAACAGCATCAGCGCGATGAATAACCTAATTAGCGGTGGCGGCGGAGGCGGAGGAGGCGGCGGCTCGTCCTCGGGTCAATCGCCATCCCAGAACAGCAGCTTGAACAGCGGCGGAGGAGGAGGAATTGGAGGAGTAGGAGGAGTGTCGGACAACGGTGCTGGACACCCGTGTCCCGTGTGCGGGCGAGTGTACAAGCTCAAGTCCTCGCTGCGTAACCACCAGAAGTGGGAGTGCGGCAAGGAGCCGCAGTTCCAGTGCCCCTTCTGTGTCTACCGTGCCAAGCAGAAGATGCACATCGGCCGGCATATGGAGCGCATGCACAAGGAGAAGTTCAAGCTGGAGGATGTGAAGAGTTTCGTCGGCTCGGCAGGACTGGACGCAAGTGACGCAGGCGGAGTCGTCTCCCTGCCGGCCTCGGCTGCCACGGTGGCAGCGGCGGCGGCTGCCGCAGCTCTGGCCAGCGGTGTGGCAGCCGAGCTGCATCCGCACTTCTCATAGAGATTCGAAGCATCGAAGGAATTGTGTACAGAAAGCAAACATGAAACGTTGACGTTGAACAGTTATTAAGGTTGAGCCTGCGACCAGCTAAAGCTAACAATTAAACAGAATCAGGGATTAGAAGAACGAAAGGAAATTACACGAAAAGAAAAAACGTATAAATACAACATAAAATATAACCACACACCAAGCTCTCGGGAAAACGGAATCAGTGTGCCAAATTAAGATTAAAACTAATGAGAAAACCCAACAAACAAAAAAAAAAACATTAAATGAAATAGTGCTATAAGAAAGAGGAGTTTCGAGGAAAACTAACAAACAAACAAACAAACAAACAAAAAAAAAAGACAGAAACGTGTTCGAATGGACCGAAATACAATTTGTTGCAAAGCACGAAAATTTTACGCCATTTCACATAAACATAATTATTTTGTTATTGTTATTAATTGTTTACACGGTGACCGATTTAACAAATCTATAATTTGTATAATTTTCAAGCGAAACAGCAAAGTGATCAGTAAAATCATTTTACACAAAAAACAAGACAAATTTAGATATTGCAACATTCCACAAAACGCAAAAAAAAAAAAACAAACAAAAAACGAAAGACAAACTTGTACAATGAAACGGTTTAGAATTAAACAATAATAGCTTAGATTTAGTTTGAGAAATATATCTATACATATATATACATATATATATACTAAATATATAAAAAGGAATCAGTAGCAGTAGCAAACTCAGTGGATACAGTAAAGAAAAGCTAAAACTCAGACCATATTAAGATATTAATCGTTAAATAGAAACAAATGCATTCACCCGAAGGCTTCTGGTTTCGAGAGAAAGCCGAGCCCGAGGAAATGGTTAGATATTCAGTGCAGAGTGCCAAAACAGATTCAATTTAGGTTCCCATACATACAGTCAGTCAGTCAGTCAGTCAGTCAGTCAGCCTCTTCAAACAACAATTTACCTCAAGTGGAAATATTTTGCTATTATAACGATGTCTTAGGCTTAACGAAACGGAAACAAAAACAAAACAAAACATTCAATAAGCTCAAAATCTTTTTTATAGAACTTAGTTTAGGAGAGGCATTAAGTATGAGAAAGTGCCTTGAAAAGAAAATTAATAGAGAAACAGAAGCAATTCGCAAATATTTTATTTGAACAACAATCGATTGTTAACCAATATTCGTAACTGTTTAAAGCCATATAAAATGTAGGTTAAGACAGATGTTTAAGTCAAAGTCAGGAGGTCAGGATTTAAATGGTTTTTAGACATTTAAACTCAGGTACTTAGTAAGGGCGAGACCCAAGAAACCCCCCAAACGAATTCCACAACACAAGATACAGATACAGTTACAGATACAGATACGAGCGACAAAAGTTGAGTAGCAGAGCTATCTCCAGATACAAGATACAAGATACAAGAAGTACAGAGAAAACATAACCACAACCAACAGAACACCGCCACAAAATACGTCACATGCACTTTATTATTTATTTAATTATTTTTTTCGATAATTCATAGAATATGATATGAATGTGTGCGTTTACTATTATTATTTGCGTGCAGCACATTTTTAAGTAGTCAAGTGTAATTTATTTTTATTTCCTTGCTTTCCACTACAACGAAATACATTCCATAGATGATTTTATTAAGCTTTAAAAGACGAAAAAAACAACAAACATTCACAAGAAAAAACAGACAGATACGAGTATGTGCGGCCAGTTAAACTGGGCAACGAAAAACAATTTATTTATAGAGCTTTGGTAATTTAATATCTTATTAAAAATGAAGAAGCAAACTTAAAACCAGAGGATGGAGAAGACGAAAAATCTCGAATGCTTACATATTAAATAATTTCTTTAAGAAACTAAAATTCTTAAAACGCAAAAAAAAAACAAAACACAAACATTGGTTATTAAAATTACGGTGTTGGGCTAAGATTAGCAAACTCTTTATAAAATGAAGAATAAACGAAACATTTCAAAAATTTCAAAAATCGCAACAAATGGCAAGATGATGAAAATTCCAAATTTTCTAAAAATATTGTTGAACAATAGAAAACCCACAAAAATATATGCATAGATGATAATTTTAAATAAATAAAAAAAAAAAACACTTAATAAGACAACAAATACTCATTAAACAAACAGAATTAGCTTACCCTTATTATATATGTATAATATATATTTAATTTTTTCTATGAATTGTTTGTAAAACTCTTTTTGTAAATTGATATATATAAAAAACCCCCAATTCAATGTGAAAAATATACAAATTCCATGTAATAAAACGCAAAAGAAACGAAAGTTGTTTGCTATAAAGCGTTCAGAAGTAATCTTTAGATACGTGTTGATATGTTTTTTTATTTTTTTTACACACAGATTTTTTAGTAGCCTTTTGTTTACTGCTTGTAAGTATTGATTTTAATTTTTATACTATATAAACATTCCACCTTTTTATTTTCATTTTTGGAAACACTTTATTTGAAAAACAATACACACAAATTATGAAAAGAATCAAATGAAGAAAAAATAAAATGTTTAGGAAATCATCTAGCCTAGGCACACATCAAAAATAATTTGAAAGAATGTTGAATATTTTGTATGAAAATACTAATGAAAAATCCCCAAATTCTTACTCGTTTTTACAGATGAAAATGCTCAGCTTGAAGGCGGCGAATCCAGGATTCGAGTGCGAAACTGGCTCATGCTGGCGGATCAGTCCATCATTGAGAAGAGCTCCGACGATCCCACAGGTATTTTCGGTTGCTAAAAATTATGTTTATGATTTATTATCTTATTTGAAATATTTCTTATATATTTATTTATTATAGATATCAATGACATTTTGTTTGTTTCAGTGTTTTTGAAGTTTTCCCCAATAATTTTGCTTTCTTTTTACAGTCGTACATTTTGTTTTGTTGCTGAGACACACACAGACACCTCATAAGTTTTTTTAACCATATTCGTTTCTTTTATCAAATGCCCATTGATGAAATTGACTAACATAACATTCCGAATTTCTATTTCATGACTAACCAATCAACTAACCATCAGACAAACTAACTCAGTCCAAAAAGTCACTCATAAACGATGCTAAAACCACTAACAAGACATCGGCGCCGGTGAAAGCGGTAGCAGTAGCAACGGCAGCCACGGCCACAATTGCAGCCAAGCAGGCGGCAGCGGCGGCGGCTTCAGCAGCAGCGGCTGCGGCAGCCACATCCAACAGCAACATCAACAACAACTCAAACAGCAAGGCTGGTGGCAGTGTGACCCAGACGGTGACCCAAACGGTGACTCGCATTGGAAGCATTGGACGCACCACAATTGCCTGCATCACGCCGGCGAACAATGGCAACAAGAGTGCGGCCAGCAACTGCAATGTGGATGCCGCATCGGCGGCCGCTCTGGCTGCGGCGGGTGTGGAGCTGGACAGCATCGATGAGACCATGACGGAGGTGATTGTGAAGATCGAGAATCCGGATAACATGTCCCTGAACGGCGACGAGGCTGTGTGCAACGAGGCTCTGGACGATGAGAACACCTTCGACTACGATCTGAAGCTGGCCAGCCCGATGTCGTGGACCTACGATGCGGTGAAGATCGAGAACGAGGAGTTCGAGGACAGCTATCTGATGGACAACGATGATGATGACGACGATCTCCTGACCACGGCGGCTGCCAGCCAGAAGCATGCCAAGCAGCAGACCAACAAATCTGGAGCTGGCGGCGGATCGCTGCCGGTGAAGAAGATCGTGCTGAGTGCCCAGCAGCAGCAGCAGCTCCTCGAGCAGCAGCAGCATCTGCAGCACTTGCAGCTGCAGCCCACCAGCCAGTCGCTGCAGATCAAGTTGCCAGCCATACCAGCCACCATTACGACGATTTCGGCGCCCAAGCAGGTGGGAGGAGCGGCCAACGCCGGACAAGCGGGAACCAGCAGCTCCAGTCTGCTGGGCAGCAAGCTGGCCGGTTTGGGGCAGATGGACGCCCAGAATCTCAACATGCACTGGGCGCACACCGACGACAATCGCTATCGCATTCTCGTCCAGAACAAGCGCACACGCAAGGAGTCGCTGGAGCACTCCGCCGACATGATCTACAATGCGGACATCGAGAAGCCTTGGGTGTGCCGCAACTGCAATCGCACCTACAAGTGGAAGAACAGCCTGAAGTGCCACCTCAAGAACGAGTGCGGCCTGCCGCCACGCTACTTCTGCAGCAAGATGTGCGGCTATGCCACCAATGTCCACAGCAATCTCAAGCGTCATTTGAACACCAAGTGCCGGGATCGCGAGAAGGAGGCCGAGGAGGAGAAGCAGCAGCAGCAGCAGCAGAACCAGTCGGGCTCGCTTTCTGCTTCGGGTGCAGCTTCGGCCAGCAATCCCGCTGGCAACAACAACAACAGCAGCAGTAGCACCAGCAGCACCTACACCCTGGTGTTCCAGAACGAGAACGCTTAGTGAGAGAGACTTGGACTTGTACAGAATCCAAAATGGGGCGCGAATCCAACGGATGCATCTTCTTGTATTTAGTGCAAAGCTTAGTAACTTGGACATTGGATTATATTTTTTGGGACCCTCACTACCCCGTCACTAAATAATTACTTTTCGTTGAACGAAGCCAGGAGTTATACAAAACCCACACTGAGCAAAAAACTAGGAGTAGTTGGCAATACAAAATTAACAAAACAAAAAAAAAACGAACAAAAAATACTGTATTGCTTTAGCGAATTCTCACAACAAAAAAGGAAAAAACCAAAAACTTAAATTTAAACTTCATATAAATATGTGTAAATTTTTTTCCCAGAAAAACTTAAAAAACAAACCAAAAAAAAAACAAAAAACAAAACAACAAGGAAATTATACAAACTAGTCACAGCAAACCTTGGTTTTAAGTGTGCTACAAAATACCACACGAACACAATATATAAAATGGGAAACTTTTGTAATAATTATTTAAATAAAAGAAATCCCAAACTATATGCATGGCATGAACATAAAGCAAATGCCCCTCCCAAAAAAGATACTTAACGAGAACATTTTTGGTTTCGCATATTCGCAATAATAATTTTTTTAATTTGTTAGAAACATTATTAAAGAAATGATTTCTGGTCATTAAGTTATGCTTATATAATAATTATTAACTATAAAAATGATTATCTAGTCAAAAACGAAACGATAATGATATAATATTTTCAATTTTAGACAAAAATTATATAATTAATGTTTATAAAAATTCAATTCGAAATATCATCGGCGCATATATGCTTTGAAACTTGTTAGATTTAATACAAAACAAACAAACAAAAAAATAAAAAAAAGAATCACGAATCACGTAACCGGCACTGAGAGAAATCGCGGGAATGTTGTACCATCAAAAAATTACCTTATCGAAATTGTAATGTAAACAACAAAATTAATAACAAATACCTCTAAGAAGTTGCAAGAGAGAGAGAGAGATTACCATTATATTGATTACGATTATGAACTATGTATTTCTCATAAACCGAAAACCGTAATGATTGCCGGATAAATGTATTAAAAAGCCCCAAAAAGACGACAAAAACCAAAAACACAAAACCCCAAAAAGAAAATTCGAAATACAATTAAAAGCAAATGTCAAAAACAAAATACCAAAACAACCAGTTGTACTTATTTTTATTCCAAGTGTTCCACATAGAATATATGTGGAATGTTTGAGCATTGCACATTCTCATCCACAGGCAGAAAAACCTCACACACTCATTTGCCCATCCTCCTCTCACATCCCCAATCCTTTCCTCCAGCGAACATTGAAAGTTTTTTGTGTAAATCTATAGAATCTATACTAATCAGATCTCTATTTCAGGTGGAAGGATGTGATGATGATGATGTGATGTTGATGATGATGATATTGGAGATGGAGATGAAGATGATGTTGAGATCGATCTCTTTGACCGGTGGACAGCCCAACAGCGCAGTTCATGGTGTTGCCTCTTCCCCTCTCTCTCTTATTGTTGTTTGCATGCTTAACTACTACAACAAACTATATACAAATACTATTTATACAATATAGATATGCATAACTATGTATCCTTCCTAGACTTTATATATATATATGTATCTGTTAGATGAAGTAACTATAACTATGTATGAAACCAATTAGATTTGTAGTTTGTTTTGGTTACTATTTACCATATTTTTTTCTCTCTTGTTTCGTTTGTATTGCCGAAGGTTTACATTTAAGTTTTCTCTTCTACCTCTCTGTCTCCTCCTCCCTAGCCATTGTGAAGCCTACGAAAATCTGTCTTTATATATAGCATTAAATTATTTACCAATTAAAACTTGAAAATGAAAACGAACAAAAAAATTAGTTTGTATAGAATTTATTTTTACACAAATATCCAATTTTATTTCCCTAAATGTATTATTTCTATTACATTTTAATATTGCATGCGTATTTAAAAATAATCTAAAAAAAAGTATCTGTAAACAGAAAAAACGAAAACTGGAAAAGATTTCCTAATGGGTGTCCCGCTCCCTACTCCCAATTCAAAAATATGATCAAGTGTTCTTTGTCACTAACCCAACCAAAACTCCACACATTTATATATATATATATATATATATCCTAAATATAAACCTATATATTTTGATTCCATATTTATCACTTGTAACTTGATCCAACGTTGTTGTTTATTTTACCGCTTAGCTCTCAAAATGTGTCTTACTCGACTTTTATAATGTATCTACTCATTGTGTTTTTAATTTAATATTTAATCAAAGAATTTACTTTTGCAGCCTACTTACACAAGCTCACAACCACACACACAGATACACTCAAATACATATACAAGACACACACATACTCGTACACAACAATCCACGATCACTCCACTCCATAGCACCATCTTCTATATCACTAAAGCAACATTTTTAACTCAAAAACAAAAGTAAACAAACAGACCCTCAAAAAACAATTACGGTAAACAATTTCATCTATTATTTATTTCCAGTTAGTAATAGGTCTTTTTATTATTTCTATCAAAAAAAAAAAAAGAAAAACAACGTATAAAAAAACCGATACAAAATCTTGAAAATCCGATGGAAAAATATTAGATAACTAAAATGATTTCTTTGTTTTTATTTTCATATTTAAAACCACTCTTCCCAGACTTTGGCCGCTTGTCATCCGTCACCGGCACCAGCATCCATCACCGCAGCTATGTGGTGGGCATCAAGTCGAGTCCCTACACCAGTCCCATTGGCACGCCCTCGGGCGTCATTAAATTCGAGCCCGGCTCCGGCCTGGAGGATCACAACGAGCACGAGCTGAGGATCGACAGTGGTCGGGCCACTCCCAGCCATTGTCCGGGCCATCTGAGAGTACCGAAAATTCAGCCCAGACATGGAAACGGCGACAACGACGACGATGACGACAGCAGCGACGAACGACAGGATAGCGAGGAACCCTGCGATCTGAGCATGGACTTGGCCCGTTTGCTAGCTGTTGCCCACGGTGGAGGAGTCACTGGCGCCCTGCCCCTGGGCCATCCTCATCATCCCCATCATCATGCCCATCATCAGCATGGAAGAGCTCTGATTTATCCACCAGTAGCACGCCCTGAGACCCCAACTCGTCGGTTTAGTGGAGGCAGTGGGGCACCCGGAGTTCCGGACACCACGAGCAGTGCAGCCGCTGTGATTGCCGGGCTGGTCACCAACAATACGAGTGCAACAGTTCCCGGTGGGGTGGTAGGCGCAGGAGGAGCTTCCACCTCGGCGGCAGCAGCAGCGGCAGCGGCGGCGCCTGGCAACTGGAATCAAAGCGGAGGAGGAGGTGGCAATAGTGGTGGCGGAGGTGGAGGAGCCTATGCCTGCGATAGATGCGGCAATACGTACGCCCGCCCGCACAGCCTCAATCGTCATGTGCGTTTCGAGTGCGGGGTGGAGCCGAAGTTCGAGTGTCCCATTTGTCACAAGAAGTCCAAGCACAAACACAATCTCGTGCTGCACATGCGCACCCACCAACATCGATGATACCACAACAACCACAACAACACCAACAAAAGAAACAAATGCTGCAACGGCCATCAACGACGACGCCAGGCTCTCAGGCAACTAGTGGCTGCGCCCAAGGACCCAGGATCGGTATCAGGATCGGTGTTGTAGGTTCGATATAGTCAGGGTTTTGGGAGCAGGTCCAGTCAGAGCTAGAGTCCCAAGTCCTAAACACAGTTCAGTCCAGTCCAGAGCGCGGTTTTATGTAATTTTCCAAATGATCTTGAAACATATAGTCGTTTTTACAACACACACACATACAGATATAAATCTGCTATATATATATATATATATATATATATTCATAAATATATATAAAAACTAACTAATGTATATACAGAAAAAGATATTTAACAAATCCTAATTTTTAGACCATTTTATGTTTTTTTTTTCATTGCTCACTTTTAAAACCTTCTTTGGTAGTTTTTTGTTCGTAACAGCAAAGTTTTGAATTTGATTTTAATTTGGCAGAGTTGAAGATGAGGAGGAGGAGGAGGAGGTTAAGCAGGAGCAGGAGCAGGAGGTTAGGTGAAGGGGCACGCGAGAGTGCAGAGGCGCCGCCGTCGCATGTTGCATGATACATGAGGTGTGTAAATCCTTAGGCAAACTCAATGATCTCAATGAATTTTTTCTTGATTGTGGTGAAACAAGCGAAAAAATAGGGGAAAATTATGCATTTTATTGTAGCAGCAGCAAAACAGCAAAACAAAAAAACAAAAACATAAACAAAACAAAACTAACATTCACATTAATTATAGTGTAATTTCTAGTGCAGGCCACTCTCGCGCGTCTCTTGCAGGATGATAATGATAACGATAATGATAACGATGATAATAATAGCGAAACCGAAAACCGAATGATATATATATATAAAAACAGAAAACAGTCAGTCAGCGTCGAAGTTTAGAGCCTAAGTTAGACCCCAGAGAAAGTGTAACTAAATCTGAAGATCACGTGCAACATGAAATGGGCACCAAAAAGAAAAACAAAACGAAAGATAGAAGGGAAAACAGTTCGGGTCCTTTTCAGTCCTTTTCACTTTTTTTCCATGTTTGTTTAGATTCACAAACCCACATCGATATCGAAGAAAGTAGGAAGTTTGCTTAGGTACGCACCCCCAAAAGCCACCAGGAATGCATGATAGAATATATATTTATAACAAATTCTAGTTAGTAGCTAAAAAACAACAACAACAAAAACAAAAACTCAACGATCTCTATCTACTCTTTTTCTAAAAACAAAAACCAACAATTTATTAATTTATCTTGTGCTCATTCCATGAACGTTTTTTTTAAATTATGATTTAATTACGAACCACGATATGTGATAGCGGGAATTTTAATTTGACCAAAAAGAGAAAACAAAAAAATACACAAAAATCAAAATTAGTGTGGCTTTGGGTTCGGGGGCCTCTACGCAAAGCAAACAGATTTTTAAAAACGAAACTAAATCAGTTATTAATTAATTTTAAACAACACAACATGTACGAGAGAAGAGTGCGAGGGAAAGGATGGCGAGGATGGAGTTTGGAATTGGCAATGTAAATGGTTTTGGGGGGAACTCGCATCGAGTCACAGTCAGAAATATAAATTGGTATGTGATATAAAGAATATAGTCCTCATTGTAATTAATCGTTAACCTAAATGTATATTTTTTCTTGTTAAAACTAATTTACTTTTGTCAAAATTGAAGATAGAGAAGGGAGGAGCAACACGTATTTGGCATGAAAACATGAAATGTTTGCGGAAGGAGGAAGCCTTGTTATAAACCGATTAAACATATTTAGATATATATATTAAAATGAGCACACACACAAAAAAAAACACGAATTAACGTTTTTATAATTGTTGATATACACGAGAAAGAGCTTAAATGTATAACAATAAATGCTTAGGTACTTCATAAACAAAATATTGATAACTAAACGAAAAACGAAAAACAACAAAAACAAAAGAATACAAAACAACAAAAAAAAACCAAACAAAAACAAAAATGGAAAACAAAAAAATACACATAGAGGGGCGCATACCATTAATTTGTTGTCAGTTTTTTGAAGATGTTTGTGCCACACAAAAAATGTGATAAAGATGTAAAATTAAATAACAGGCAACAAATTGGCACAAATCAACACAAAATATGTACGAATATCTATTACAAAATTGTTTTTGAATTGATAAAAAGAGAAACACAAAATTCTTATCGGTCAGTATTCGAACTAGGTGAGGAAGATTTTCAAATTTTAAATCGTTATGAGAATTTGTAAGACAAATTCGATTGATTGGTTAACTGCTTGGATTCATACATTTATAATTATATATACACTTACACTTGTTTTATAATCGCTTTCTTGCGCTAGTCAATTTCTAGAGAGTTTTGCTTATCATTTTGTTTAGCCTTTAAATAATAACAATCAGCACTACACGAAATTCACTATTCGTATCAGTTTTCGTATATTCAATAATATGTAAACGCGATTTATTTAACGTTTTTTTCTTCTAAGGTTGTGGTTCTTATTTATCTATAAAGCGTAATAATTTTAACTACTTTTCTAAGCGAAACACATTTGATTTTTATGTTACAACAAAAACGGAAACGATCGCCTATTTTATAATTTATCAACAGCGCATGTGATGGACTCGAAATGAACCAAATACAAAAAAAGTATCTAAAGAATTGTAAGAAGAAAATCCAAGACACACGAAACAAATTTTGGTCCAAGATGGCAAAACTTTCGAGTCGTATAGTTAAAATGTTATGGAAAGCATGTGATAAATTTCAATATAATTTGATTAACCAACAATTTACTAACACAAAACCCACAACACAACCCCCAAAACATACAAAACACCGACGGTTCGCATAGATACAAATAACCAAAATGTTGGTTTAGGTTTGAAATTCAAGTTTTTAAGCAAAGTTTTAAGCAAAGAGGAAATAGGCAGCCTTTTTGTATTTATGCGGGCATTTGCAGTAAAAAACAAATATTTTTCGAGAAATTGTACTAACCCAGATATAAATCTATTTCTACTAATATGTATCTTTATTAATTCTGTTACATACACAATATCAAAGATTTATAAAACACACACATACACACAAAATACAAACACACACACACACACATTTAAGAAAAAGTTGTAACCAAGGAGCTGTGAATGTAAAATTATATGTAAAGAAAAAAATAATATCTATATCTAGATGCATACATACAAACATACATATAAAGGAATCGATGTGATTAATTGTGATTGAAATGAAATGAAGCGCAGATCAGATCTGATTCGAGGTCAGAGATCGAAGTAAAGCTGAGCAGAAAGCAGAGAGCAGAGCAGATCGGGAGGGCAATAGGTTGGGTTATGGACAAGAGAAAGGCTTTCTTTTCAAACACATGCACACACACAAACAAACACAGACAAACCAACAAACACATAAATTATAGATACAAATTGTTCTTAAGGAAATCTGATATTTTCTGTTTGTCTTTACTAAGCAACAATATCCGTTTGTTTTTTGTTTAATATTATTTTCGCAAAAAGTAACTAATACTACTAGAAAGATGGGGAATTAAATACATAGTACACACACACACACGCATACACAATAAAATCAATTAAATCCTAGCCTTAAGTTAACAACAAAAAAGAAACCATAAAGAAAACCGAAGGAAATGCGAAATGAATGTTGTTTGCTGTTAACGCACGCTTCACGAATAGTAAATGTTGAAAACAAATATATAAAAAAGAAAACAAATCATAAAAATAAAATACAAACCGATTCGAGTTGAAACATTTGTACCATAGCTAAGGTTGCGATATATAAAAATTTACAACAATATTTATACATCAATGAAAAAACAAATCACACTGCTTTTTGCACTGCAATTTAGATTAACAAATTGAAAATAGAAAACAAAATATATATTTATAAAACGACGAAGATATGAAATCTAACAAAACAAAACGACATTCAAAATGCCAGTTAGTCTATGAAAAAGTGTGCTTAAACCAATTTCGCTGAATCGAAGAAGAAAATTGTTAGAACGAATTCAGAGTAAATTTAATGAATATGTAATTTGTGTATAAAGCCGAGAAAACGCCTTAAACAACATTTGTAAAACTATTTTAAATGTTAAACGAGAAAAACGATTTAATTGTTATAAGTAAACAGGCAAAAACCAACCAACAAATAAAAACTAAATTTAAATATATATTAAAGATATATATACAAAAAAAAAAATCCACAAGTTTAAATGCTGTTTGAAAATCCAACCCTTTCTCTTTGCAGCCTCCCAAAAAAACAAAAGCCCAACAAAAATGATACACTTTAAAAAACCCTGAACTAATAGCAGCTTTTCTCTTTTTCTAGGTGAAATGGAAAAAACAGAGGCGTGGAAAATCCAGCTGGGCGAAGGATGAATCTCCGGAACGGCACCTCGCGCACGCACATGCTATCAATTTTATTGTACTGAAAGTGATCTGAGCTTAGTTATATGAACAACAAATATATACGATAAACATATGTAATTTAATTTGCTGTATTGTTGTAGTTTTGAAAATCTCACCAACCGAACACCAATGATTTCCTTTGTCTGTTAACTCTGTTTTTCGTTTTGTACATATATCTATATTCCGAAGCTTTTGTTTGGCGAAATGCTTGAGTGGCTTTTCTGTTTGTATGGTGCGTACATGTGTAACTCCTCTGGGGAACTGGGCAACCATCCATCTCATCGCCTCATATCGCCTCAACATCATAAAACCCACCATCATCAAGATGCTAAATCATCCAACCAACCAGCAACACCACAACAACCACAAGATCATCACCAACATCAGCGTCTCCTGGGTAGTAAAGAAAACAACAACCAACATCTGAAAACAAACAATACACTAAGTTCTCTTTAATTTCTTAATACATCTTTATTTATACTAAACTTAAGTTTTATTGATGTGTGCTCGTTTGTTGAATCACTATTAATTTGATTTTCGGTTTCTGTTTTTTCCATTTTTCCCACTTTTTTTGTTGTACTCAATTCGACATTTTGCGGGTGTGTTGACCAGCAGACATCTACCCCATCCTGGGCAGCCTCCTGGGCGTGGACACATCGACGAGTGCGGGCAATGCCAGTGCCAATGCCAGCGACGAGTTCTATGGCTACCATCTCAACAACAACAACAACAATAACGGGAGCAGCGGCACCAACCAGGCGAATGCAACTACCACCTCCAGCAACAGTGTGCGCGGCTCGAATTCTGGAGGAGGCGGAGGAGGAGGAGGGTTGGCTCGCGACTCCTTTATGCAGTGCAAGCACTGCAATCGCTACTACAAGTCGCCGCAGAAGCTCCAGGAGCACGTGAGGAAGTACTGCCTCAAGCAGAAGAAGTACAAGTGCGTGTCCTGCGAGTACCGGTCGCGTCGCAAGGACCATGTCCTGCGGCATGCCAAGCGCAAGCACTGCATGCTGTACGAGCAGTCGCGCGACGACGAGGAGAGCCTGTATGTGATACGCAACGAGGATGACCTGAGCAACGACGAGGAGCCGGAGGACGGCGATGCCGATCCCGAGGACGCCGATCACGACGGTGGCGGCATGGACAGCGATGTGGCTGCCGCCTTGTGTGAAATCAATTTCGACTTCGCCGGCCGCGATCTCACCATCACGGCAGTGCCGGCCCTGCAGGAGAGCGAGGAGGAGGACGACGACTTCGACGAGGATGGCTAGCTAGGTGGCTGCAGCGAGAGAGAATTCCTAGAAAGAGCTGCCGCTCGAGAGGCGTAATGTGAAATGTTTACCAAATGAATAACAATGACAATAGTTGCTTGTCCAAGTAGTAGCTACCTCCAATCTAGCAACTCCAACCCATCAACCTACCGAAACCAACCCAACCAACCAACCAACCAACTACCAACTCTTGTGGCGAAAAGCTGGTCCACATTCCTGCACAAAGATTACTTAACGAACTTTTTACAAAACAACTTACATGTATATTTTCTGCAAGTGCATTCCGTTTTCAAAGTTTTCCTTTTTTTTATCTTTGTATTTCTTTTGTGTTTTGAGTTAAGCCTAAGGTCCGAGACCGATTTATTTATACGCACATATACAGCGAGGATAGTATATACTATCTATCAGATACTTTACTGTGGAAAACTGTGGTTGGTGTTCTCAAAATATAACAAAACAAAAAACTCAAATATATATTCTTGCCAGCAGTTAGGGCTTTCGCATGCAAAGCAATCAAAGACTTAAAGCGCCATTATTTGCCACGACTTCAAACCCCCCACACACACACACACGTAAATTCCTCAGTTATATACGATATATATATATGAATATATACATATAAACAAGAATTCGATATACCTACATTATACGCCTAATATATAAATATAGTTTTTGGTGTTCTACGAAGCAACGCAAAGTAATGCTAGAATTTGTGTACATTTTTAAAGAAAATAAACTATTGTAAATGCAAGCAATTAAGAATAAAGCATACGATACTACGAATCATGAATGCGTAAAAAAGCAAACCCAAACCAGCCCAAGTTTATAGACCCTCTAAAAACACTCCACTCCTCCCGATACCCAAAAGACAGACGACACACACTTGTTCCAAATGCTTACAAGTAATTATCTAACCGCTCGTCGAGTTACTCCTGCAGACGGATGACTAACCAGAGGGTTCTCCTTTTCTCTTCTCTCCTCTCTCTTGCAGATGGCTACTGGACCATTTTGGAGACGGTGCCCTATTCCATAGCGAGCGCCACGCCCAATCAAACATTGAGTGCCACAGCGCCCTCGCTGAGTAATGGAGGTTCGGGCTTGTTGACCGGAGCCACTGTGGTGGTGGAACTCCCACCCGATGATCTTGGCAATCCCGTGGGCAACATTCAGTACACCATCCCGGCTCTAACGAAGAATGCCACCACGAATACGAACACTACGAGTCTGCTGCACAAGCCGCAGGCCACCACCATCCAGATTGTGAAGCAACAGCAGCACCAGCATCCTCGCCAGCAGTTGACCATCCAGCACACCCAGACGCAGCATCCGCCTCTGCAACCGATTTCGCAGGCTCCACCCCGGCAGGAGTACATTAAGATCGACACCTCCAGGTTGGAGGACAAGATGCTCCTTCGCGATGTGATGCAGTATGGAGCCAGCAGCATTGCCATGGCACCACAATGCGGTACCACCACCAACTCCACGGTGGTTTCCGCCCACCACGAGACCGGTTTGCTGCTGACCGATGCAGACGAGGCCGAACGGGAGCTGGAACTAGAGGCCATGAAGGGGGAAGACCAGCACGACGACGAGGACCACCACCTGCTCGACGACGAGGGCTATGTGGTGGAGAAGATACACGACGATGGTCAGGCCATCATTCACCATTCCGAGAAGCTCTACCTGAACGGCCTGGTGGAGGGTCATGGAATGCATCACCAGGCCAACGCCACCACCACCACCACCATGACGCTGCAGCAGGTGGGCTCCGGGGATTATCCGCTGGAGGAGAGCAAGTACGCCTGCAATGTGTGTGGCAAGACCTACAAGATCAAGGGCTCCCTGAAGCGCCACAAGAACTACGAGTGCGGTGTGGAGCCCAACCTGAAGTGTCCGCATTGCCCACACAAGTGCAAGTACAAGTCGGATCTGCGCAAGCACATGAACCAGAAGCACGCCGACTCTGGGGAGCCCATCCTCGGGCACTAGGCTTCTTGCCCCATGCCCCATTGTAGTCTTTGTTTAACACTTCTTGTTGTGAGTTAAGATACTTGTGTGTGATGAAACCTTTATCCTAACTAACCTTTGTGTCTGTTTGTCGGGGGTGGCCAGAAATAGTTAGAGGTTGACAGGGAACATTTTTGGTTATTTTCTAAAATGGTTGAGAAAATTATAGATTTTCTAATTTAAATTTTAATGAAATATATCTATTAATTCTATTAAATTAGTTACTACTTTCCCTCTTGAGAACTCAAGCTTTTTTCAATAATAATAACTAAATCGAAATGTGATTTTCCAAATGATATATATGTCCCCAATTTATAAACAATATTGAGTAAATTAATATCTAACAATTTTTGGAAAGTTCTCAATTCAATTGATTTGAAATCATCGTAGCAAAAGATTTTTTTAATATTAACTGTTTTTCTTTCTTTTAAAACCCAAAGATTGTATAATATACATCTTATCAAGACATTTCCAAACCTCTATCTCTATCTCTTTGTATGCCTCCCTCGACTAATCCCAAAAACTGTTTGTAATATAGCCAAAGTTATGATCTCGAAAACGTAATCTTAAAAATTGTATTAAGCTAGTCAAAATAAGGTTTGGTAATACGTTGTCAAGTCAAGTCTAGTCAAGTTCTAGTTGAATTGCTCAAAACTGTAGAATCAAATTTTGAATCAGCTCAAAGTCAAGTGCGTCGAATTAAGTATTTTAAACTCCAGAATTATACACCGTAGAGAAACGTTTTAAAAACCTAACCCAATCATTGCGTATGTACATTAAATATATACACACATATATATATATATATATAAATAAATAAATGTTTACAACCGAAACGAACTAAAATTATTGAATCTTTGCGAGAATGCCAGATGAAAGCCAAGAACTAATATGATTTTCTTTTCTCTAGGAAACCCCGCCAAGCCAAGGGACCAGCATTGATTGGGATACGGAATTTACTGGACCACAGGACGGAGGGAGGATAGCTCAACCCTTTAAAAGGTCTATAATTTTGCATTGATACGTCTAGGCTTAAGTAGCCCAATCATTTATCAGCCAATAAAAATGTCAAACTGAAACGAATTTGTTGTATTCATCGACACGCTCACCAATCAAAAACCGAAAACAAAAACTAGACCCCTCTGTACTTTGTGTGACTAGATAGGTGGATGTCTGGAATGGCCTAAAACCAACTCCTCTCCCCTTCTCTGTTTCTCGGTTTTGTCTGCAGATTTCGTGCGCCATGGACCCAAGAATCAGCTGCTGTGCCAGTGCGGACGCTACTACAACACACTGAGCCGCCTGATGCTGCACCAGCGGGAGGAGTGCCAGGACTTCAAGCGCTTCCAGTGCGACTTCTGCCTCAAGTGGTTCAAGCGGCGCTCCCACCTCAATCGCCACAAGAAGCTGCACGATGCCGAGCTGCTGGACCTGGAGCCGGCGGTGCATAAGCAGAAGCCAAAGGCCAAGGGAGCCTCTGCCAAAGCGGTGGCTGCCATCGCAAACCCAGCCACGGATCTCGAACCCCCCTATCTGTATACGTCTGAAATCAAAGTCGAGGAGGAGGCGTTCATTTAAGTTTTGTTACAATAATTTAGACCAGTTCTCGTTGATGCCAAACCCAAAAAACTAAAAAAATAACAAAACAAAAAAAAAACAAATAAATGGATTTTGTAAATAAACAGTGAAAAGTAATATCAAAGAATTATATTTGATTTAACATATATATTTTCTTAAGTTCGGATTTGTAAATATGTATCTGTGTATGAATGCGTCTGTTTCTTGGATGAATGTGGACAGCGCGTACTTAACTTAATTATGTTTCATTTCATTCAGCCTTCCGTTTTTTCCGCTTATGATTTGTATTTTTATTTTGAATTCCCGTGACTTCTTCTCTCGTTGCAGTTACCCCTGTGGAGAGGAAATATAATCTGCGCACTCAGGAGAGTCCTGTAAATCCCTCGGATTATCCCAGCACCTCCAGGCAAAAGACAAGTGTACTGAGGGAGAGAAAATCGGTGTCTCTGGAGCAGGGGAGCGAGAACGAGGAGCCCGAAGAGCCCGAGGGCAATGGAAATCCTACCGATCCCAAGAAGGCGCTGGCCAACTCGGACGCCATGATAGCCCTGCAGCAGCTGGCCTCCATTTCCACGGCTCGATCGCTGCAGCATCTCGTCCAGAATATGGGCAACATCGACACTAGCAGCCTGGTGCCCGGGCGCAAACTGCCCCGCCAGAGCTCCAAGCGATCGCCCACCTACGAGTCCAACCGCTGTCCATTGTGCGCTCGTGTCTATCGATCCCAGACCTTCCTCAACGAGCACATGCGCAAGGAGCACTCGGTGCTCATTTAGGTTCACCAACAAGCTGAAATTCCATATTGCTCCTCCCCAAAATGCTTCAATTAATGAAACAATATAAATTAAATTTGGTGGAATCATAAATTTGAATTTTTAAGAAAAAATATCCAACTGTCATTTAAAATTGAATTTTTATTAAAAATGGTTTAGAAAATTTAATTAAAATTTTACAATTTTGAAAACGTAATCAAAATTCATAAATTTAAAACTGTTAAATATTTATATTATTAATATTCAGTCATTTTTACTAGAATGTATTCTTGGAATTTCAAATTTCCATAAGAAAATATTATTTTATATTTTATTAGATCATATATGCGAATTCCACCAAAATTAATTTTAATAACCCATAAAAAACTGAACAATTTAATCGCCTATAAAAGAAATATTACCAAATTGAAATGAAGAGACCAAAAATTATAGATTGTATTCTATGAAGAATATTGTTATTGACACATACCTGAAGTGTATGTGGTATTATCCCAAGAATATATCGTAAAACTCGCCTATTGCTTAAGATGAAAGTGTTACTCTACAAAATTGATCAGAAAGCAAAGCATTTAGTTGCCTTAAAATATTTTAAAAATATTTTGCATTAGAGGAGGTTAACCAGATTTAATGTCCATATATTAAACAAGGTCCAATCTAAGAATTTTTATACGTATTGCTAATAAAAAATAAAACAAATATTAAAATAAAAAAAAAACAATAAAAATATCAAATTATTTTTGATAAAATATTGTTTGTTAAAATATTATCTGTATTGTTTATTAATTTTTCTTGTTATGTTTTTAAGGTGTAAACGAAAAATGGAATTATTTTTAAAAAGGTTAGTATATTTTATTTTCATTAAATTATGTTTTTATTCATTTTCTTTTTTTTTTCTTTTGATTTATTTTCAGTTAATCTGTTAATTGGCCAGCGTATTTCGAACAAAAAGATCATTTTCATATGCCAAAGCAGGCAAGTACATCAGTATTTCGCAGATCCTTTTTCCATGTTAAAATTGCTTTTCGATGCGGATTTCCAAACAAGTAGATAAGCATCGGAATATGGAAGGGAGGATTAATAATCCTTTAACCAAACAGGTTTTCAATAACAATAGTTGGGTGGACTGCGATGAGAGCGAAGAGATCGGTGTCCTTGAATTGTCAGTGCAGTGCGAAAAGGATACACACATTTCCAATGGATTCGGCCTACCACAAACCAACTGTACTCCCAACTCCTTTTGTTAGCCGAGAGATGTATCTCTCAGATACGCTCGCTGGGTATCTATCTCTCTCACCCACACCAAACCCAAAAATCCATTGGAAAAACATTTGCGCACACATAAATCAGGATCGGCTTGTGCCTGTGTGTGCGTTTTTCTAAAAATAAGTTTTCATTTTCCATTTGCCCGACCCTTTTGCCTGCCTGACTGCCTTGTGTATCTTGTGTCTGTATCTAAAATGTGGATGCGGCTTTTGCAGTTGGGCTTCCCACGTGATTTTTCTCGAATTTTTCCACTTTCTGCCTGCTGGCCTGCCTGTCCTATCGGTTTCTCTTTTGGGCTTTACCTTCGCAAAGCCTGGCCCCGGTCCTGGTCCTGGTCCTGGAAAATAAAATAGAATCAAACACACACAGACAGGACACACAAGTTCCTAGGGCTGGTTTTCAAGCTACATATTTGTGTGGGATATTCCTGGAAATATGTCGGCAAATGTTGATGGTCAGAGTTTGTATTTATTTAGAGAGACTATCTACACAAAGAAAAAATCCATTAGTTTTATGTTAACAGATAAAAAAGGCGAACCAATAATGTTGATGGCAGAAATATATTAAAAAATAAATCAAAATATATTACAGGTGATTCGATATTTGAAAACTGAATGCAAAACCCATTAAAGATAAAGGATATTGTCATATTGAAAAAGAAAATTCCATTAATGAGCAGATCTAGAACAAACTTAGATACATTTATCCATCAGCTAGTTGCCCTTAACTTTCCCTTTGTTGACCTTCAAAATGTTGGATTATATTACCCAAGAACAGATGCAGAGGATTGGGAAAAAATAAACATGGAAACACCACCGGAAGCTGGCCGTAAATACGCTCAGAATCATTAGGTTTCCCGATCATTCCTCAGCGCTTGCTCCAAATGCTTTGGAAAACTCTCTTCCTCTCTCTCCCTTAATGAGTTTTCGCTGGCAGAGAAAGTTTTCCTAAAACAGAAATAGAAATAGAAAAGGGAACAGCAAACAGCAGACAGCCCACAACAACAACTGTTGAGTTAGGTAGAAAACCCAAAAATAAATCAAGGATCCGAAAGCAGGCACTTGCTGCGCAACAGATACACACGCTCACAGATACGCACACGCACACACGCGCACACAGATGGAAAGTACATTTTCCGATGCAGCTGCGCAAGGGATTCGGATTTAGGACTCGGCTTCGGCGCTGCCTGCGCTTCGGGCTTGGCTTGGAAATTGAAAATCCGTAAGCTAGTGCAGTTTCGTTAGCGTTGCCGTGTGGACGCTTTTCCTTTGCTGGTGTTGTGCGTGGGCGGAGATGCAAATTGAAACCGGGAAAATCAGGACTAATAAAGCTCAATACCGCTTTATTATATTTAAATTTTTAAACTTTAAAGTTTCTAATTTACAAAGCTCCTCCCACACCAACAAAATAAAGCAAAACACTGCGCTCAAACAACCTGCACTATAAAATTCCATTGCAACAAATAACTAATCAAAATAACTTGTTTTTTTTTGCAGGTGGATGAAATCTTCAAGATACAAATCAGTGCTGTGATATACTAGTGAAACAAAAGAAAATTTATTATTTCCAATCTAGAAGATTGAAATCAGTGCTGTGATAAAAAAAGAAAAATTAACCAAAACCAATCGCTAACCTATTTTTCTCTATATTTCTAGATGGGTCAGGTAATGAGTTACATTTAAAATGGTTTTGGTTCCAAACAAAAAAAAAAGTACGCACTCACCACATAAAAACCACCAATACATCAGAAACAACAACCACATCATCATCCATCCATCACCACAAAAAAAAAAAGAAAATATTTTCATTTGCTGCAGCTTTACAAATTATTTAATTAATGCAAAAAAACAAAAAATGTGATTACCAAATTAATAAAAATCATTCAGTTATGTGTACTTTTGTTGGTTTATTTCCACGAAGAAAAAAAAATATATTTTATGCGTTTTGTTATTTATTTATTTGTAGCATTGTTGTAGTTTTGCTTACTTTTTTTGTTGCATGCTTTTATTTCGACTTTCTAACACCATTTTCCGCCCTAATCCCAGCAATCCGAGAGATACAAAATGCTTTTTCATTTGTCACAACAGCTCACAAAATTCCAAATTACCGAAGGAACTTGAACGGAACGGATTTGTCCGAAGGCGAGAAATCACAATAACTAATCACGACTATGTTTCCGTTTCCAGATCTGAGCAGGAAGGAGAACACGGCTCCGGTTGTTCCTTCAACCGCCGAGATTCAACGCAGCTTCCAGCGCAGCATCCTCAATGGGAAGCCGCGGGATGAGCAGAAGATCCACCTGCCCGGCTCGCGCCGCAAGCGCCTGTCCGTCTCCGAGGTCTCGGACATGCTGTTCGAGTTCTACAAGACCAAGTCGGCCAAGGTGCCCAAGCAACAGCTACCCGATCCGGGCGAGCTCGGGAAGTACGGCCAAGTGTCGCCGACTTCCGGAGAGATACTCGAACCCTCGGCCATCGCCGCCATTGCCGTGTACGGCTCTGCCTCCGAGACGGCCTCAAAAAACTTGAATGCTGATGAAGTGATGCGGGCACAGACTGCCGCTGGGGCCGCCGCCTCATTTCATCCACGGCTCAAGTACTCCCTGAAGACAGCGGCGCCCGGAGTTGTAGCTGGAGCTGGAGCTGGAGTGGGTAGTGTGACAGCCATACCCACCTCTGTGCTGGTGGCCAACAGTGCTGCCATGGCCACTGCTCCGGTGGCCCCCGCTCCCAAGCCCCAGGCGGCGGTCATTGCGGAGGCATTGATGCGGAATGGCCTGCACAGTTTCCAGCAGCAGTTGCGCGCCCAGGAGATCCTGCGCCAGCAAACCCCGCACCGACGCATCAAGGAGGAGCAGGATGGGGCAGGAGCAGCCAGCGAGATCACACCCACCAAGATACTCGAGAACCTGCTGAGGAAGCAGCAGCAGCGCGACCTCCGCCACTCGGAGTGTGAGAATGAGCCGGGATCGTCCACTGAGGATGAGGACGATGGTCGCTATCATGCCTTCGACGACATACACCTGATGGAGCAGGGCGGTGGCAAGTTCGGCAACCATTCGATGGGCCTGTTCCATGCCAACAACCATGGAGGGTCCTCGAACTCGATCCTGGAGGCCCAGGCCCATGCCTTCCGCAACCTGGAGTTCACTTTGAGCGATTACGGAGGCAGCAGCAGCAACGGCAGCATCACCAGTCCCAACGGCATCGGACCGGATGGGGAGCCGGTGTACGAGTGTCGGCATTGCGGCAAGAAGTATCGCTGGAAGTCGACGCTGCGCCGTCACGAGAACGTGGAGTGCGGCGGGAAGGAGCCATCGCATCAGTGCCCCTACTGTCCCTACAAGTCCAAGCAGCGGGGCAACCTCGGGGTCCATGTCCGCAAACATCACACTGAACTGCCCCAGCTGCCCAGCAAGAGGCGCTCCAAGTATTCGATGAAATGCGAGAACGGGTTGAGCGGCTCCATTTCGGACGACTCGCAGGGCAAGCTGGTCATCGACTGCAATAAGTGAGACAGGGAGAGGCCTCCGAATTCGATACCAAATATAATTCTTTCATGCGGGCACCGAGTGAAGCTTCCATTTAACTTTAATTTCTTTTGCTTGTGTCTTTGATTTGTCGACTTACTAATATTATTTCTTGTCATTCATGTGTCATCCCAAAAATATTTAATGTTTACTTGTAATAATTTATGTACTCTAAGCAAGCGTGTAAACCAATCTAATCAAGCAGATAATCAAATTAGTTTTAAGGACCGCCCGCGCGATCAGCGGATGCTGCGTATAATTTACAGAGACAGAACTCACATATACTTTGAACGATTGATATTTTTATCGGATATTCTACGATTGATACCTATTTTTTATACGATTTTATAGCCAAGAATTATTGTGCACAACTTTTAAGACACGCCATTCGAAACAACACTCAACTATTGTTTTTTAAGAAAACTATCAATTAAGAGATTAAAGGCCTTGCGCTGCTGTCCACAAACAAGAGTATTCATTAGGGGCGCAAATATATTTCTTGCATTTTGCCCAGATATTTGATATACTTTAACCTTTTTGCCACCCAAAGATCTCTCGACTTGGCCTGATCAAGCCTACCCCTTAATTATTATTCGATCTCCTCAATCGATGCCATTTTTCTCATGACTGAACTAGAGATTATTTTTGGCTTGCCTATTTTGAAGAAGCCTATTCCTTGCCCTAAAGACATTCGATTTATGCACTTATGGATTTTAAGACTGACTTTTTGTATCTTAAAACTTATGTACCCATGACCAAAAAAAAAACACAAATAATTGGATCACCACATACGATTCCCAAACCAAAAAAACCAAACTTATTATGTCTGATATTGATATTTGATGTATTCTTACCGATAAGCTTTTTGTGCCGTCACATTGAAACGCCCAAGATTTTACGATTGTATACTGAATAAGATGATTATAATTCCTATCTGCATATCAAAGCGAACTTCACCGATTGAAGTCGCGACTGTGGGGCAGTGTGACTGCTAGCATAAGACATGATTTAATATTGATAATTACTTTTCATACACAATGTTTACATTTTAAATAAAACACCATTTATATACTTTAACTTTTAAAAATACAAATACATGTGTGTTTATTATATTTTTTAGGCGCAAGAGACTTTGTACTATGAGTGTCGTGAGTCGAACTGCGTTAACAAATACTTTTGAAATTGGATTCTGATGCCAGGAGATTGCCGTTTGACTGTAGAGTGAGGAATATGCATAACATATTTGTAGTAAAAGCTAACACGGTACAAATTTTAAAATGCTCCACCAATGGAATAATGAACTGTTCTCTGAGTGCGTGCAAGAGTGTGGATCTGATTTCTCTCGAAGTGGTAGTTGTAGTAGTTGGTCTACATAAAGCCTCTTAGTAAGAGCAGCCGATGGCCACGGTCAGGAAGTCCTCGAAGCCGATGGTGATGGTTCCGTTCTGCTGGGTGTCGCGCTGCCTAAAAGCCTCCGTAAAGCGCTGCACCTGCACGCAGAGCACAATGAACTGGTCCACTGACACCTCCTTGTGGGCCTGCGGATCGCTCTTCTTCACCAGGAAATTTATGAACTCGGGAGTAAACCGAAAGCCCATCTGGGTAAAGGCTGTATTGGGGAGAAAGAAGAATTATTCATCTGAACCTATAATATATTTACAAAAGTTTTTTAATCGATTTTGTGGAAAGACTTTTTTGTAATATATGAAACCTTTAATTTTAAAGCCAACAAGCTAAGCATTATATATTCATTTGAAAGTTTTAATTCTTTCAGAATATATACATATACATAAATTGGAATATATATACGTATGATTGTATATATACAACCAACCATCGGCTATTTAGTTTGAATTGTGGAATTCCATTTTAGTCAAAGGGGAATTCCGGTTTATGAATTTCTGACCTCAACGGAGCAATAAGTAAAAAAAAAAAACTTGTAGACATATTTTAATTACACAAATTTCTAAATCATGATTGAGATGGCAAATTGATTTCAATTTAAGCAAATATATATTGAATATTAGTTAAACTTATATTTACGCACCCTGGGTCAGCTCCTGCTCCTCGATGTGTCCGGAGGCGTCCTGGTCGTAGGTCTTGAAGACCTGGAGCCACTGGTTGATGTAGTTGTAGAGCTTCTCAAATTCGTAGACATCGATAGTGCCGCTGGCGTCGTTGTCGAACATGCCTAAGAACATTCAGGTGAGTAAATCGAAAACTCAAAGAAGCGATAAAACCTAGCATAAAATCGCAGAGTAAACAATCAAGATAATAATGTATATCATGCCTCCCGGTGATCTAAACAAACTCGCATGTGTGAGCCATCCGAAAGTGGGGGACTGAGTGCAAATATTTGGATTCGGGGCGGCACTGCGGAAGTGAAGAGTCCCTGCCCCAGTGACGCACTCAGTTGGGGGAATGGTCTGGGGGAATGTATGTGAATGTGGCCTAGGATCGACTGACTTACTTATCATCAGCTTGCAGGCGTTGTCCGAGAAGTGATCGCCACGCCCATTGACTAGGGCCGCCTGCAGTTCCGAGGCATTGATCTTTCCAGACCTATCGCGATCCACCATGGCAAACCATTGCTGGGCCTGGGGAGACACCTGAGCGTTCTGCGGCGGAAAGGCTCCGGGAGGTGCGGCATAGCCTCCAGCAGGCTGCCCATAGGGATTGTAACCTTGACCCTGCGGAAGGTTAAAAATTAATCTATATAAAACTCGTTTTTATAAGGTTTACTACTCACATACGACATTTCGTCACGAGCTGAACTGCTTCTAATTGGAATCTGATTGACAAAACAGAAATTAATAAATCTACAGATGACAACGGGGGTGTTTGCCAACACTGGCCTTATTGCGCGATAGCAAGCGGACTTATCGATATATTGTCATCGTTTGGCGCACATCTCAAGACCGGCATAAACAAGCGGAAAGTGAAAAATAAATATTTTGGCCAAAATGTCGAACTTTGTGAATATGGACATCTTCTCCAACTACCAAAAGTACATAGACAACGAGCAGGAGCTGCGGGAGAACATTCGCATCGTTGTGCGCGAGATCGAGCAACTGGCAAAGGAAGCGCAGATTAAGCTTCAGGTTATCCACAGTGACTTGAGCCAAAGTAAGTGTTTAATGAGAGATTTTAATTTGTAAGTTTAGCTAATAACTTTTTCCCTTATGGTTATCCTTTTAACCTAGTAAGCGGCGCTTGTGGTTTGGCCCGCAAGCAGATCGAAGTCTGCGCCGGCAAGTACCAGAAACTGGCTGCCTTGGTGCCACCTGGTCAGTACTACAGGTGAGTCAGATGGAGAGTTCATAATCATTGTGGGTGTTTCATACTTTGCTTTCGCCAGATACTCCGATCACTGGACCTACATCACCCAGCGTTTGATCTTTCTCATTGCCTTGGTCATCTACCTGGAGGCGGGCTTTCTGGTTACCCGCGACACGGTGGCAGAAATGCTAGGATGTGAGTGGGCTGTAGCAACCTATTTTTATCTAAGATCACCATTTTACCCCTCATCACGTAGTGAAAACAAACCAGGCCGATGGCTTCCACTTGGATGTGGAGGACTATTTGCTGGGCATCCTGCAGCTAGCCTCGGAACTCTCGCGCTTCGCCACGAACTCGGTCACCATGGGCGACTATGAGCGCCCCCTGAACATTTCGCACTTCATTGGGGACCTGAACACGGGTTTCCGCCTGTTGAATCTCAAAAACGATGGCCTTCGCAAGCGCTTCGATGCCTTAAAGTACGATGTCAAGAAGATCGAGGAGGTGGTCTATGACGTCAGCATCCGCGGACTCTCCAACAAAGAGAAGGATGTGCAGGAAGAGCCGATTGCCCCGGTGGCCGAATAGTGGAAATTTGGTTCTTATGCTAAGCAGACAATTAACTTAGGGCCTTAAATTACGATACAAGAAGCAAATGTTCCATTAGAAGGCGTATTCTGTATTTCATAAAATATATCTCAGTTATAATACGAAACACATTCGAAAAGCAAATGGTGCATTTATTTAAGCAGTTTTCCGTAGCGAAAGGTAAGTATTTTAGTTTTTTAGTACTGGTAAGGTAATTAGTTTTAGTACTGATGCAAATAGGGCGGGCATAAACCAAAGTTTACTTATTTCCCTTTCTGTTTACAAACTGAATTAGTGACCTTAGTCTCTAGTTAATTTAATGCGTTCACGCAATTTTTCAGGGTTTCCCTTTTTAAAATCGTGAACGTATTTAGAATAGGGCCTGAGTATAGGTTTCTATATTCAAATATTTTGATTATCATTCTTACATACAAGCTAGGGAATGGAATATATTGTAAGGGATAAGCTTTGTTATGTACAACGTTTAACCCTGTTTTGGTTTAATTGTGATTGCGAAGGGATTGCTATAAAGTTTTGCTTGTTGGGCAGCTTTAACCCTTCTTAACTGGCTTAACCACCACCACTGGGCTGGGACTTGGCTGCTGCTCTGCTGCTCTGCTGCTCCGATCATATGGTGGAACATTCGCGCTTGTTGCTGCTGCTTCTACTGCGACTGCGACTGCTGCTGCTGCTAATGCTGCTCTCCTTTCTCGCCTCGTTTCGTTACGTTACGATTCTCAGTCGCTCTTTCGCCACCGCAAAGCTTACAACATTGCGCGCGCGTCTTTGCTGTCGTTGTTTCCTTCATTTTGTGCGTTGTTTTCTTTTGTGCGCTCTTTTTATTTGTGTTTTGCGGCTTTTCCAAATCGATTACGTTGTTCTAGCGGATTAAAAGGGGATATTTGCGAAAAGTAAGTGAGAGCCTCGCAGGATAAATACATATCCCCAGCGACCTACTTCCCCTCCTTCCCCTACATCAACCAACCACCCACTCCAACCTGTTCCACAGTAATTGGGTCACAAGCCTAACAACCGACTAAAAAATCTCGCAAAACTTGTTGCCTGAAATAGGCACACTAAAAACAAATAATAATAATGTATTTATTACAGCACTGCTGCGTTCAGTCGTAAGCTCTGTTTTTGTTGTTGTTTGTTTGTTTTAATTTTTTTTAGCTATGCCACGGATTAGTTGTTGTTTTCTGTTTTTCTTTTCAAAACACGCTTTGCTGCTCGCCGCGGTTCAAAGTCCGAAACGGGTTTCTCGGCGGCTTAACGGAGGTGCTCTGTCGCGGGCTCTCTTTCTCTCCCTGGCCGCTCTCTCTCTTGAGTGGGTGAGCAAAAGCTGCGAGAGCTTTGCATGTAAACATCTGTAAGGCAAAGGAACACTCACACCCACACTCCCAGGCAGGTGGTGCGCTCTCTCGCTCTCTCTCTCTCTCTCTCGTAAGCGTGGCTACGTGTCTGCGTCTGCAGGTTAAAAGAAAATGCCAAAGAAAAGCTTAGGAAACAACTCAACCCAACAACAACAGCAACATGAACAGAAACCACACACAAAATACCAGAATTCAAATGTTAACCATCGAAACCATTAGCTATTGACCTTCCCATTGATTGTTTTGTTTTCGTACCCCGGCAATCGTATAATAAAGGGGTATATTCAATACTCTAACATCGTATTTGTGCACAAGTACGAGAAGATACATGTGCAAAAGATACACAAACTTAACAGATTCATTTCGAGTCGAACAGTTGAACGCCTTGTTTTTGATTTACATATTCAAACGGTCTTTCCGTAAATCATTTCTTTATCAGGGGTGTTATCGCTCCTATATTTTTTTAGAGGTGATAAGTTTCTAAAATATAAATATTTTTTTGGGGCTAACTTTAATCTTACTCATGATTCAAAGTTCACGTCTATTCAAATCCATCTTGCAGATTGAATGTGCATAGATAAGTCCTGCATTTCAATTATTACAACATTATTAATTTAAAAAGTATTTTATCATGCAAGAAAAAAAAACCCCGTTTACTAAAAGTCATTCTTTGAGAAGTAAACCTTTCAACTAATTAAACTATAAGATACGGGACTAAATTATATTTTACCGCCAGGTATCTCAAAGTCGTGAATGTGGACTATAGCGCTTTTGCTTTTATTTACTTTTTTATTTGGCTGGCAGCTGTGAATGATTTGCGAGGGTCCAAGCAACCAACACAACCCCAGCCACCTCAACTACAACTGGTTCCCCGTTCCCAGTTCCCAGCTCCCAGCCCAGCGCCTTTGTCTCACACGTTTCGCTCTCGTTAGATATGCGTCGCTGCCGATCTGCCTCCGACCCACCGATCCGACCCGCTGCCTTGGTCGTTTCTTCGGTAGTCGTCGTACATTTCACATTTCAAGTTGGCTGCGGTTCAAAGTCCAATGTGAAGATACAGACATACTCGTACACCGTCCAGACCCCCGAGTCTGCATTGCCATCGCCATCTCGCTTCAGCGGGGATTTGGACAGACGTTTTTTTTCGGCGAATCTTGATATTCGTCTACCGCGATAAGCAGGTGTATTTGGACTCTTTGGACGCGTCATCGATTGCACTAAGTTGTATTCTGAACGAACTTCACCGGCGCTTATCGAGCCACTTATGATTCCGCCGAAATTGCGTACTACGAATATTTAACACAGGCCCCCCGCCGCAACTGATTATTGGACTTTCAACTATAAATAGTGAGCGATAAAAGCAAACACCTCTCAAATGTGGCTTATCTGGGTCTTTTCATTGGTCAGCTGGGGTTATAAAATCAAATCATATAAGACTTGTTTTTCCGCCGCCTGCCCGTTTATCAGGTGTGTGAGAGTGTGCGGTCTGGCAAACTGGTAAACAAGCAACTAACTGACAACAGAGCATGTAAAAGCGATATGGAATAGTTTTGGAGAGCCGATCTCCATATTCAAGAAGCTTCCACAAGTCCAGTCTAAGCTGGGATGCCGAAATCTGCGGAAGGGTCAAAGTTCCGATGCCCAATTTAAAATTGATTCATGGACTTATCTTTATGATACCGCCGCATGGCTGGAGGTGTTACGAAACTACGTGCGGCACTGCAATCTCTACTTTCGGGAATTTATGCTATTTTTATTATTATAGCTGATATACGGGATATAATATATATAGGCCAGACATTCGGGTTGATTTATTGGAGTCGCCTATCAGATATAAATCGATTTGAGACATTTTTATTGAAGGTTGTTTAATTGAATATTTCTCATATTATTTAATAAAGTTCTGTTTGGATGATCTTCTTTGATTAATATAAATTATTAAGTAAAGAATAGAATAAACATGTTCCAACATTTATTTTGTTATTATCAATGTATACCATACTCTATTTTAATTATAAACAAATTGGTATCTGTTTTTTTAGTATTTTAAAAATACAATCATTTTTTAATAATCTTTTGTGTTATACCAGAAGTATTTATTTAAAAACACATTTTAGATTAGATAAACATTTTGACAGAAACATCTACTGAAAATGCTTGACATATTCCCTAATCCTTTTCTAAAACCGTCTACTTGAAAGATAGTACACATGCCTACATAGATAGATTAGGAGAAAGAGGCAGCTTTTTCCCCAGAAATGTGTCTAGCCAATTTAAAGCACTGCTTCAAGAGATATAATGTACTGCTGGAACCCCTTGAAGAGGGGATCACTCGCATGTGGCTATAATACACTGATATATTGGTGTATAATCGGCCCAAACGAATATCCATTTCGCTTGGGTCGGGAGATAAGGCTGCTTCGATCAGAGACTGGAGGGGAATTCGCCGAACGACGGCGGTCAACACACTCCAAACTGCACCCCTTCCACTCGGGCCAACGAGCCCCTCGACTCGTGACGCACCCACTCAAAAAAAATGAATACAAAAACAACAAAAAAGAAAGAGCCATCGTCTCGGCGCTCTGCTCAGAGTGTTTTTTAAAGAGCCAAGTGAGGACGCGGTGCTCACATCGATTCAGTTGGCGTTCGGCTTTCAAGCGATCAGGTTGTTTGCGGTCTTAAAAATACAAATCGGGGAACTCGCAGTACCCCGTGTGGCATCGTGTGTGTGCATCTTGTTTCGGATTTCGAAATTGTCATCGCACAACCGTTTATAAATACCATCGTCACACCAAAGTGCAATTAATTCGTTGCGGATTCAACACTGACGTTTTCCAAATCGTGCCCGCTGAATTATATCAATTGTCTGAGAAGGTTTGTTGTGTTTCTTTCTTGTATTTCCCACTCGGCTGAAGGTTGCGGGTGGGGGAAAACCGTGAACAACATGCGAATAAATGCAATTGGTTCGATTCTGCAAAGGTTGCATTTTTGCGGCTTACGTTGCCACTTTTCGTGTGCTGGCTGGCCCGTTCTCCGATCTCTGATAACTCTCCGCCCACTATATATCTCTCGCTCGAGTGACCTAATTTCTGGCACATGTTTTCGTTAGTTTAAAAAAAAAATGATTTGATAGCTGTTATCAGTTTGGTGGGGGGAATTTTTAGTTGTTACATAAAACCCGGCATTGGACCCGCCCCCTCGGGCGAATATAAAAAAAAAAACACCCGCACAAGGTCAGGCCCGCTCAATCTAGAAACACATCAATTTAGATTTTCTGCAATATAATTAATGCGATAGAGAAGCGAATAGGAAGAGACCGCGAAACCGCGACTAGTTGAAAAAAACATTTGTGGACTTTGTACCCCCGTGCCCAGCGAAAAAGATCAGGCAGCATACGACTAACTTATAAAAAAAGAAAATAAAGGCATACATATATTTATTTCTTGCTTGTTTTGTGCTTTGCCTACTGCTGAGGTTTATTTGTTGCTGCCGCAAAAGATACATTTTTATTGTTATTGTTATTGTTGTGCTTCTTGGCGATACGCAAACAAATAAAAGCCGGCAGCGTTCGCAGCTGAAATTATTAAGCATACGCCGCATGGTCGTCACCTCGAACTGGGTCAAACGAAAACGAATTTGTATCTTTGAGTATTGTTGTTGCTCGTTGTGGCTATTTCGAGTTTGCTAGTCCATTGATATGGAAGATATCCGATCCGATGCACTGACCTTCATCAAGGAGTATTACTGAATCAAGGTTTATCTGGTCTAGACAAACAACTCTTGAACGGAAAGTTTCAATTTGGAGCTTCTATTCGCGCTATAAATAAAGATATATAAATACGAATGAATGCATACAATATGCATCAGTATATAGAGTTGCAAAGCTGACATGTACATACTCGTACATATAGCTATAACAGCTAATTGAAAGCAAATAATTGTGCAATTCAATTGCAGCAGGGGGAAGAATCATTCCCAAAGCGGAATTTAGAAATTCTCCATCGAACTTTGAATCAAAACCCATTCTAGCAGTCGCTGCCTAGACCTAGAATCTCAGACTGACTCTATCTGCAGCCGCTCTTGGGGTTATCGACGCTCGCTCAGTGACGTCAATCATTAATCGATGGATTGTATGTAAAATATTATGACATCGGCTGCTGAGCAAGGCGTCTATACTAATTAAATGTATACAATATGCCATATTTGATTGAACATTGCCCAGCTAAGCGATACTGTTGAGTAGAGAAGTTGCATTTGTATCTGCAAGTAGAGACGCAGTTAATTGCGAGTGGTCAACTGGTCAAGATACTAACTCATTAGTCACACACTTCAGATGTCTGGTAATTTTCAAGATATCTTATCAAAGAAAGGTTATTACGCTTAAATTGTTGAAGACCACAATGAAGCTAATTATCAGGATTTATTCTCCTTTTTTATTTGGTATTGTGGGCGTTCGTTAACCCTTCGTTTGAGTATTACCTAGCGCATGCAATTAAAAATGCCTGCATTTAACTTATGCATATATTTTATGAACCTCTTCTTTCTTGTAGATTTTTTCATTGGTTCGGATACCATCAGTAAGCTGCAGGTATGGCTGAAGCCCATGCCGCCGTTGCATTCTCGTTTGCCATCACCCACGAGGGCTTCGACATCAACTATGACCATGAGGTGCTCAATTTGGTGTGGAACTCGGGCATGCGCTCCTGGAAGAAGCGCCTTGCTCGTGCCAGGGTGAGTTTAAATCAGATAAATTACTCTAATAAATAATGTTGACTAATTTCCTCATTTAACCCCTAGAATGGCGTGCGCAACGGAGTCTATCCGGCGCATATTCAGAGCCTCTGGCTGATCTCGGCCATTGCGCTGGGCCTGCACTTCGCCGGCTACCAGGCCCCTTTTAATCTCACCAATCGGATTCTGGTGAACCTGCCCTCCAATACGGTCAACTGGCAGGTGACTGCCTGTTTCCTGGCCGCCCTCGTGGTGTGGCTGTCCATTTGCTTCACCATGCGCTACACTCTGAAGCTGCTGCTCATGTACAAGGGCTGGATGTACGAGTCGAGAGCTCCCGGGAGTCGAGTCTCCGTGCCCACCATGCTCTGGGTGGCGGTCGTGAGAGTGCTGTCCAGTTGGAACAAGCCTGGACTGTACAGCTTCCAAGGATCACTGCCCCGACTGCCACTTCCGTCCGTCCCGGATACCATGACGAGGTATCTGCGCAGCGTGCGACCCCTGCTGGACGATGACAACTACTCGCGAATGGAGGGACTGGCCAAGGAGTTTGAACAGACGATCGGCAAGAAGCTGCAGTGGTACCTTATCCTCAAGAGCTGGTGGAGCACAAACTACGTGTCGGATTGGTGGGAGGAGTACGTCTACCTGCGCGGTCGCAGTCCACTCTGCGTGAACAGCAACTTCTATGGGACGGATGCGATCTTCATGAACCTCACCGAAAAGCAGGCGGCGCGGGCAGCCAATGTGGTCTCTTTGCTGTTGAACTTCCGTCGCCTGATCGAGCACCAGGAACTGCAGCCGGTAAGGATTTCTGGAACTTCTATAACAAGAAAAGATGATAATTTTAAAACTAATCTTCCCTCAGATCATGGTCCAGGGCATGATCCCTCTGTGCTCCTGGCAGTATGAACGCACCTTTAACACTGCTCGTGTTCCCGGTCTGGAAACCGATCGCATTGTTCATTACAAGGACTCCAACCACATTGTGGTGCTGCATAAGGGCTGCTACTACAAGATGATCGTCTACCACAAGGGTCGCATTCTGCGTCCTTGCGAGCTGCAAGTGTGAGTGGTTTTTAAAGAACCCTGTCTAGGGACTATAATTTATTGAGTTGTTCGATTTGCCAGTCAAATTGAGGATATACTGAAGGCTAAGGCCACCCCGTTGGAGGGAGAGGAGCGACTGGCTGCTTTGACCGCCTGGAACCGCTCCAAGTGGGCGGAGGCCCGTAACACATTCTTCTCGAGAGGTGTCAACCATGTCTCCCTGCGCACCATTGAGTCCGCCGCCTTTGTGCTGTCCCTGGACGACGAGCCCTTCGAGTTCGATCTGGCCCGTCCCGAACTGCTGGATAACTTTGGCAAGAAGCTGCTCCATGGCAACGGCTACAACCGCTGGTTCGACAAGTGCTTCACCGTCTGTGTGGCCACGAATGGGCGCGTTGGCTTCAATGCGGAACACACTTGGTAAGTGACCCTTCTCCCATTAACACGTTGCAGGTCTCATGAATCC
Organism: Drosophila setifemur; assembly: GCA_021224005.1. Taxonomy (NCBI): domain Eukaryota; kingdom Metazoa; phylum Arthropoda; class Insecta; order Diptera; family Drosophilidae; genus Drosophila; species Drosophila setifemur. Next base: position 5,161,318 of record JAJJHY010005742.1, read on the forward strand.
CGCGATCCGCTGTATACTTATATCTCTCTCTGAACTGATTTTTGCAATCACAATCAAAATCCAAAAGGTCCGACGCCGCCATCGCCTCTCACATGTGGGAGAACCTGATCGTCGACGATCTCGAATTGGGGTAATGATTTTCGATTCCTATGCCCGCCCTCGTTTGACGGTGTCGGTTGGCTGCGTTTTCAGTTTATCAGTTCAGTTCCTCGCTCATCATCCCAAATTATTTTTATTTTATAATTTCATTAACTTGGTTGTGGCCTAACAATTGATTTACACAATTATTTACACCTTCTTTATAGGGCCGATGCACCGGTTTTGGGTCATCTATGGGAGTATATATTTGGTGATGATATTTATGGGTAAACACTTAAATCCAAAGCACCAAGCACACAAGCACAAAGCCAAGCGATTCACGTTATTTTGGGTTGACAGTGAGAGGCTCTTAAGTTTTAGCGCTTTATTGTTTTCGCAGCAGAGTACACATTAGATAATGCCTAACTGACAAATCGGTTTGAAATATATTGGGCATAAAGCCTAAGTAGACTGTTAAACTATAAACTACTCAAAGTTATCAGGATTTCAAATGTGATTTCCAGATTTAAGTTACTTTGAATTGATTAGTTTTTTTTAATTGTAGATTACTTTGACTTCATTAACCTTAAACATTATCTATTAAATATTGATTATTCTAGTATCTCTTAACTGATAATTGAGGCTTTCGAGATCTCCCCTCAACCCAAAAGACAAACACAAATTAATTATTATTTTTTAAAACACCGTGACTAACAAACAATTTCACAAAATTAACAAAAGTATTTGGTTTACGTTGCTTGAAGTATAATTTCCCCGAAAATATTACATCTACAATGCTAATGAACTTCACGTAAAACCTGCAGATACGATGAGACGGGCAACACTAAGGGAACTCCCGAATTCCAACCACCCACACCTACCCGCCTCAACTGGGACCTGACGCCCTGCCTTAACCAGATCGAGGAGGCCACCATCGATGTGACCAAGCTAATCAATGAGGTTAACCTGCGCATCCTGGTGCATCAGGAGTACGGCAAGGGCTTCATGAAGAAGTGTCGCATCTCGCCGGATGCCTACATCCAGATGGCCCTGCAGTTGGCTTACTACCGGGACGCCGGGCGCTTCTCGCTGACCTACGAGGCTTCCATGACCCGTCTGTTCCGCGAGGGCAGGACGGAAACAGTGCGTCCCTGCACTATTGAGTCCGCTGCCTGGGTCAAGGCAATGCAGAATCCCAGCATTAACGTAAGATTGATGATTGATTAGACCGGATCAAAGAGTTAAGAGTTGTTTTTCTTGTCCGGAACAGAACGACGAGCGCGTGAAGATGCTGCAGGATGCCTGCGATCGTCACCAGCTGGGCTACCAGGATGCCATGTGCGGTCGGGGCATTGATCGGCATTTGTTCTGCCTGTATGTGGTGTCCAAGTACCTGGAAGTGGACTCGCCCTTCCTCAACGAGGTGCTCAGCGAGCCCTGGCGTTTGTCTACTAGTCAGACACCCCACGGCCAGACGCCGAAGATGGACCTAAAGAAGCATCCCAACTGCATCAGCGCCGGCGGCGGCTTCGGCCCTGTGGCGGATGATGGTTATGGTGTGTCCTACATCATTGCCGGCGAGAACCTCATCTTCTTCCACATCTCAGCGAAGACAACGTGCCAGCAAACGGTAAGGAATAACAATGAGACTATCATAAGGATGAGACTTATTCACAATCTAATATTTCCAGGACGTGCATCGCTTTGCGCAGAACATATCGCAGGCCTTGGCCGACATCCGAAGCATGTTCGAGCAGCACATGAAGGACCATCCGAAGCCCGCCAAAGCACTCACAAACGGCGCCTCCACATAATCCAGATAGTCCATGTAGTCGAGATTCTTGTTAGCATTTGTTTCCCCTCTAGTTGATCATTTCAAACCTACATTTTAAACATCCGTCTAGTGTAAGTTCCAAATTAAGTGCAAAAGTCTTTGAGAGTTAAACAGAACCAACGAAAATCATAAGAAAAAAAACAAAACAATGCAATTTTTAGAAAATATTGTGACTTGGCTGATTTTAAGATTTAGTCATTAGAAACTTTTGCACAATATTTGATGTTTCTCAAGCAATTAGTACGTAATCGAAGAAGAAATCATGTAACTTAAGTGCTATAAATATATTTCCTTTTAAGCAAACATGCGTATTTTGTACTATATCGTCTGTCACGCAGCCAATGGATTGGCGTGGATGGTCACTCCGTTGATCTTCTTGTCCACATGGGGTCGGTAGTTCTTGGGATTCACTGGCAGTTTTTCCAGCTCATCCAGCGCATCGAAGCCATCAATGACACGGCCGAACAGAGTGTACTTCAGATCCAGATTGGGCTGGGCCGCATAAGTGATGAAGAACTGGCTGGCATTGGCATTGGGTCCGTTGTTGGCCATGGATACCATCCCCCGATCCGTGTGCTGTAAAAAATGGGAAAAACGTTAGCTAAAGTTCAGTTTATTGGAGGTGGAGGGTCAAGTTTGTACTTTTTCTAAGATTACGAAATACTATAAGCTTCTAAGCTTGACATTTTCGACCATTACAACTATCTATCTATAAATTAGCTTTAAAAATGATTAAGATGTGTAAATATCGAAATGAATTAAAATAAGGTAGAAACTTTCAATTGCATTGATGTTCAAGTTTTGAATGATATTTTAAAACATATTACATCTAGCTAAGTCCCGAAGGGGGAAAAGCATTGAACAAGGTTTTTAGGTACTTTTAGGTACCGTTCACAAAGACAATACACCCTTCATTACTACGAATACAGGGTACTCATATACAGCTGACGGGCACGTTTGTATGGAACTCTCTCTGACCTCACCTTTACGGTCTCCTTGAACTCGTCGTCGAACTTCTGGCCCCAAATGGACTGCCCATTCTTTCCTGTATTGGTAGGATCTCCAGTTTGAACAATAAATCCCTTTATGTTCCGGATGAAGACGCACCCGCTGTAATAGTCGCTGGCGCACAATGCCAGGAAATTCTCGCAGGCCTTGGGGCAGGCGTCGCAGAAGAGCTCTATCTTGAGGTCACCCACATCGGTATGTAGCGTCACGGACTTAAATTTATAGGAGATATTTAGTTAAAATCATGGAATTACAACTTGCCGACTTTTGTTTACCATTTTCGAGGAGGGAATGCAATTCAGCCCTGGTTTATCGCAACTTATCGATAGGCGAAACCGATAACATGCAATATTGGGATTTCGCGTGCAAACGGCCACACTGATCGGTTTTAGGCGCGAAACACATCGCATAATTTGGCCCATTTCTCCGATCAGTTTGCAAACAAAAAAGTAAGTTGATAGGATGAAGTGCAAGATTCCGGAGATTTCATGGCACAACCGCGATCCCGTGCTGAGCGTGGACATTCAGAGAAACGGACAGGGCTTGCGTGAGTCAACTCTTTGCCGCCTTGCCTCTGGGGGCACCGATGCCCATGTACTCATTTGGTATGTGAATCGGTGCTCCGATGAGGGTGAGGGCGTTGACTTGGAGCTGGCCGTCGACCTGTCGCGGCATCAGCGGGCTGTCAACGCGGTCAGATGGTCGCCCAATGGGGAACTTCTGGCCTCCGGCGACGACGAGAGTGTGGTCTTCATCTGGAAGCAGAAGGCCGATCATGAAGTGGTGAATATTGTGGACGCCGACGGGCAAAGTGAACAGGACAAGGAGGTCTGGATGACCCTCAAGGTGCTGCGCGGTCATCGCGAGGATATCTACGATCTCAGCTGGGCGCCGAACTCTCTGTTTTTGGTAACCGGATCGGTAGACAACACGGCAATGCTTTGGGATGTCTATAAGGGCAAGTCGTTGGCCATTCTTGACGACCACAAGGGCTATGTACAGGGCGTGGCCTGGGATCCGTGCAATCAGTACATCGCCACCATGAGCACAGATAGGTAAGCTACCGAGATTATCCTTGAAAAGGTTGCATCTGGATGGTAATACTTGCATTTCTCTTTCAGACAAATGCGCATCTTTGACGCGAATACCAAGCGAGTGCTCCACCGAGTCGGCAAGTGCGGATTTCCAGTGAAGGAGAACCATGAAATGCATGGCAAGAGTGTCCGGTTGTATCACGATGGCACTCTGCAGACCTTTTTCCGACGCCTGTGCTTTACCCCAGATGGAAAGCTGCTCCTCACACCCGCCGGAATCACCGACTACGACGGGGTGATAAAGCCGGTGAATACCACCTACGGATTCAGCCGCTATGATTTGTCGCGACCCGCCTTTGTGTTGCCTTTTCCGCACGAGTATGCGGTTGCGGTGCGCTGCTCTCCGGTGTTGTACCGTCTGAGACCGTACAATGCGGAGAAGAATCCGCCTATCATCACCCTGCCTTACCGAATGATCTACGCCGTGGCTACGAAGAACTCGGTCTTCTTCTATGACACCCAGCAACCGGTGCCGTTTGCCATCGTCTCGAACATCCACTACACACGATTGACAGATCTGACCTGGTCGGGTGACGGCACCGTGCTGATTGTGTCCAGCACAGATGGCTTCTGTTCACTGCTGACCTTCGAGCCGGACGAGCTGGGCGAGCGGTACGAGGAGATGGATGCAGTGCTGAGCGCTGCCCTGAAGACCTCCGAGAATGCACCGCCGCCGAAGAGAAAGAAGCAGAAGATTCGCAAGCAGTCGTCGGACGAAATCACACGCAAACCGCTGCAGGAGAAGACCAAACCGAACACGAATAGGAAGACTGCCAGCGTGGAGCTGAAGGAGGAGGGCGAGACCGATCTGGATGCTGAGAACGATTCGTCCACGCACAGCGCCAGTTCGTCCACATCGAACAGCCCGAAGACAAAGGCGAAATCCGAGATCAAGCCCACGCCCATCGCCTTTAGACGGTCGCCCCGCAAAGTGACGCCCACGCCGATCGCCACCCGCCGTAAGCCGGAGAATGAGAAATTAGTGCAGAACAATGCCAAGAGCAGCGGAGAGGCACCCAAACCCATCGCCTTTCGCCGTTCGCCTCGCAAACTGGAAGATGCACAAGCTGGAATAGTGCCCTTAAATGTCAAACGAAAGATCAGCACGGAGGCAGAGCCTCTTCAACCGGCAGTAATTGCACTGCTCGACAAGGAGATCATCAGCTCCGATGAGAAATTCGAGTCGCCGGAGAAGAAGTGCCGCCCTGCCACACCGATCCAGGTGCGACGTCAGCCCCGCACGCCTGGCAGCGCCAGCAACTTCAACCTCACACCGAAGAGCCAACCCGCCACAAACGCCACGCCCATTGCCGTTAGGCGAACTCCCCGCGTGCTCGTCGAAATGCCCGTCAACTCGCCCATGGGTCCAGTTGAGGAGGCCATGGATGCCTGGCCCCTTGAGGAAGGCATCTCCCCATTACCGTCATCGCAAAAGGATGCGCAGGAGGCTTCATTGCCGGAGGCAAAGGAGCAGGAGGCCAAGCCAGTGCCCATGGAAGTCAGCGAGGCAACGTGCGAGCGCACCGAGGACATGCGACTGGTGTACGAGGACACGCAGGAGGAGGCAAGCAAGACCCCGGCGAAGGCCATCACAGTCTCGAAGCCATCGACTCCGAACAACAAGACACCGAGGCGCGTCTCCTTGCGCACCATCTCCACGCCCAAGTCAAAAAAGAAACTTTTAGAATAGAGGGAGAGCAATAAAATTAGTCCTTACAGATTTATATACACTTATCCAAAATAAAACACAAGACAAGGTTTAAAGGAAGTCAGTGCTCATCCATTTCATATCTTATGTTCCATCATATTTCAGATTAAAATGGTTGAACTAGTTCTGTGGCCAGAAAAAAACTAAAAAGTATTTCGGGAACATTAGTCTGGAAAAATGTCCAGCAGCAATATAGAGTAATAGGTGCGATAATCGCCACGGAAAATGTACAGTTGCGTCAGGAGCAGGAAAACTCGTTCGCATGCCGCTCATTTGTGACTTTTCCTGTCCTTTTGCTGTGATCGGTGCGTACCTGTCATAAGGCATAAGAGGATAAATTATTAAAGCGACTGTACCCTAGAAGGACACATTCGATGCAAGCTGCTCAAGGTGGGTTATTGCTACCTAGATTTAAGAGGGATTTATATGATATTCCGATTTTTAATCTTCTTCCTGGAAAAGCCTCAAAGTTCTTCAGGAATTGAAAGTACAACACTAAATTTGTTTTTATTTATATTTATTTAAATTGTAGATGATCTCTAACGTTTTGAGTTTCTTTTACATACAAACATTTTGGTTTTGGTTTTGGTTTTGTTTTTGTTTTATTTGTTATTCGATCCGTGTTATATCATTATTTTTATTTTGTCATATATTATATTAAATTTGTAATTCAACGATTCAATTTCTTTCATTCATCTTCATGCTCGAGCTTAGTAAGTTTCTGTTTTACGGTTTTAAAACTTTTCCATGGGCCATTAGCTACACACGCACATTATCCATGTGGGTCGTTAGAGAGATAGAGAAAAGGAGCTCAAGACTTGAGGAGAATTTCATGTCCACATACGTTATTATAAGTTAATAAATATCTTTTGCCATATACAAGTTAAACAAATCTGATCTGCTGCTGCAAAGGACAACCAAAGCAATTTGAATTAGGCTACAAATTAGATTAGATACAATGTCTAAACTTTGTCTAACCTATAATCTTGGTTCCACTTTCCGCGTCCGCGTCTTCTCCTCCCGCTCGTATCCTTTCTGGGATTGGTTTTCGCCACTTCACACACTTATCAAAAATCAAGTGCCTGAACATTTGATTTGGATTAGCATTACCCTTGCTGTTGTTAGCAGCTCTTCATGAATCTCACTTATAAATGTTTTAACTGCTATTAAAGTAATTTTAGTAGTGGTGCGACTTGCTTTTGTATGATTTATGATTTATGGGTGTTTCTTTATTACTTTATTCTTTATTATTTCTTATTTCGGTGTGTGTAGAGCAAAGAGGTGTATGAGCTTTAGAAAAATATGAGTTATGTTTGATTCCACTCCCTATTCCGTCCGTTAGTATTGAAAATATTCAAAAATGTTTAGTCGATATACTGCGGTTAATGCTATGCTGTACTATATGAACGAATGTTGTTTAATATTATTTGAATGCTTACTGACTTTCATATTTGATCGGTTTTTTGTATTCCTTAGAGTTTGCTGATCTCGCTTGATTCAAAAGTTGAGCTACGACAAGGAGGAAAATTATAGTCGCTTCCGTATGAGTACTTCGATTCGATTAATAATATTTTACGAGAAAAATATAGTACATATGTATTGTATGCATGTAGCAATTTGTTGATCTTCATTTACTAAATATATATATGTATATATTTAAATGTATATATCTGTATATATAGACCCACTTTGTTTACTTTGTTTTTTTGTCACGAAGGTAAATGAATAACTTTTTGTTGTTTGTTGTGGCTTAATTAAATTGTCAATAAATATATCGATTTTGTATTCATTTATAATTACATACAATTATTGAACTCTTTTGTTCTTGCAACTGGTCAGGAAGTGACTCTTTACTCTTTACTGAACTCAACTGATCTGATCTGATCTGATCTCCTGCTCTGCTGCACATCCCAAGTGCGGAGCCAGCAGCAACTCCAGCAACATTGTTTTTCTTTTCGGGTATGTCTTCAACATGCAACATGAAACCAACAAAACCTTTAATATCTGGCTGTAGGGAAATCATCGAAACTATACAAATAAAAATAACAAAATATTTGTTTTTGAATAAATAGTTTTATTTGAAAATGGTTTTTGCGTTTGTTTTTGTTTTTTTTTTTTTCATTTTTGGTAGAATTTTACAAGTTGAATGGAAAATACATACGTATTAAATATTACAGTATTTGGTTGGGCTAGGATAATAGTAGAGGGTAGAGGGCAAGGAAGGAGAAAGTGTTGGCTTGGAAATAAATATAATTGGGGATTGTGATGGTCGCGGGGGGTTTGGGGTCTAAAACATAATGCTGTGCCAACACAAACAAAACTTTTGAAAAGTTTCACTGGATCTGAGATGGGATGGCCCAACAATCGAAAAGAAATTCGTTAAGCTTTGTGCGAATCGTCCTTAATTTTCGTTTGTTTGTTTGTTTGTTTGTTGTTGAATGTCAAATAATATTATTTCGCTAATAAAGTTACTTAGTTGATGTTTAAGTTTGTGTGTTTTTGTGTGCGTTTACATAAATTAGACTTAAAAACTATAAAACATAAATGGATTTCTGTCCAACTAGAGCAAGAGCACAATAAGGAGATGTCCAGTAAAAGGGGATGGGGAGTAGACTGAGCAGATACAAACGAAAAGATACTATAAAAATAACAATATATAAATTCATTGCAGCTAAATGGTTTCTTTTTGTTTGTTTGTTTGTGTAAAATCAAAATGCACAAAATACCATACATACATACACTCGCGGGTGTATGCTGCACATACAAAGCATTTACAAACGTACGTAATGTAATAATAATTATAATAATAAGTCTAATTAAACAATTCAACATACTGGGGGTTAAATGCCATTCACTAAATACAGTTGCATACATATACATAGATACATGTACGAAGATTGTTTTCCATTAAAAATAGAATTTATAAATATTATTACATACAATCCTTAGTTTTCATCATTGTGGGAGAGATTTGAGTTCTGCGTTCATTTCATATTCACGTTACTTTTGATTCAAATTGAGTTTGTTCGTGTCGGTGTTTTATGTGTGAGTGTGTGTGTGAGTGTGTATCGTAGTTGTGTGCGTGTATCTGTGCGTAGAGATATGGCAAAAATATATAGCATGCTTTTGTGCGCCGCCAAAGTTGAATGCGTTTTGACTTTTAGCTGATTCGCTTTGCTCCTTGTATAAATGCAACAAATCATTATAAATTACAATAAATCAGCTTTTTAAGTGAATAAATTAGGGTTAGTTTGTGTCAAGTGTTTGTGTGTCTGTTCACTGTGTTTTTTGCCAGCTAAACTTCATCTATACACGTAAATTCAACAAATTACAATTTACATTGAAATGTCTCAATCGATCAATCGATCAATCAATCAATGATGGCTGCTGCTACGGCTGCTCTTTAAATAAGTTAGTTAAGTGGCCACATATGCTTTTACTTTACTTTTTACTTTTCAATTGGTTTAGTTTAGTTTCGCTTTCGTTTTTGTTCTTGTAAATACAATAGATAGAGTTTTATATCCGTTTCATTTATCTTTAAATTAGACTTAAATGTTAAAGATTTGCTTTCATTATTTTTGCGTTTTCATTTTTCCATATGTTTTTGTTTTGTTTTTTTTTTTTTTTTTGGTTTGTCCATGTTAATGTTATGTAATATTTATATTAGCCCACACGCTGACACGCAATCAAATTAATATTCATTAATTTTTCCTTCTTATTAGGGTTTGTTGTTTTTGTGTGGATTTGGATTTTGTTGAAACTTTCAAACTTAAGACCTAAACAAGCATGACAAATGCAGAGCGTTGATGGCATGAATAATTTCAAAGAGAGATTGCAACAGGAAACATTTAATATATAATATTTGTATATATATATATATATATATATATATGAATATATGTGTGTGTGTATATATATATATATGCGGTATATGTATATATACGCTCGTTTGGTTTTGGTTTTGTTCGTTTAATAAATACATGAGGAAACTAAACTACACGTAAATTATGAAGTTCTATCAAAAATTATTCAGACCAAACAACAACTATATGCAATGCTTGCGCTTGTGTGTGAGTGTTCGAGTGTGCCAGTGTTAGTGTCTCATGTCGTACATGTGGCTTTGCATAATGCATATGTATGTGTATATGTATGTATATAGGAAATGCTTTTCAATCAACTGCTCCTCGAAATGCCTGCTATCTTTCGGTTTTTCCTTAAATGGGTGTGTCAGCTGCCTCATTATCCTTGGATCCTGATCATCATTAGCATTGTATCTGCGTCAATTACGTTATTAATCTCTTGGGATTCGGGTCCGTCTGTCCGCCGGTTTCTTGTTGTAGTTCTCGTTAAACAAATAAAAGTTCTTTGGGCTTTGCTTGTCCTCGGTATCGTATGTGTGTGTGTGTGTGGTTGCGGTTGGTTGTTGGTTGTTGGTTCTATCATCGTCGTTTCGCTCTCTTAAATTGTTTTGTTTTGATCAATGCTGGTGGGTTGTTGTGCTCCCGCGCTGCTCTTTAATACCGTTACGGTGTTCCCTGCTAACGCCCCCTGCTAAACGCTCCACATCCGTCCGTCGTCCATCATCCATCCATCCGGATCGGTGTTCTCCTCATCTCTCACATCCCAGTAGTAAGCTTAGTACAGTCCACAGCCGCGCAGATTGTTTGCTATGATGACATCGGTGACAGCATCGAACACAAACTGAATGTTGTTGGTATCTGTGGCACACGTCATGTGGCAGTAGATTTCTTTTGAGGTTGATTTGTTTTTCGCTTCAAATTGAGCCTGAATATAAGCAGCCGCCTCACCGTACTCCTGTCCACCTAAAGTCATGCAAAATATAATCATCAATCAAATTGCAATTAAAGCAGAGATAAAATGTTATTTTGATCCTTTCACTATCAAATTTCATTGAAAGGTTTGTTCGGATTTTAATTAAATTATTCAAAATAACTATAAATAACACCACTCACCTGTGTATTCGGGGAAGCAAATTGTCAGGGGACTCTTGCGAATCTTCTCTTCGAACAAATCCTTCTTGTTCAAGAACAGAATGATCGAGGTGTCCGTGAACCATTTGTTGTTACAGATGGAATCAAACAGTTTCAGCGACTCTTGCATGCGGTTCTTTAGTGGAAAAACAATTTAATGTTAGTATAAGGACCATTCCTGGCTATAGTTTCAAAAGCAATCCTACCGTGGTTTCATCCTCATGCAAGACCTGATCGTACTCGGACATGGCCACGCAGAAAATGATCGCTGTGACATCCTCGAAGCAGTGTATCCATTTCTTACGCTCAGACCGCTGGCCGCCCACATCGAACAATCTGTGGCATTTACAATTAATTGGTAAAATATCATTTTTGAATACACATATCCCCAGTTGCAACTCACTTAAAGTTGAGGTTTTTGAAGGTGAAGTGGACCTCAACGATGCCAGTGGTCTTGACGCGAGTACGCAAGATATCCTGTTCAGTTGGCTGGTAGTCCTTGGCGCCTAACCGATCCAAATCATCCAGGAAACTGCAAGGAAATAGAACAGGCCGTTAGAAAGTCCATTCGCTTGACCAGACAAATGTTTGTTCAACCGCCCACGCGGCAAATGTATCTCCCCAAGACTAGTACAAACAATTAAGGCCCAGACCAAAGCGCTGAGCAAACAATTAAAAAAAAAACCTGGGCGCGTGTCCCAGACCGAGGGGGGGCGGAGGGGAAAATAACCTGTGGATAAAGGACACACACGCGCAGAGAGGACCAGACCCTTCCATGTTTATTCAAGCACTTTTCACTATCCATGCAACTAGCCATTCAAAATGATTCCCATTTCCGTGAGTTCTGTCCGTTTGCGCTTGTTCTGGTTCTAATTTCCGTGCATTCACGACTGTCCCTCCTCCCCTCCTCTCCTCCTGTGTTTGTAATTAGTTTTATTTGCCGGTTATGTAAGCATCACCCATTTACAAACGGACAGATACAGATAGAGAGTCTGCGTAAGAGCGTCAACAAGTAGGTCATCAAAGAGGTTCCAAAGTGTCCAGTTGTTGGTTGTTTTTTCTTCTTTTTTGGGCCGTAATTAGCGTCAGGCACGCAATGGTTAAAAAAAAAAAATAAATAAAGGGCTGCGGCCAAGACTTGTTGGCCAGCTAATTTTATTTCAGTCCATGGGTCGTAAATAGTTTTTGAGGCTTTCCTTCGCTGGCCGAGGAATCTGCGCTGCTGCTGCTGGTTATCGCATCAATCTCGAGCTGACGGCGACTTTGGCTGAAATCTGATTCATTGGCCAACTGGTTTTCAGCCAAAATTACACGCACAATTGCCCAACAATAAGGTGGCCAACGTCGTCAAGGTATGCCCCCCACACACTTGGAAAAAATCACCCTAAGATGTGGACGTGTATCTAAAAAATTATCTTATTCCTTCAGATACAAGGATCAAGGATTACGGATTTTTGAAATTTTTTCAAAGTTTGGAAATTTAGGATGGAGGTGCATACTTTTTTAATTTTAATAACTTTCAAAGAATTATTAAGAACATTTCTTTCTAGAATTTAGAATCTTTAAAGTAGTGTTTGTAATATTTCCTTCTATTATATTGCGGAAAATCCACATTCTAGAATTTCGATCCTATTCTTGGGGCATTTTTGTTGAGTGCAAATGGAGCCCTAGGGTTCCATTGATGCCATCTGGTGGCAACTCCTCGTCTGCAACTGTCCATGACATGCTCGCCGGGCATAACCAGAAATGCCATTCAGGCAGAAAATTTTAACCAAGGGTTATGCGAACTGAAACTGGTGCATAATCAAAGCTAATGCCCAATATTTGTTACAATTTCATCGATAAACGGCTGCACACGGATCTGCAGAGCGCTTCAGTAGTAATTGGGTAACCACATTGGTTAGCACTTCGCATGTGGAGATCTTATTATTTAACATGTCCGTCGTAAAAGTTTTCATTTTTGTTTACTAAGCCAGAAAGAAGCAAACCGCAGACACACACATGCAACTGTAATTTGTAAGCCCGGAAAATGTGTTGCAATGTGTGGCAAGTGGCCACTAAATTGTGGTTTCTTGTGGGTCATAATAACAAAAACCATTATAGGGAAAGTTAGCTAAGGTCGGTAGTAAATCTTTAAAACCGAGTTTCTAAGCAGCTGTTAGCTTACAATAGTTAAAATTAAATCAAAAAATTCTTGTTTAAACCCGATTTTCAACTATTTCCTCAATGCCAAAAACCATCTGTTAAAACTCACTTAAAAACATCACTTAATCTGCTATGAACAAAGCCATCAAGTAGATTTATTCGCAGGTTTTCTCTGGCACGGCTTTTATGGCCTTTTCAATTAAGCGATTTGCGTGCAATTTAGCCACAAATGGCTCGTTAGTCTCAGCAGCCTTTTATAATAATTTAGCCGATTTACATAACCCTCCACTCCAGCCCAATCTATATTAATCCATCTCCCCCTCATTAATGTCAATCAATGAAATAACATCAAACCGTTATATATTAACACCAACTTTTGCTTTTTGATTAGCAGAATTACCCACTTTCAATTTCATTTTGGAAACATGGAAATTATAGACGAAAACATATATTTTAACCCGCCTAGATCAGGCTGTAGAAAAAGATAGTGAGAGGAGCGGAGAGAGAGAGAGAGAGAGATACTGAAGGGGTAGCAGCAGAAATTAGCAGAAGTATCTTAAACAACAAAGCCAACAAAAGCGCGCCAAAAGCCGACAAAACTTGACGTTGACGAAGTTGCCGGATCGGTACACTCAGAAAAATGCGAAACATATACGCTACACAAATTGTAAAGTTAATAATATTTTGACCTTGAAAATTTATTAAGAAAAATGTATTTGGGTTAAAATGATAGTTTAGATATTTGTAAAAAAAATTTAAGATCTCTGGATCCGACAATTTTAGAACAAAGTAATGCCCGAGTTTTTTAAAGAATATATATAAGACATTACTATTGAACTTTTCTCCATTTAACTACCAAGGAGTTTGTAATTTTGCGTATCAACTTTTTTCTGAGTGTTAGCTATAACGTATAAGTAGACTAAGAAGCCGGGCGATCGCTTTTAGTGCGTCGCGGTTGGTCTACGAGGCAGCAGCAGCTTTCAGAGCTCAGCTCAGCTCCATCCATAGCTTTCGGTATTTCGGTGCTTCGGTTTCAGTTTCTGTTTGGCTCGGAGGCAACACCAGCGGTTGCTGCAACAAAAACAACAACAACCAGAGCCCACAACGCTCCACGTTGCGTGACAAAAGACTTTGCGAATCTCCGCTTTTAAGTGGCGCGTTTCGAATGCGAGAGTGAGTGCGAGTGGGAAATTGGCCAAACAACAATAGAAATCCCCAACAAAAGGCATCAAAAGCGGTTTTAATTGTGCACAAACAGCGGCTCAAAAGAAAACCAACACCGCAAATAAATTAAAACTAAAACTAAATCGGTAACAAGTTGATTGAAACTCCCAACAAAAAGCCAACCAACTGGCGTGGCAGGCCGTGAAAAAAAAACAACAACAACAACAAAAATCAATCGTTTAAGTAAGTTTTCCGAGAGGCGTGTTGTCTTTTCCATTTCCAAGTCAATTTTGGGCGAGCCAGGTAAACTAGTTGCACTCTTAAAATTTGAAAAGCATTCAGTCAACACGGCTGTCAAAGAAAACGACTGTTAGCAGTGTGAAAGGCGAATTCAAATTTGATTTAAATGCATAGGAAATAAGTCGAATAAACACATACTCGTACATATTTGTTTGTGCGTTTTTCCGAGCCTCCAGTTTTTCTGAGGTCTACGTGATGCTGCATAAATTTGTTTAGATGTCTGACACATGTCATTGCCTACTTTAATGCACTTCAGATTCATGGTATTTTATCTCACAACATATTAAATAAAGGTTGAATAATATCTTAATAAATATTATGATTATATTTGAATATAACTTATAAAAAAATATAGTTTTAATAGTTGATTTTCAATTATTCCCAATCAGCAAACCAGTCAAACTATTTCAATGAAAACGCTGTTAAAGAAATTAATTCAAATTGTAAAAGACAAATTGAAATTGAATTATTAAAGAAGCAATCGTGTATCTTTATACATATTTTATCCCAAATCAATATATATTGATTTGTTTTGGTGTGCCTAAGATTTAGTTGACATTTTTAAACAATCCAGTTATTTTTAAAATTGCAACACCATTGATTTAAACTTAATTTTGTCAATATTGGGTAAACATGTTGCAGCTTAAAAAATCATCAATATTTTAAGCGTGAACACAAATTTAAATATGAATTCGAATTCGATTCGAAGTCCAATCCGCTGCAGCCACACCTCCCCATGGAGGGCTAGTCAAAATTCCACTCAAAGCAAAGAGTTGGCCGGATGGAATGGTGACATAACGCCAGTCGGCGAGATTTCTCAGCAGAGTTCAGAGTGCCCATTTAGCAGGCGAATGCTAATAGAACTCGTTTCATTTTCAATTTCGCATTCATTCGGGCGTGAAGGAAAACAGCTGCCTCCGTCTCCGTCTCCGTCTGTCGTCTCTCGGCGTCCCTTTCGGACTTTTTAGCCCGTTGATGATGAGGACGATGATGCTTCTATTTTGGAACAATGGCCATAAAAGTCAACGACAAGTGGCTGGTGGCTGCTGCTTGACATTTCTCCCACATTACTCGCAGGCGCAAGGATTATCACTCAAGTTCATTATAGTACCGCCTTGGCGATAAAACCACCAAGATAGTTAGCTGCTCCTCCACAGCTCAAGGTCGCCGCTTGTGCGACAAGGGCAAGGATAAGCCGCCAGGCTCCGCGCTGCCATTGTGCCCGACTGCGAGTGTACACAAAAAATGATGGCAACGGAAATGAGAACGAGAACGAGAACGGGGAGCAAACTGATGTGATGTGTGTTTTTGTGCGCAGAGCAGATTTCTGTTCCATCAAATTTTCGGCATTTAAATTATATTGCCCTTGGGGAGCAGGCGCACAAGCCGAAGTCATGCCAAACGCAAAAGCAAAGGCAAAAGCCCACCAAAGTGGCCCGTCTCAATGCCTTGGCATTGTTCGATGGCCCACTCGGCGTATGAGCAATCTTCCCCCAATGACTCTACTCCGCCCGCGGGAGAGGAATATGAATGCGAATGCGAATGCTCATATCGAATGCGTGCGTTTGCCAGTGTGGGAAGTTGTGGGCTCAGGGCCGAAAAAAGAGCGATTCAATGTTAACAGGGAAGTGGGGACAAGTTGAAGGCAACCATTTAAGCTGGAAGCTCTTTTTTTTATGATTTTCCTTACATGCTTAGGAAACCAGTAGTTGACGTTGAATAAAATAAGATTTGGATATGATTAATTAAAAATAAAAAATATTTTTTATTGGATTTTTGTTCCTATATTACCAATGATAATGTCTACTTTAAAATGTATGAAGTGAGCAGAAAAAAAGTTAAGGTCTGCAATTCAAATCTCGAATCTATGGACAAATAGACATACTTCATTCAAGCGCTATCTTGTTATTGACTGAAAGAGAATTAAATAAGAGATGGTATTTAACTAAAATTAAACAATCAGTATCCGACAGCTGACAATGTTCAATTGCATTTATGTTATTTAAATGCGTTTAGCAGTTGTAGAAACTCAGCCAGATTAATTTTTAATAAAGTAGCAGCTGAAAGTCTCGACTATCAATTGCGCTACTTCAATAACTCTTCAAATTATGTCTTCTTTGTTTGGATTCAGGTTTTACGAGTATTGGTAGTAGTTGTGCTCAATTTAACGCTAGCTAACTCCGACTTGATTATTGACTGGGACCATAAAATGGAACGAGCAAACAACCGACCGACAAATGGAATCCCACTTTTTTCTCGAGGGACAAGTATAGTAGGGACAATCGGCAATTGTTTGCTCGGTTTTTTGTTCAGCAACTAGCTTGAACTAAGTGCTGTCATCGCTGATCGCAAACAACAATAAAATAACAGCCCGGGGCCAATAAATATGAATATATTAGAAGCCATACATATAGTATTTGTACTCAAACTAAACACCTTTCAGCGATTCAGCGCTGGAATAATAAAGCTTGAGTGGCCTCTCCTTCATAACTTGTATTGATTGATTTGCCCGGACAAACACACTAAGAAACTTAGAAATGCATTAAAAGTTTTTCCTGCCGACGGCAGGATGATAAAAAAAAGTACAAGAAAGGAAATCGAAGTTTTGGTAACCGATGCTTAGAATACCCTTGCCAACCAATGCCGTTTCTAATAAAATACAAAATATTTTATAAAATGCCTTTGTATATTAAGAAAGAACTATTTTGAAAGCTATAAGATTTAGTAATAAAATTGATTATAATTCAACATCTGGGGAAAATTAGAATACCCTGTTTTAGGGTATAGGAACCGAGAAGACCGAGAACCAGCGACAACATAAATACATCATTTTAGTTTCTGGCAGCAGCCTGCTCTTGCGATTGCTTGCTCAACTTTTTACATAATACTTTATTCCCTCCCAGCAGGACCATCCGCGCAACTCAATCCATCCAAACTTGGTACAGTTCAGGCGCACAAGATGTCGGGCTTACGCAAAACCTCCATTGCGCTGATGAGACGCTCCACTTACTCGGCCTCTCAAAGTGCCACCAGCACCACCGCCCCCACTCTGCCACATGCTGCCGGCGGTGGTGCCGGGTCAGTGGTGGTGGTGTCGCCACCCACCACCGGTGTGGGCGTGGCAACGGAAATTGAAAAATCAATTGCAATGCAGCGACTGCGTCAGGGGGAGACGGCCAATATAAAGAAATTAAATGTCAGGTTAGTGATTTTCCCAAACCATTTCCTCAGCAAGTACACAACAAAAATAAAAATTCCATAACTTGAAGGAAACAAAAATAAGGATAAGACCGATAAATAAAAGTTTCTTACTCTAACCTCTTCTATATATTAATTCCAGTTATTAAAATGTAAGTTATCCGGTTTTAGTAAGCTCATTTCTAACTAGAAATATCTCTAATATTGATTAAATATTTTTATAAAAGAATCTCAATCTGATAAGTATCTAAACTTATAATGTTACATCCATTTCTCTCTCTGTGTAATTTGTACTAATTGGCAGCCAACAAACCGTGAAACCAACTGCAACTCAGGCAACGAACATTGCTGTGGCAGCCACAACAACATCAACCACTTCCTCCGCAACTGCGGTGCGTCCTTATTCGGAGGTGCCGGGTCCATATCCTTTACCGTTGATTGGCAACTCCTGGCGCTTTGCCCCGCTAATTGGTGAGTGTTTCCTCACAAGAGTCACCCGACCACCAACCACCAACCAATATCCTCACATCGAAAACAATCCGCTGTCTTTTGCAGGAACATATAAAATTAGCGACTTGGACAAGGTTATGAACGAGCTGCATGTCGACTATGGAAAGATGGCCAAAGTGGGCGGTCTGATTGGCCATCCGGATCTGCTGTTTGTTTTCGATGGCGATGAGATTCGTAATATATTCAAGAAGGAGGAGACCATGCCCCATCGGTGAGTGATTGATCGACTTTCGGTTTTTGGGTTTTGTCCTGGGCATTCCCTAAGGAGGCATTGTGAAATTGCGTATACGACACGTGTTCAGATCGGAACATCGATAAACTTTTAGATATATTTTGTAATATTAAATATAATTGTTACGCATTTAAAGGGAAGAAAAAACATGACCTCTTTCCTGAAGGTAAGGCTTTGAAAAATACTTCTTTTTTAGAATAAATAGTTTTCTTTGAAGCGTTTCTAAAATATTATGGGAAAATAAAGTGCCCCACAATTTGCTGAAATTTCTTATGCAACTATGCAAACTTGGTTAATTTGACGGCTTTAACATGTTCATTAAATTCGCTTTGAAGCTAAGTTAATGCTTGTGTTCTGCATGGTTGCATTCGGTTTGATTCAACAGAAATCCACCGCACATATGTATGCACATCGCACCCACACATGAAATATGTACGGATGCGCACATGTGGGAGTACATATGCATGTTTATATAGTATGTATATCCACAGCAAATCAGTCATGCATGAATACTCCCACGACCTCTCCCTGCCCCGTCCCGTCCCGAATGCAGCGAAATTCCCGATTATTTATGCGCATATTGAACTCGGCCTGTAATTAAATTATTAACAAACGAAGGCGGAAAATGGCCAGCGACTGCCTGCGGATTAAACTAAATGTGTGAAAATGTTGTGACAGATTGAAATCGGGATGACAGATACATGGGAATTGTGCAGCGAACAAGATAATGTTATATTATTGTATACTAAGCATTTCTGTGTGGGATGTACTTGTGCACAAATGCATGTTCTGTTTCTAATTAAAATTCATATTTAGAGCCAAAGTGGCAAAGGATTTGCGTACTCCACAAAATCGGTGTGGGAGATAATGAACTATAATGAATTTCCGTTTAATGTCACATATGAATTATGAATAATCCCAGATTTATCCAGCACCTATTTAATCAAATGGATAATAAAGTTTTGAAGGTTTGAGCATAATGAAAAATATATAATTAAATTCAAATCGAATTAGTTGATACTTTCTCTTCTTAAGAGTTTATGTCGTAGGCCTAGCAAGATCAGATACGATCCAATCCCGGCCGAAATGAAACCAAACAAAGCAAACTATTCACAAGTCTGACAAGCGTTCGGCGGCGGCGTCTTTTTTTTTTGCATCATAGAAATAAATAAAACTGGTGAAGAGGAAAAAAAGGCAAACAAAACGAAAGTCACACAGATCGGTGGTCATAAGTTTTATAAGCTTTCTTTTCTCCGCCTTTCCCTATCGTTCCGACATATTACAACCTATATGCATATAGCCCTGGCCATGAACCAAATTTAACAAGTTACGTTTCCAATAGTTTATAGCCAGCAAATCGAAGAAATAAAGTAAAATCGGATCGATGGCGAATCGCAGACGTCGCAAAAAACAAACCAAACCAAACACACATTGTTTGTATTTGGCGTACACATTTAGCAAGTCATCATTAAAATGACTGAAAAGAATCGCTAATAGATTGGATATGAGACAACATTAACGTAATGTTAGCCGTCTGCCCGCCTGGCTGGTTCGGGACTGGCCGGCAGATTGATGAATGAATGAAGAAGTGTGAAGCCGTAGCCAACTGCTCACCGGCTAACTGGCTAACTGACCAACTGACAATCTGACAAACTGACCGCCTGCCCAGCTGATTGATGAAGATATTTTGGCCCAGAGACCGAACATTGGTTCGCCGGACGCCGGAGGCGTCGAGTTTGTTGCTTTTTTTTACGAGGCCCATAAAACACGCCGAGAAATGTCTTTGCATGTGGGAAAATCTATTTCGGCAAAAGCCGGGGTTCAAGCCAGAGATCCAGAGATCGTGACAATCTTGGGGTCAAGTTAGAGAGTTTTCGGTTCGGAACTGTCAGCGACAACTATTTAGACGTGTTAAGCATTCGGATGACGTCAATCTAGATTTCGGTGGAATGTTTATACGAGTAACAAAATAATATTATTAACACTTATTTAAAAAAATAATCTGAAAACATACATGCAAACCAGTTTTTATTTAGTTATAGAATCAATAATATTGTTTACCCACATTTAAATTAATAACTTGCAAATTTATCCACTTCGAAAGTTCGTTTTTTGTTATTGTCATCTTCCTACTACCTTAATTTGCATAATTTGGCTGCGAAAGAAAATATTTGCTATCTTGTAGAACAAATGCCTTTTCAGGGTCGACTTGTCATGAATTTTAAAGGCAAACAATTTTACATATTTACACAGAGATCTGTCATTTAATTGAACATTCTGTTGCCTGGGGCAACTCGATGAGAAGTGAGTTAGAAAACAAAAAGCTAACAACGCAAATATGGCAAGAATGTGGCAAGGGTCGCCGGGTGGTGCATAAAACAAAAGCCAATAAATACGCTTCTCTTATTTATTCTGCGACATGCGAGTAGACAAATATAATGCAAATACCAGACTATATATTTTTGGGGGATATCTATATATATATATATATATTATGTAGAGAGAGAAATCGCCTAATTTTGCGAGTATGGTTTTTGTTGGAATTTGTGTTTGATGTTGTCGTCGCCGGTCTGTCTGCACGCAAGGGCAGGCGACCTTAAAAGGCCCAGAGTCGAGGGGTTTTAGCCAACTCATGCTCAAGCCACCGCTCACACATACGCGGAGAAAAATAGTATTAGCCAAATCGGTCGTCAATTTGATCATATTTTTTTTATAGCAAAACCGCTGCAACATGTTTGACATATCATCATGATATTTCAAAGATCTGAATTACATTTGTAACACCCAGCGAGTTATTATTATTTGTGAATGTCAATGTTTTCATAGAAAACTAAATAATTTGTTTAGTGTTTCACCTATTTTATAATTAATATTATAGTTGGTGTGCAAATTGGCTTTGAAATGACAAAAGATCTAGACAGTGTACTAAATCATTTCACAGAATCTGTTAAAGATTTCCCTAGGAATATATTTTCTAGGCCCTTTAAAATATAAACTCTACTACAACTAGTTATATTTTACTATTTATTTCTCTCAGTGCAATCATTCCTTTTTCATTTTATTTATCTATGTAGTTTTTTTTTTTATTTGCTCTTCAAACCAACAGACCGTCGATGCCCTCACTGCGCCATTACAAGGGCGACCTGCGACGCGATTTCTTTGGCGATGTGGCCGGCCTAATTGGCGTGTAAGTAATGTGCTTATATAACGGATATTATGGTGGAGCACCGAGCATACTATATACCAACCGCATACATCCGCCCGTTTTTAGGCACGGCCCCAAGTGGGAGGCCTTCAGGCAGGAGGTGCAGCACATCCTGCTGCAACCGCAGACCGCCAAGAAATACATTCCGCCGCTAAATGACATTGCCAGCGAATTTATGGGCCGGTAAGTCTGGTCTGACCACCGGCGTTCAATCATCGGTTCTATTCCATCTAAGTGGTTATGCAATCTGCATACTTTACAAAATTCTATATGTCCATCTGCAGCATTGAGGTGATGCGGGACGAGAATGATGAGTTGCCAGCCAATTTCCTGCATGAGCTCTACAAATGGGCCTTGGAATGTAAGTTGTTGGGAATGAAGCCAAGTTTTATAATAATCTATAAAAAAAACAACTAAGATTGGTACCTGTCAGTTTTGACAATTATATAAAAATTTATGTGTTTGTTTTTCGAATTGAAAACTATAATCATATAACAGAACTCCCTCAAAAACTTTTTTATATTGGTAAACTTTTAATTGGCAGTTGTGGATAAAGTTTGGAATTTAATGCCTGCAATTAAAAGTGTGAAAACAGATGTTTTCAATACATTTAAAAAAGTTTCGCCTATCCAAGCTAATTAGAATAATAATAATTGCAACATCTGTTCAACACAATTGGTGCCACAAAATGTAAATTGCTTTTCGTATTTTTTTTTCAACAAGGGAATTATTTATTTAATGGTTTAGTTAGAAGGAAGAGAATAATATGTATTAATCCCGAAAATCGTTTTCAGCCGTGGGC
This sequence comes from Drosophila setifemur, assembly GCA_021224005.1. Taxonomy (NCBI): domain Eukaryota; kingdom Metazoa; phylum Arthropoda; class Insecta; order Diptera; family Drosophilidae; genus Drosophila; species Drosophila setifemur. Next base: position 5,183,587 of record JAJJHY010005742.1, read on the forward strand.
CGCGTATCTCTGGACACCAGATTGGGCTGCCTGTCGCCGGAGGGCAGTGAGGAGGCCAAACAGATCATCGAAGCCATCAACACGTTCTTCTGGGCAGTTCCAGAACTGGAGCTAAGAATGCCCCTGTGGCGCGTCTATCCCACAAAGGCCTATCGCAGTTTCGTCAAGGCTCTGGATCAATTCACAGCGTGAGCTTAACAACCACAAAGTATGAAAATCACTCTCCAATTTCGATATTTATAGAATCTGCATGAAAAACATTGGCAGGACCATGGACAAGGCCGATGCGGATGAGGCCAATGGTTTGACCAAATCAGAGGCGGACATATCCATTGTGGAGCGAATTGTGCGAAAGACGGGCAATCGAAAACTGGCTGCCATTTTGGCCTTGGATCTGTTTTTGGTGGGCGTGGATACGGTAATAACCAGAAATATTTGTACTTAATGCTAAATGTTTATCTATTTTATTATTCCCTCTAAATTAGACCTCCGTGGCGGCTTCGTCCACAATTTATCAGCTGGCCAAGAACCCGGAGAAGCAAGAAAAACTCCTGGAGGAACTAAAGAAGGTGTTTCCGAACCGGGAGGCCGAGATCAACCAGAACGTCCTGGAGCAGATGCCCTATTTGCGAGCCTGTGTGAAGGAAACTCTTCGGTGAGTTGACACTCTCATTGATTGGGAGCGTTTTTTTTTTAATGGTTTTTCCCCGCCACTTGCAGAATGCGACCTGTGGTGATTGCCAATGGGCGGAGCCTCCAGTCGGACGCTATCATCAACGGCTACCACGTGCCCAAGGGTGTAAGTCTGCGAAAAGGAGGGACTGGCCTCTGGAACTGCCATTTCACGGGTATTCCATTCCTTCTTCTGCTTCCCATTTCAGACGCACGTTATCTTCCCGCACCTGGTAGTGTCAAACGATCCCGCATATTTCCCAGAGCCCAAGCGTTTTCTGCCCGAGCGCTGGATGAAACAGACAGCCGCAGATACAGGTGAGTTACATTCAGCACTCTGAGAAAATTCGGATGATTTTCTTTATATATTTAACAATATATAAATTGAATTTGAAAATCTGTTCTTTTAAGATGTAAAATATTTCATGAATTTAGAATTATTCCTATTATTATTTAATTATGTTGTTTACAAGTTTCACGAAATGTTGATTTACCAGTTGTTGGTACTTATGCGAATACTCGTACAAAACGGAAGTTGGTGTTTTTTTTTCAAACAGACTTTCCATTTATTTTTGGCCTTGTTTTTCCCCTGTGCATTTGCTTCCCCTTCCTCCCTACATAATCACCGCTCCTTTCGCCTTTGCTGTTTTTCAGGTGGCTGCCCCCATGCCAGCCAAAAGATTCACCCGTTTGTGAGCCTGCCCTTTGGCTTCGGGCGTCGCATGTGCGTGGGTCGACGGTTTGCCGAAATTGAGTTGCACACGCTGCTGGCAAAGGTAGGAATTCGCCGGAATAAAAAAAAAAACCGACATAAATAAAACAAACCCATAACCATAGCCCCGTTGCCATGCCATTCTAATTTGCCATGTTTAATTTTTGACGAAACAGATCTTCCGCAAATACAAGGTCTCCTACAATTCCGGGGAGTTTGTGTACCGTGTGAACTCCACGTACATTCCGCAGTCGCCGTTGAATTTCAAGCTAACGCCGAGGGACGACTAAAGGATGGACTGAGAAGTATGCTAAACTCAACCGAAGGGACGGCGGCCCTGAGAGCTCGGCCCAGCTCTCTGGTCTCTGCCCGCAAGCTGCAGTGACACACGGCGGATGTGTGATATTTATAGTCAAAGCCCAGCTGCTGCTGCTGCGATGTTTCTTTTTAATTAAGCAAATGTACATAACGCAGCACCGACAATTCCAGTACATCCACAAGATACTTATGTGGGTGCGTGTAACTGGATAAATGCTGCTTATATATATATTTATGTGCCCACAGATACATGTGTATATAGAACCCATTATATTCCCTCCCATATTTAGTTCTAGTTTTGGTTCTTCTCTTTTTTCCGGAGAGTAATTGTACCTAATAAAGCGTCCCAAAGTATGCAACAAAACGTTTGCTCCCGTTTGTGTTTGTTTCTCCCGTCCGGCATTATCATTAATCAAAAGGCGACTTGAGTCGGGACAGAAAGTGATAGGTAAGGTCAAGCAAACACCAATCTATGCACATGATTAATTGCTTTGTGTTAAGTGTATCATTAGTTTTATTGGTTCCTTGGTTGGCTTGGTGAAGTTTACTCTACTCTTTGGATTTATTTTTTTCTATGGGTTAATTTTTAAGAATTTACTGCATATTTTTGGGAATGCATCTTTAAGCGGTGCAAAGAAAATATATTCATCATTTTCTATTTTTGTTTTATCAAAGATTTGGGGGAATCACTAGAAATCACTTTCTAAAATCTCAAAATAATGAGGAATTTATTATTAATAGTATTTTCATCTCTCTAACCTTGGTAATTTAAAAAATAAATAATATGACTGCTCAAATTTAAATGCAAATCCGAGACTACAATTTTTTCCGCACCCATTAAAACATTTAAAGCCTTTGCTATAAATCCGAAATGTTTGGCATCTGATTAAAAATAAACCATTTAGAATGATTCCCGACCATCTGTCTTCATCACTTCACACCTGATTCTGTTCGATGCCCCTCCAAAATGTTTTTATTTAGGCATTTTAGGCAAAATTGGGTACTCACTATTTAGCGGAATCGTTCAGTTGGTATTCGTTGCTGCGCGAGAAGCACTCCTGGACACCGGCGTCCTGCCAGAGTCGTTTCATTGCGGCCAGCAGTTCCTCCGAGAAGGGTTCGGTGTCGTGCATGCGCTGGCACACGTCGAACACCATCTTGGCATCGCTCTGAGGGTTTCAAAAGAAAGCAAAAGTATTAGGTGACTTCGCTACACAGCAAACAAAAAATTGCAGATCAAAGCAAAAGGTTGAGGTCAATTAGAAATAAGTTTAAAATAGGTAAATATATTAAATTTAATCATGATGTATATTTTTCAGTATATTATGATCTCAATTATAATTTTTATTCTCCGAAAAAGTTGTCATCTTTCAACTAAAAATAACATATTTTTTATGTAATATAAGAAAGTCAAAAAATAATTTGAATAATTATAATATTGAGAGGAACTAGAATAGAGAAGTTATAGATAAAATAAAATGAAGTGATTTTTAATTTAAAAAAAGGCTTCCTTTGATGTTTTTGCTTTGATAAATTTGATTAAATTCGACCTCGTTGCTCATCCATGTTTTGTTCAGTGCATTGAGTGAATGGAGGAATCATTGGGGCTTACCTCCCGCTCGTTATTGCTGTACTGAATACTTAGGTTTGGCATCGCGCGCAGTATTGCAACTAATGATTGTATTGTGTTGCTGTAGACAACCGGTCGATATTGTTTAAAGTCCTCCGCAGTGAATCCGCTCTCGTGAATGATTTTCATCTGTTTGACTATTGTGCTCTTGCCCGATTCACCGGCACCTAGAAGCAGAAAGCATATATAAAAGTTAGTGATGCATTGAGATATGTATCTGATTATGCATATATGCGGTTATCGCCGCAGCCGCCGCCGCCGCAAGATCTTGAGGGGGTATTGCAAATATTTATGCTGCAATGGTTCTCTAGAAGTATTGGTCGAGCACTAAATGTCAGTGCTTTGTATTCCTCAAGTAGAGCTTAATGGCCTTTGAACACAGCCACGCCCACCCACCCATGCCCATCATTATCACCATTATGATTATCATCATCAACATTGTATCTCAAGATGCCGTCGGCCAAAAGAAATGAGAAAAACGCAAAGCCAAAGTATCTGTAGCAAGGGTAGCGCAACTATAAAAGGCGAACAAAGGATTAATTGTTTGGCCCTGGTCCGTTGGTCGTCTCCCCTTGCATCTCCAACTACGTCTTCTTTTGATTCCAATTTCTTTTACTACTTATTTAGTTGCTCGGGAAAGGATTTGCTAGCTGCAATTTTAGCAGAATTTCCATCCAATTGAATGCAATTTGTTAATTGAGCGACTTCTGAAGGGGTTTTTTCTTGTTTTTGATGGACGAGATAATCACCGGCTAGCCGAACAAATGGCTTAACTAAGCTGTCCTTGAGAAGAAGGCGTAATTTGATTAATGGTAAAACCATTTCACTACTTTCTGGCAATCCCATAAAGCTTAAGCGACTTAATTAAGTTCTCAAATTGTGGAACATTTTCAACAAGCTAAATATTCTTTGTTCAGCTCTTAAAAAATGCTCCAAAATTTGTGTTCGTATTTTACAATTAGCATCCATCGAAGAATATATTTTTTATTGAATAATTCAACCATTATAATCGATCCGCTCAGCATGGAACATTTAAATATAAATTAGTTGGTTAATTTCTCTTTTCTATTTCTAGCGTTTCTTTCATTCAAACCATAAAACCAACTAAGAGTTCATTGTCCACCACTTGAAAGAAGTCCACACCTTCTTTGGATTTTACAACATTTTCGATTCATTTCGGAAGAAACTCCACCCAAAAACAGATTGAAATCAAGGAAAATGCTTAGATTTTCCAAAAAACTCTAGAGCGGCGAACAGAGAAATTTCCTTGAGTTGTTTACAGAGGCAGCCGAGGGGGCTAAGCAGGCACCTGAGATTAATGTTTTGTTTGTGTGGAAATCGAAGGCAAAGTGCTTAAAATTAATGCTTGCGTGGATTGCAGGAAACAAAAGATACAGATACAAAAAGAGAGGTAGAGATATAGAGCATACGTACGAGTTGCTCTGATTATTATTATGAATTCTTGGATGCGCACAGTAAGGCAAAAGAAAAAAAAAGAAAAAAGAGAAACAATTTTTTTAAATAAACATTTCCAGCACACACACACACATACATACAGGGGGTGTTGTCTGAGTGGCGGAGTGTAGAAAAATTAACAATTTTATACCGAAACACACGCAAAACTGTCAGAAATTGAAATCTTTTCCCCTTGCCAAACATTTTCAGTTTCAGCCCGAGTCCGAGAGCAACAGAGGAAATTAAATGAAATACACGAAATGTAAACAGCATACGCAAATCCAGGGTAGGGGATCTGGGGGATATATAATATATAGTAGGTGGAATATGCAGCCGGAGATGAGAGCAACTGAAAAGGCGAAAATATGAAATTACTCATTTACCCAACGTAACGAGAAATGAAACAGGAAAAACTCTGAGCAAATGCAATATTCACAGGTTTTCCGTCATGAGTATCAAACCAAATTTGGTAAATTTTCGGACTACTACAGTTAAACTTCCATGACTTCAACCACTGTCTTAATTTATTACTTCAGATCTATATTATTAAGAAACTTCGACGATATATAGCGTTGAGGTAGAACGTAGAGCAAACGCAAACGCACATTTGCCGGCCATATATTAAAAGTTTTTCATTTGCAAATGTCTCCCTGGGGACAAGTTTATTATGCCCGCTTATCACAAATCGAAATCCAATTGCAATTACAATCAACTGCCATGCACATCTGTACAAAGTGCAAACTATATACACATATTGATATGCATATATACGCAAGGCAAATGCAACCCCACACAACTGACCTTGAACTCTCTGTCTGATACATAAAATTATTATTGTGATTATTAAATTTATGGCAATTCACATTTGCACTAAGAGAGCGGCAACTGTGCCAAGAAGGAAAAGCAGAACCCGGGCTATTCTTGTGCCAGGAATCGATTCCTCTACGGGGAATAAACTAAATTGTGGCCAAGAGGGTGTAAAATCGAAAGCCATTAAGTAATCAAGTGCTTTGTGATTCACATATTACTCACATTCTGGGGAAAACTTGGAAATTACTTGAGGAATGAGGAATTGTGATGTTACATTCTGATTTCGTGGAAATTGAAATTATAATAATAATGACAAAATTGATTTAAAGATGGGATAAATAATATTTTTTGCCAATATTTAGATTTCTAAGAAATCCTTAACTATTTGAAAGCATTCATAGTAATCTGACAAGTTGGGAACCATGGAAATTGGAAATTCTTAATGGATTTATAAGGAATCATAACGATTTCAAGATACTCAAATCAACAATCTCATGAATTAAATGTAGCAAAGAAGCAGAATTATATATAATTCTCCTTTAGAAGGCTCGAAATGTCAGGTTCGTGTCCTGCCACAAATAGCAACTGTCAAATGCCAAGGCTGCATCGGAATCACTCGCCGGGTTTTGGGGATGAGGACAACCATCCCACCCGGCCATCCATCGTGCTGTCCATTAATGAGAATTAATGCCGCCGAAGGAGCCGCTAAGTATGCTACACTAATTTTAGCAGAGGCGCGAATTAAATATTTATCGCACCCACCGGTGGATGGAGTTTCATCATTTGGCGTGGGACGGGACTGCCCCAAGCCCGAACCTGGATCAGAACTCACCCAGCAGCAAGAGCTTGATGTCCTTTGCCGCCTGTATGCCATCCTCCTTTAGGTTGCGCTCGATTAGGCGACTCCTGGCTGCTGCGGCTCGCTCCTCGGCAGACTGTGCGCAGCCCATGGTGCGTATTGCCTCGACGCAAAACGTTTTGAAGGTCGTTTGGTATCGGCCAACTCAATGGCCGACTACGTTGCCAGCGGAGAAAAACTCAGGTGCACGGCGACGTTCCAAAGGGGGAGGACAAATCAAAGGGTTTAACTAAGTCGCGTTATATCCGAGTTTAACAATTCGAGCACTTTGGTTATACTTCTAATTGGATGGTATAGTTTTTCCTTGCTTATTTCAACACTTTGGTCACTTATTTGGGGGTTCTCCAATAGATTTTTCGCAAATCCTTAGTACCAATATTATTTCTTAATTATTCGTTTGGTTTTTTTTTCTTCTACACTGTAAAATTTCAGATGACATAAGCCAACAATTCAGTTTTGTTTTTATCTGCGCATTTTGTTGATCAACACGGAGGATGCTGAAGGATTCGCGTTTTGACCGCTAACGGTAAAGTCCAATTGTAAACTGAAAATTCTATGTTCCATTCGAGAGCGGGGAAATTCCTTTCACTCGCTGCGGGGAAATTTTGTTGTCTTTGCCTAGCTCAGGGAAATGGGAAAAGGTGAGAGAGTGTGAGAGAGAGAGCACGGGATAGCCAAATAGTGGAGAGAAGCGAGTGGAAAAGCTTTTCCAGCCATGAAAAAATGTAATTAAGGAGCTTGCACTAGATTCTTGTGTTTCATTAACCAAAATTTCGTGTTTGTGGCGTTGCAGCCCGAAATCCTTGGACACACACAAACACACACACACCGCCACACCTGTGCATGTGTGACAATAAACACGGCAAAAAATCAATAAATTATCTTAACGCTTTCTTTCTGAACACATTTTTGTTGCGGTTTTTGCGGGAACACCAGCAGTTGGTGTTGGCTTTTATGGCATACATAATATTTATATGGACTTATGATTAAGAGCTCCGTTGTTTTGCAACTCCCAATGCCGCCCCCTCGGTTTTTTTTTCCATTGGCTGTCTTACAAGTGGCCATAAACCCGAGAGCAAAGTTGGAAGAAGGGGATATAAATGAGGGGAAAACCGATTGGTGAGAGAGGCAGCAGAGAGCAGTAAAATGGGCACATGCTGACGCAAAAAACAGCGAAAAGGAGGCGATTGTTGTTTCAGCCGAATATGAAAAGCACAAACAAAACTTTTCTTTTGTACACTTTGGCTGCCTATTTGTTTTTGGTTGTTCTCGTTGTAATTGTTGTTGCTCTAGCTGCTAGCTATATTCCAGCACGCAAAATGATTCATGCGTAGTCCGTAGAAAAAATTAGGGAAAACGGAATATTCGCGAATTTGCTTCCAGCTGAATTTTGTCCATCAACAAATTTGGGAAAAACTGAATTGTGGACACTGTATATTTATTTCAAGTATTTTACACTTTTTTCACAGAATTTTTATAAGAATTTAATTGCTGTCACTAAACTGTAATTAAGCGATTATTTGCATGTTGCAAAGCTCTCTTCGTGCGAGTTGGCTGGAGAGCTAACGGAACTCGACTGAACTGACAGAGCCGTGTGCCTGGATGTTCGAATTTCTCTCGCTCTCTCACTCGAGTAACGGAGCCGCCCAAAACGCACCACGCACACCAAGGGAGCTTTTCCAGCCAGTGGCGTAGGCAGCAGGCAACGGATTTCCCGAATAGATTATTTTCACATTCAGTACAGCTCCCTTAAAACAAACATTTTAACTCCAAAAATAATTAAAACGAATTAGTTAATAACCAGTTATTTAATCATAAATAGAAAAGTCAAATGTATTTAGTTTAAATAACAGAGATTCGAGTTAAGGATGCGGAACTGTGGTAAAAAATATCTTCCCTTTAATATAATCCTGCGTACGCCACTGTTCACAGTACACACACATTCCTCAATGGTCGACGAAAGCTCTCCTGGGGGAGAGAGAGAGTGTGAAAGTGGCAGCGAGAACAAGAGAGTAGCAGTGTGGGAGCGTGGGAGAGGATGAGCATGCGCAGGCGCCACTGGAAAGTTCAAAAGTCAGAGAGGGACGACGAGTCTGCGCAGGCATTTGGCGAGTGGCAGTGAGACAAGGACAAACGAATTGGCGAGTGCGCCCACGCGAGGTTGCCTTCTTTTCCCCATTTCCTTGCTGCTTTCCTTCAGCTTTCATTTTTCCTCCTTTTTTGAGGCAACTTAAAGTGGCTTTGCAGTTTAAATGGAGGCTGCTCTCCTCCTTCGCGCACAATTAAGTCAGCGGCTTTAGAACTTTTCCACGTTTATGGGCCAAGCCAAAGCGCATTAGCACAAAACAGTTGGTCTGCAGGATCCTCCTACATCGCATGTCCCTTTCTCTCGCTCACCCATACATGCATATATCCATCTCTGTTCACGTAACGGTGAAGCGGTGGAACCGCCATTAGATAAAAACAATCGCATTGATTCGATTGATGGGATTCCGCCACTGGAACTTTGATTGACTATGCAATATGCATGCAATGGAACGTCGAACAAAAGATTTCTGCTGCAGGAGCAGATTGATTATGGGTAAATCAATTAACGGTCCAATAAAAAAAGCCATTGAGCCTCAATTAGCGCTGCCCGGGCCCTCAACAAGCGGAATGTCAGCAATTATTTTGTACTTAATTGTACAGTAAAGCCACTCTGCAATGAATTGATTGCCACCGTTAATTGAACTTTCGGTTGAAACGGAGATGGAACACTTTATTTGGGTTAGCCAATTTCTTAAGACATTTCTTAGGTCTTAAGGACCTTAAATGAAAGTAGTTCATTGACCTTGATAGGCTTACAATAGCTTGTTTTGGTCTGATGTGATCCTTTTAACACAAGAAGTACAACTCTAAAATTATAATGTTTTTTTTTATATAAAATGTTTTAAAGACTAGCTATTTCTGTGACTTTTACCTGGAAATTCAAATTCAAGCTAAAGTAATATTTTCCAGTTAATTTGGTAACTGCATAAAATGTATAATTCATGTGCATAATATAATAAGCAACCCTTAGTTTTAATTGATTCAGAAAATCCTTGCTTATAAATAAACTCGTCACTTAAGGTTGAAGGGCAAAATGTCTTTGAATGCGATTAATTTCCCATGAACTCATTAACTTTCCTACAAATAGATGTTAGAATATCATTGCAATTGAAAAGACCAAAACAGGATGGAATAACTGTTGGTAGCATTCAATTTTCTGAGAATTGTTAGCAGCCTCAACTTCTCCTTAGGCGATAATTACCACCGCATTTACATATAAATAAGGGTTAAAGGCGAAAAGGTAATTGGACTTTCTACGAGCGAATGGCGTGACACCAACAAAATGGAGCCATAAGATACATACATCAAGAAAAAACTAAGCAGGAATATAATTAAATTTAATTCAATGCATTTGTTGGTTTTAAAATATTGTTAGTTTCTTAATTGAGGACTCAGAAAAATGGAATGCGTATATATTCTGAGCTCAGCAATTTACCAATGTGTTGAATTGACCATCTTAATTGCTTTAATATAAAAAGTAATACAAAATATAAATATAGACTATGTAACATGTATGCACGGTTATGAAAATATATGGCTAAATTACATTCCATTTTCCTCTGTGTTCTGGTGGCCTCTGAAAAAAAAAACTCGAATGCAAAGCGGAACCCAATTTTACCCTCGACCCCCCCCTAACAAGCTTAATTAAATTAACACTGCGAATATGGACCAAAACGATGGATGCCAGTACCGAACAACAACAAAAAATGAAAACAATGAATGGGCAAATGAAATTATTGAATGAATTGGGAACCAAAAACAGAACGACGCCAGGCCACAGAGGGAACACGAACGAACCGCAAAAACCGCATTCAGCGACAAACGGCAAACAAATTGACAAGGCTTTTTTTTTATCACGCGAACTCTTCGCTCTTTGGATGACAGACAGCGGCAAAGTGGAGCACTTGTGCACTTGTCGCCCTGCTGGAACAATCTGCACGTCAGTCCACCCGTCCGCCTGTCCGTCCTTCCGTCCCTAACCGTCTATCCGTCCGTCCATTGCCATTTGCCGTTCCGTGCCGTTTTACGTTCTAGGGGTTGCAGGTCGGGGGCCTTTCGGCACTTGGGCGACATTTGACTCTGCTCAATTAAGTTCGATTTGTGTTGTATTTGGCATCTTTTATAGTTTGCTTAACGAGCATGTTTATTTGCATGGTGAAGGTTTTTTATTCTGAATTGGGGTTTGAAGGGATTGGAGGGGGGAGAGATTCAAAGTTAATTGCTTTGTTACATTGAATTGTTTGATATTCTAGATTGAATCAGTCGTCGATAATTGTTGATATCCATATACAAAATATTGTAGTAAAATTTTGAATAAAGTTTTGTGGTGGAAGTTTAATATTATGTATAATATATAGATTTCTTAAGTTATTTCATCAGGTTCCTGTTTGCATTAGCATATCAGTCAAATTGTCCCGAATGCTTATCATTTTAGCTTTTATTTAATCCCATTAAACTAGTTATCAACAAAACAAAAAATTGTGTTTATCAAATGAAATGCTTTATCGCTGTTTTTAAAGATAAAGACCCTTAATTCTCAAACTGTTTTTATTTATTTTTTATCGTTGTATCAATACAATTTATCTACAATTTGTCTTTCCTTCCATTATATTTAATTATTATGCATACAGAATCAACATAGATTGAATAATAAAAGTTTGACTTTATTTGTAAAGTTATCCCTCTAAGATATCAAAGTTTACTTATGAAAATCTTAGCTTTCCAATTTATATTACCATAAGGATTTCCTGTGCCACACCACTAAGCCAAAGAGCCGGCTAAGAGGTAAACAAACTAGAACAGAAACTGGTGGAAAAGTAACAAACGAGCCTCGAACGTTTCCTCAATAACCTTTTGCCCAGGAATTATGCTTCAAGTGGTAAGTTTTCTTCAAACTTCCGCTAGGAGGCGCTCCTGGAGAGGCTCGCTGCTGTATCGATGTTGCAGCCACACCCACGACTCTCGTACATGTACATGTACTTTATTCCATTCCCTTCCGTCCTGTGGCGTCGTCCATTGTTTCGTTAGTGTTTCCTGGCCGCCATTCGATGCTTCCGCCTGCCATTCATCGCCGCACCTCCCCGCCACACTCCCCCTCTCTGGCCGCTGCCTCTCGAGCCTTGTTGCAACATGAGCTGCAATCGCTGCTCCTTGTTGCTTGTTAGGGCGTTTAAAAGTTTTGCCTGATTGCACAGAACAACAGCGAGTAACTGCCGGTGAAGTAATGTCAGACACTGCGCGAAATGGATAGGTTAAACTCTAAGGAAATGGAATTTCTAACTAAAATTAAAATCATCGAGCTAGGAAATTTATTGTAATCTAAACTTAAATAAATTCGTTTTTTGTCAGATCTACATTTGAAAATCTAGAAATAACTTTTGAATTACTATTTGAACAGTGTACTTTTTGTTCGCTTCTCATATGAAGCATGTTTGTGAAGGATGTTAAATCGAAAGAGAAACACCAGAGTATGTTGCAGCTTTTGTCCTTTCGCTGCCAGACCTCCTTGTTGGCTTTGTTGTTCGTTGTTTTTTTTTTTGGCAAGTCAAAGTCAATAGGATTAACTGACATTTTCAATGTCACAGGCCCATCCAGGTTAACCCACCCACTGGCAGAAGAGCCTCCCCCGCCACCCACTCACACACACACACACACGTGCGACTGCTGTTTCAATGTCAAGAGGCGTCGATTGCCTTCAGAGACGCTGGCTCGGATGCAGGGACGCACTTGGCCAAGTCTAAGGCTGCAGCTGCAGCTGCGCCTGCTTTGAGGCTGCACCACTGCACCACTCGAGATGCATGCCACATGGCTCCTCGAAAGTGTTTAGTTTTCACACTCACTCTCGCCCGATGCAACTGTTGCTGCACCATTCACCATTGTTGTTGCACAGTGGTTCGAGACTGTGTTTTATAAATTTTTGGTTCTCATTTTCCGTTCGACATGCAACCCCAACAAATTTGACCCAATTGCGGTGGCTGTTGATTTCTTCGTTTTCGTTTGCCTTGGCCAAAAAAACAAAAATACAGCAAAGGAACAGGCTAAGAATAGGTTTGTCATGGAATCGATGCATCATCGGCCAAACAGAGTGGAATAACCTTGGCAGGCTTTCAGTAGGGCAACAAGTCGTAAAAATAAACCCAAACTTTCAACTTCTTCTTATCGGTATAGATTATTTTTTGGGGCATTTAAAAGGAATTAATGTGTTTTCTTTTAAAACGATTAAAGAAATGGCGTTGTAATACATACATCCGTAAATTTTTTAATCATAGAAAAACAATTTTAAATTCGACATTTGTAAGCATTTTTAAAACGACGGTTTTGTATATTTTTTTTTCCATATCCCGGATTCAATTTACATACATCAGAATCTTTGGCCTCAGTATTTACTATACAAATCAACAAAATGTTTAATTTTGATGTTTCAAAACGTACATTATTCCCATACCCAAATGAGATAATGTTGAATTGGCTGGACTTCCGTTTTGGCAAAGCAATTTACCAATTGCCTGTCTGCCAATGTGCCGCCGTCGCACAGTGAAAGTGTGTGCAATAAATATTCCCCTATCTATCGCCACATAAAACCGAAAACACAATTTTCCAACGCACTCACTCAAGTGGCCCGGAATCTGGCCGCCGATAAACCAGCAATTTTCCTCGAAATAGAACAACGGAGCACCGCAAAAAGGTAAGCGAGTGGATAGAGATTCCACATCCGGCGGAAGGAGGTGGCCAAGTGGCGGTGGGGAAATGGAAAATGGAAAAGTGCACTTACCCAGCAGCAGGAGCTTGATGTCCTTGGCCGCCTGGATGCCATCCTCCTTGAGATTCTTCTCGATCAGTTTGGAGCGCTGTATGGCGGCGCGTTCTTCGGCGGAGGTGGTGCAGCCCATTGTTTGGGTTCGTATTTGGATTATTCGGGTTTTTCGGAATTTACACGGGGACTTTCCGGCTTTTCTTAATTTCTGGTTTTACTTTTCTTTTGTATTTTTGTTGGTTTAACGTATTTGTTTATGTACAGGTTTACGGTTTAAACTGAAATGGAACGCAGACCCATTAACAATAACAAATTTGCGGGTCAGAAGATGAGTCACAGATATGATGGGCAAGGTCAACAATATCACCAAATTTCAGGGCCGATACACTCGGGAAAAAAATTAAACTTATGTCTGGATAATCGAAGCTACGAAGATCGCTTTGATAAATACTTTCAGGATTTATATTACTCGAAAATTCTAATAAAATATTTCCATTCTGTGTATTTAGAATACTCAACAAGTTTTTGCAAGAATTTTGTAAATCAGGAAACAAGAATGTTCTTTTTTATTCCGAACCATAAGGCCATCTACAATTGGCGCGCAAAGTAGTTTAATTTTCCATATTTGAGGTGGCTTTGTTGTATTTTTGCCGAGTGTAGTTGGTCACCATTTTTATGGTGGTCACAATTTTATGACCGCCACTGTCTCTGTCCAATAGGGCGCGCACTGTGTTTTTGTTTTTGTTGTTGTTATCAGCAGTACCCTCAGCCGTCGCAAAGCAAAAATCCAAAAGCAATAACAAAAACAAAAGCAGGGGGAAAAAGCATTGATAACTGTGGGGCTAATTTGCATATGGAGCGAGTGTTTCGTGATAGGAAAACCAAAAATTCATCAATCGCTTATATCTTATCAGTCGGCGGATAACGGTAGATATCGATAAGGGCGGTAATTAATCATGTAAGTGAATTAGGTTGGCAGACGGAAATCTACCAGATGCAGATCCTTTTAGCTTATCCTTCTGCTTCTGCTCCTGCTTTTGCTTTAAGTTTTGTTTTAGGGATTTTTTGCTGCGTTTGCTGTGTGTATGTATTAAGCGTGGGCGTAGGCGCAAAGTGCCGGCAAATGGGCGGGGGCGGGGCCAAGGGGGTGGTTTTTCGAGAGGGGTGAGGGGCGTAGCTTTTCCACCGTGTGGCGCTATCAATTCAATTATGCAGAAACGAATCGCAGTTTTTATGCGCTTTTTATGCAAACAGTGCGTGGGTTTTCACGGCTTTTCTCGAATTCTTGAATAAATTTTCATTTAGTTTTCACTGGCACACTCGCACAACTCGCACACTCACAGATACTCACGCACACACTACGCACTCTCACGCGCCACCACCCACCACCCGCCAGCCCGCCCAACGCACCACCCCCTGCCCCAGCAGAGTTTTCCTTTGCTGTTTTTTTTTTCTCTTTCAGCTTCACATTTACCACCGCCTATTTTCCAGCCAGCGCCGTATACACACCGCACTTGGTGTTCCTGTATGTGTGTTCTCTGTCTCTTCGCCCTGCGTACGCGCGCCTGGGTGTGTGTGTGTGTTTGTGTGTGCGTGTGCAGGAGGCTCTGGCCTCTGGCTCTCTTCTTTTTTCTTTGGGTTTTTCGCTGGTTTTCGGCCAGCTTTTCTTTCGCGCCTTTTCGCTTTCGCACCGATCGTTGGCAATTACCGTTGCACTTGCCGAGCACTTGCACTTGTATTTTTTTGGGGCGCAGTGATATTGGTAAATTGCACTTTTCTAGTGTGCGAAAATTCTGCTGCTCTCTCTCGCTCCGTTCTCTCTTCCAAACTGCAGAGTGCGACTCGCGGACAGCTGTTGGCGCCGGTCTTGCCCAGCACTGGTCGCTGCTGAGCGGTGGGTGGTTGCCAACACTGCGCGGGCAACAGCTGCTGGAAGCTTACAATAATTTTGGTTTTAAAATATATGAAATTATATTTGAGAAATAATGAATTTGCTTGGAAAAAGCTTATATTTTTGTTCAAATATAAGAAAAATATTTCTTAATAATAATAATTTATTTGAAAAAATAAGGAGTGTTTTTCTTATTGTCAAATTAGGCGCAATTCAGAAAACAATAAAGATGTTTTAAAATTAATTTATTTTATAGATTTCAATTGAGTATTTATTGTTAATTTTGGAAAACGTTATGTATTAATTAAAATGCTTAAATAATATACAAACAAAATTAAGCACTTTTTATAGCAACTGCTATCGACTTCAGCTATAAAACCGATAACACACTGTTTACAGGTGTTAACCAACACTGTCGTTATATCACTGTTTTGTTTGTTTCGATTTCGAAGTATGTTGCGGCAATTTCTGGTAAATATTATTAGTTTAAGCCACATTAAATGTTAGTTTATATATCCTTTCATAGTTATCCACAGCTGGGCGGCGAGTGGTCTTACCTTTGATCGCCCAAAACCGCCCCGCCAGCAATCTGAACAAATCGGAGTTCACTACGCCCGGGGAAATTGTGGATTATGATGATCCTCCTCACTTGCCAGTGCCGGAGTATCCATCCCGTCCAGACGAGCCCCTCGAAACGCGCAAGCAGCGGTAGGTATTCCAATGAAAATATTTCATAATTAAATTAATAATCATTAAAACCCTTTTGCAGACTTTTGTACCAGAGCAGGAAGCGCGGGATGCTGGAGAACGATCTCTTGCTGAGCACCTTTGTGGCTAAACATCTCAAGGAGTTCACCCTCGATCAGACCGCCCAGTACGATCATCTGATCAATGGGGTCAGTAACGATTGGGATATATTCTACTGGGCCACCGAAACGAAGCCCACTCCCCCCGAATTCGATACGGAAATCATGCAAATGCTTAAGGAGCACGTTAAGAACGCGGAGAAGGTACAGCGCATCCGACAGCCGGATTTGTAGGGTCCTCAAACTGAGGAAAAGCTACCTTAAAGCTTGATAATTTTGTATCTATAAAACCTAACTATGTATTGCTGATCTGTCAGGGTTTTAATCTTTGTGTTTTGGTTGCCTCGGATAATTGATAATTTTTGATGGCAAATTTAATTTCGATTGAAAAATAAGATTGCTATATATCATTTTCAATTTGTATCTTTGTTGTATATGCATTTATATGAATCAATATAACTATAAAAATGTAATTGGGAGTAGAAGGTATTCGATGTTGTTCTTTTTGCTATCAAAGTTTTTGGTTTATGAAATAACTATGCAATCAGTCTATAAACAAATAAATGAATATAAGCCCTTTCTAAAACAATACAAATATTTCCCTTAAAAAATAACCCCTTTTCCCAATCAAAAGAGCGCATCCTTCTTTTTCCTGAAATACACATCCATACAATATATTTAAACGGTTATCCAGTTAATTATATTCATGCTTGCCGGTATGTGTGTATGACCAATCTTGTATGTATATAGAGTAAATTTATTATGCTTAATCACTATAGCGAATTGTTACACTTAAAATGTTCATTTTGCCTTGCTTAGTCTTGCCACAAATACACGTTAATCAAGAGGGGAATCGCAATAAACGCTGGAAATCAGAACGCGGTGGAGGAGGTGGTGGAGTCTACATACGTTGATTACCAATTAACTATGGGGTTGTCTATTGAACACGCTAATTAGATGATTGAACAGCTTTGCACTTAACTAGTCCTACTTCTCCAATATCCATTATATTGGCTATATTTTGATGGTGTGTGGTTTTGGTGTGTGAGTTTGTCGAAAACGGAACGAAACGGAAAGATAAGCTGAAATTTTCGTGACGCAGCACAGCAGTTCGCAATTGAATTTACATCATAATATTACACACTTTATGCTTACAGTGGCTAGATAAAACATATGTTAAAAGGTATTAAAAATCACGCTAAATCAAAGGCCGCCAAACGTAGCAAAATCGAAATATTTAAAATAGAGAAGGGGGCCAAAAGCGCAGGTGGAAAATGAGAACGGAAGTAACAACAAAATTTAACCTACTACGAATTGTAAATAATCTAGATTTAGTCGAGCGCCTCGAAGTCCTGCGGATCGACGAACATTGACGGACTGCTACCGCCGCTCAAGGTGCCCGCTTCGGCTTGCGCTTCCGCTTCCCGCACCGATCCCGCTTCTCTTTCCGCTTCCGGTGCCGCTGAAGCCGTCGCTGCTGCTGCTGCTGCCGCCGCCGCCGCTGCCGCCGTTGAAGATGAGCTGACCCCGCTGCGGTGCCTGCCCCGACGCACTGAACCTGAGCTCAAGCCCGCACCCACCGCTCCTGCCGCTCCGGAGGATCGCAGGCTGCTGCCGGCTATCACGGGATCGTAGGTGCGGGAGGAGGGCGTCGCCTCGGTGCTGCTGGAGAGCGAGGACTTGCGGCGCCGCTTGTTGCGCCTCCTGCGTCGGCGCTTGCTCGTCTGCACCGCAACCGCCGCCGTCGATGTGGAGGCTCCGCCGACGCCGGCGCTGCCCAACGTTTCGGCTAGCGCCACACTGGTGCGCGGCAGGGTCAGCGTGGTCTCGAACATCTTCAGCAGCGTCGGCGAACTGGGTCAATTTTGCGGGAACACGTCGTCGATGGTGATGAAAGCGTCCTCGCCCAGCGAGTGCTGTCCTATGATTTTGATTAGCTCGGAGGCGTGCGCCACCAGATACTCCAGTGGAGGGCGACGCTCGAAGTTCAGGGACTCTGAGGGAGTAGACAAATTAAGATGGGTTTCTATACGAAGGTTTGCTATTTATATGTCTGACCTAGGTCACCCATTTATATAGAGTTATATAGAAATATAACCGTTTTCCATGAACAAAGTTTGATTGGTCATTGTTAGGCCAGATACATGAATAGCAACCTATTAAAATGACGGTTTATTCCTCCGCGAGACTCACCCAATATGGCCGAGTTGAGCGTGGTGGAGACGTTTTCGCGACGGGAGGGACACAATAACCAACCGAGCGGACTGGACCAGGGATTTGAGTAAGCGATCAAGCTAAATGCATCCTGAAAAGCGAAAAGCCAAATTAGTTTTGGAAAACAATTAGATTAAAATAGCCTACCTCCAACATTTGGCGCTCCTCTTCAGTCATGAGGCTCTCCTTCTCCAGCTGCTGGCCCATGCTGGACAGCTCCTTGCCGAACTCCAAAATCTTCTCGATCACACGACCACAACTGCGCGATGAGGGGGAGACATCTACATCTAAAAGTCGTACGAGATGAGAAAATCATTCTAAAATTATAATATAACATTAGTTTTTCCTACCCATTTCCTCATCGATGGCATCTAGAGAGTTGCGCACTGCGCTGGCATTGCCATTGGAGCAGGAATCGCCGCCGTTGGAGTGACTCTGGCAGGTCTCCATCTCCACATCCATGCTGTTGCTATCGTGCTCCGCACACTTGTTGGAGTTATCATCCACCAAAACGCTGCAATAGAAATTTTTAAATGAAATAAGTTTTTGTTTTTAGAAATTAAAAAAATTCCAGAATTTTTAAGAGCGAATTGGACATTCAACTCTATTCTCCGAGGTAATTACTTTTTCAGATCTGGCTTATCGCCGCCTTGTGGCTTTATCACAGCTGAATTCGCAGTGTTGTTCTGTGGTTGTTGTGGTTGCTGTTGTGGCTGGCTAATGTTGACATTGGCGTTGGCGTTGCCATTGCCAGTCCCATTGCCGCCGCCCTTGGTGTGCTTGAATGCCTTGGTCGACTGTATCACGGACGTCTGGTTTGTGGGCATGGTCTGGGTGGTGGCGGTGACTTTGTTATTGGCTTGCTGTGAAATCCAAACCAAAGAAATCCATTATAAAGATGATTCTTTAGCATTAAAGTAAGGGATATACCACCTCAATATCGGCTCCGTTGATCATCTCAATGAACTGGCGACACTTCAGGGCGAACCAGAGGTTTTTGTTGTTCTCCAGCAGTCCCGGATATGAGTTCAGGGTGTGCTCAATGGCCTGGCTCATCTTGCCCGTCAGTATCAGCTTGATGATCTCTGCAGGGATCACAAATCATTAGTTTTGACAGAAATTAAAGATATATATTTCAGGTTACTTTGACGCGTCTTAATGGACTTCAGGTCCTCATCGAAGGACTGATTTGTGTAGCCATTGAAGGCATCGGCGGTCTTGCTGAAGCCGTTGTGCACCAGATAGGTGGAGACCAGGCTGTAAGATATCCAGATTAATAAATTTAGGATTCAGGATAATATTTATAGAGATTTTAGCACTCACCGATTCATCAAGTTCTCCGGCGTCTCCAACAGATGTGGATGTCTGTCGATCTTGCGCAGCACATTCGCTCGCATTTCCTTCATCATGTCCACGATTTTGTCGAATTTGAATGGCTCCTGGCCAAAGTTGGCGTCCACCTCCTCGCCGGGCGTCTGCAGTCCCACCGTCGGATACAGCTTGGTCTGGAGCGAAAACAAACCAAAAAGATGTACAACCAGGTGGGGAGGATAAATTACAAGTATACTCACCGGCAAGTCCCTAAATGCGATGCCCAGATCCACGCCGTTCTTGGTGTAGAAGCATGTGTTGTTCACGAAGTTCACGCAACAGCCGATGACGTCGCCGGTGGTGAAGGTGGGCCCGTAGGTCTGTCCATTCCCCGAGGAGCTGAACGAGTTGCCGTCGTCGCCGTGATAGCCGTACGATTGCTTGTCCCAACCTACTTGAGGGATGTGCGGTCACTAGTGAGCAGGAGGAGGCATCTCGATGCAAAACAAACCTGGCAGGCGATTCATCCGGAACTGTTGGGCGGTCAAGCCGATGCCCATGTAGCCGTTGCGTCCCTTGGAGATGATTCGCACCTCGAAGTAGTAGAGTCCGCAGGAGGACGGTATGGGGTAGGCGGTGCGCACGGAGGCAGCATCACTGTGCTGCTTGCCCACACCTGTCGGAGAGATGGAGAGTAATCTGGTTACTATCTGGCATTTCTATAATAAGTAAACCCTTGCAGGTGGTATTGCAATTTTTGATCAGAAGCTTGATATAAATAATCAAAGATATATATAAAAACTTAACAGCAGTATAACAGTGCTCGAAACAGTGGCGCCACCTACACGGCTGCTGGCGGAGTTGGCCCAGCTGTTGCTGTTAACGGTGTAACAGCCACGCGAATGAGCGTGGGAGGCGTGAGTGATGAAAAACAAAAACCACCAGACCACAGCTGAGAGCACCTGTCCGTGTGTCTGCGGCTGTGTGAGTGCGGGAGAGCGAGATAACTGCAGCTACACCCAAGTGGCCGTTGAAATGCACTCGCTTCTCTTCCTCTCTCTCCTCTCTCCCCTGCAACCGTCTCCTTTATCTACATTTCTTCTTCTACTTTCTATGTTTTTGTATGACCAAAAGTTGTCTTTAACTTAAAATTGGTTCACAAAATTCTAAAGGAACCTAAACAATTTTTAAGGGTAATAAATCATTTTTAAATTATATTCAAAGAACTGCACATTTAGCAAAAAATATTGCCTGCTTCAAGGGGCACGGGAATATAAAACCTATTTAAAAATGCTAAGTTAATACCAATTAAATAATAATATTTTCAACAGTTTGTACTTATAATTATCCAATTAAATAAGTACAACATATCCTTACTATATCGGAAAACAATATCCTAAACCTAACGTAAAATCGATTCGGATAACAGAGCATATAGATCATATTTTTGTTTTTTTGAAGAAGTTTGGAAGAAGATCAAAATAGTCGATTAAAAAGCTTTCTACAATATTAAACTACTTAAAGAAAAATTGATAAAAGGTGAGGGAAATATCTGCAAAGCTGTGCTCACCTCTCGTTTCTACACAAAATTTAAATAAATAATACCTCCTAGGATAGATTAAAATACAAAATTATATCCTATACTACAAATGTAATCTTTAAAATACCAAAAGTTATTTTATAAATGCTTTGCTGACTTGGAAATGGCTCCTCCGTGAAAGGATATAACAAACAAACATCTCTCGATCAGACTTACCCTTGTAGGTGACCCTTAAGTTGTTCTGCGACAGTCCGATCGACAGACACTTGTCGTGGGGGCTCCAGCAACGCGGCAACGGAGTCTCGCTCTCGTTGACGTTGGGATAGAAGAGTCGGAGCGGATCCACACCCGGGTGCTGTGGCGAGTTGGAGGCTGCTGCGGGGGCAGAGTGCTGGCGCCTGCCCCCGATCCTGGGGGACGAGGAGGATGTGGGGGCATGGCTGCGGGACGAGTGGCTGGGGAACATGTCGTTGCTGAAGTGGCTGCCGTTGTTGCTGTAGAAGTGGCGAGTGCGTCGGCTGTTGTTGCTGCCGCTGCTGCTGCTGTTGTTGTTGTTGTTGCTGATGCTGCTGTTGTTGTTGTTGTTGATGCCGCCGCTGTGGCTGTGCGAGTGTCGCGAGGCACGCAGCTGCTGGGGCAGTGGTGCCGAGGAGTAGCGCGGCAGAACGGCCACCGAGTGCAGACGATGGGCACCGGAGTCGACTGCTGCTACTGCTTCCTCCTCCTCCTCGTCCTCTATGGCCTCGCCTTCGCCTGCTTCGGCCACGCCTCCGCCTGCGTCTCCTTGCCCCACCACCTCCTCCTCCTCCTCGGCCGCCTCTCCCTCGTCGCCTACGTCCTCGTAGTCGTCGATGCGCTCCACGGCGTTGGCGTCTATGGTATCGGCAATGGCGTTTGCGTCAATCACCACCCTATTATCCTGCGACACGGACTCCTGCTCGATTGCCTCCTCCAGCAGCAGCTGTGGTGGTGGTGGCTCAGCTTCTGGCTCGGGCTCTGGCTGCTGGGGCAAGGGTTCGGGGGTATGCGGCAGCTGCTCTTGCCGCTCCTCCAACTGCTGATGTTGCTCCTGCAACTGCTGATAGTGCTCCAGCAACACCTGATCCTGCAATCGCTGAAATGGATTCTCTACTTGTTGATCCTGCAATAGTGGCTCTCTTGATTCCGCTGGATTGCCCTGATCCTGGTGCTGCTCTTGATCCGGCTGCTGCTGCTGCTGCAACGGCAACTGCTCCTGCTGGGGCTCTGGTGCCGGCGAAGGAGTTGTGGTTGGCGGTGCAGTCTGGTGGAAAGCAGATGGAGTGGGTGAGTGATCGTGATCGTGATCCGATGATGATGATGATGGAGATGAGGCATTCAATAAGTCGGAAATGGGAACAGGGGCCAGGGCTGGTGGGGTAGGGGCAGAGGGGGAGTGAGAGTGAGATGGAGAGGGGGTGGGGGAATGTGAGTGAGAGTGCGAGTGAGAGGAGGAGTGCGACGAAGAGGGGGGCAGTGCTCCAGCCGACTGAGAGAGCTGATGGGAGCTGCTGCTGGCGCTGCTGTTGTTGCTATTGTTGCTGCTGTTGCTCTCCGAAGAGAACTGCGGGGGCTCAAAGTTGTTGTCGCTGCTCTCGATGTTCTCCATGGTTGTTGTTGTTATTTTATTGCTGTTGTTGTTGTTTTGCGGCTGCTCTGCACAGACGGTTGTTGTTCTTTCAAACAGGAAGCAAATTTTGCTGCGACTGCGAGAGAGATTCACCGAACGATTAGCAAAGAGAGCGCTTTGGGTGAGTGAGAGTGCACTAGCGCGAGAGCGAATGAGAGAGCGGAATGAGTGAGCGGATGCTGTGTGTATGCATGAGGGGGAGAGGCGGGGAGGGGATGGGGATAAAGGAAGTGGGTTTAACGCAAACAAAAACAACACAGCCAACAACCTCCAAACTGCAATGTCCTTTGTCCGTCACACAGTCCATCTCTCTTCAGCTCGCTCTCGCCCACGCTCCTCTGCTCTGCCTCTGTTTCCCTCTCTCACGCTCACTGACCCAAAATGCAACAGCAACAATTCAAAGCTCACAACAACAACAACAACAGCAGCAGCAACAGCTACGATAGTTTACAGTTGCGACGCGCAGCTGCAGCACCACAAACAACAACAACTACAGCTAGAAAACTGCATGCACAATGCACAGCCCAGGAAAATCAATAACCAATCAAATTTTGCCAACGCTTTTCAGCACTCTCGCTTTTCAGATCATTTATGTTTTTTATATTTCCGTTGCAAAAGCCTTTTTACGTCGTTCTTTTCTGAAGTTTTCTTTGTTTTCCCTCTAACCAACGAGTCACTGTCCACACAAACACAAACACACGCAGCACTCGCTCTCTCTCGCACTCCCACTCACACACACACACGCATGCATGCAGCACGCACTCACACTCTGGCCAGCACACACATACACGGGCGCACAGAGAAGAAAATTTTTAGCTGGGGCCCATGAATATTTGTTGGGGTTTTTCTTTTTCTGAGATGAGTTTGCATTGATTTCTGCATTGAATGCTGCTGAACTGGATGACTGCGATTTGGTTTTTGGCGTATAGTTACCTTCGAGCAGTTGCTATGCGTCGTTTAAGCTACGAAATTTTGGTGTGTTTTATGTACTAAATCGTCCGATCTGTGCTAATGTTGTGTGGAATTCCCTACTGCGTTTTTTGGTATTCCATGCGTTTCAGTGGGCCAGGAAATTGTATGGGAAATGAAACGCGGGGAAGTGGAACACGGTGGGTTGTTTAATTTGGATTTAAAAAAGGAAATAAATTGAAATTTTACAAATATATTGCAAAACCTTTCACTTTTCCAATTTCAGTACATTCTTTTAAGCATGTAAAGTTCGAAAAAGCACATTATCGAATTAGTTTGAATAGTATTTTTTAATCTCATTCAAAATTTCCCTTAACCTCCGGGGTTTCATTTTCCACCATTCCCCTTTCGACCTTTTGACGCTATCTTGGCGCGCATAAAAATAAATCAACAAACAAATAAATTTGTTTAAAAAGTTTCAATGCATTGATTCAAAATCATGATTTGCCGCTTGTGCCTGAGTAACAATATTCCCGATTCGGAATCAATTGAGATTTTCGCGGGCGTTGGACTTTCTCTAAATGCTGCCCAAGTCCTGGGCAAGTACTTCTGGTTTGAGGTAAGTTTTCCATTTATTATTGTTTAGCATTTCGTTTACAATTGCTTTGCGAATTTGTTTAGCCAAAAAGCGACGATCCCATTTCCACGGTGATCTGTGTGAGCTGCTGGAACCAGGTGAGCGCTTTCCACGAATTCTATGAGGCGGTGGAGAAGGCGCATCGTCTGCTCACCGAGCGATTCTCGCTGAAGTCTGGCCAGGATCAGGGGAAAGTCGAGCCTCCCGATGATGAGCTTCTGTTCGAGGAGGTGCAGGAGGAGGAGGACGATGAGGCGGAGGCAGGTGGAGCTGTCAGCGAGTGCGGGTCGAGTGAAACCTTCAGCAACGAGCAGTTTCTGAGCGAGGTTATTGCCTCCCAGCAAGAGGATCTAGGGGAAACTGATACCCCAGAGGTTAAGGAGGTGGCTCCCAATCCCCCCGAGGAACGACGCGAAACTCGCTCTTCGGCCAAAAGCAAATCCCACCTGGTAGTTGATCCTCCCTCAGAGCCCAAAATGCCGCCCAGCAAAAGGAGAGCCAAGAGAACAGCTCCCTGCAAGACGGAGGAAATCTCACCGAAAAGCAAACGCTACACGGACTACAAGCAATCCATGCTGGCGATCGATGCCAAGATCACTGCCCACATGCGGCTCATCTGTGATGTGTGTCACGAGGGTCAGGAGACGTTCCTGCAGCTGTGCAAGCACATGCTGCAGGCGCACCACCGCAAGGGCTATGCCATCTGTTGCAACAAGAAGTTCTACAAGCGCTCCTTCCTCACCGATCACATCGATCGGCATGCCGATCCCGAGAAGTTCAAGTGAGTGGTAAAGTGGAGAAGACCAATCTGACATAAGGAATCTCTTTAAGTCGAAGCAATGCTAATCGTGAATGCTCTTCCAGGTGCACGCAGTGCGACAAGCGGTTTGCGGACAAGCAGTGCCTGAGGAATCACGAGCTGCTGAAGCACCAGCCGGAGGAGGAGAAGACCTTCATGTGCGAGCAGTGCCCCAAGAGGTATACCAAACAGTATTTGCTGGAGCAGCACCGGGTCATACACAAGGAGCGCAACATGGTGTGCGACATCTGCGAGAGGAGGTGAGTCCTAGAGAAAGGGGCATAGACTGGAACCCAGTTAACTCCCTTCTTTATCCCCAGATTTCCCAACGAATCCCTGCTCTGCACGCACGTGAAAATGGTCCATGGTAACTACGGCACCATGTGCGACATCTGCGCCCAGGTGATCCGAGGGCGGGCCGCCTTTCAGAGGCACCAACTGGAGCACGCCGGTGTGACGGAGCCCAAGGTGCAGTGCGAAATCTGCGGATCGTGGCACAAGAACAAGCACAGCCTGAAGAAGCACGTGCGTCGGCACAACGGCTCGGCTGCCACCTGCGACCTGTGCGGCAAGGTGTCGCCCAATCGGAGCGCCATGTTGAGTCACCAGCGCTACGTACATCTCACGGATCGGAAGCACGAGTGCAGTGTGTGCCGGAAGGCGTTTAAGAAGGCCATCACGCTGCGCGAGCACATGACCATGCACACGGGCGAGGTGCTCTACAAGTGTCCGCACTGTCCGAAGACCTTCAACTCGAATGCGAATCAGCACACCCACCGACGCAAGTGCCATCCCAAGGAGTTCGAGGAGGCGCGCAAGGCGCGATCCGAGAAGAGAAAGGCCGCCGAGGAGGACGATCCGGGTATTTCGCTCACCATTACCACCCACGCCGAAGGCGACATTCTGTTGGCCCCCAGCGACGATGATCTCAAAACCGAGAGCATTGAGTTCACCCTGTGTCTTAGTCCCCAAGCAACGGATTGAAAATCTAAGTTCTGTTAAAAGTCGTTAAATGTATTTTTAGCTCTGCTGCGAAATGGATTTTAAATCGATACTCTCCCACTAGGAGCTCCTCTCCGGGGGCTTTAGTAATCTCTCTTTAGGACGAATTTCAAACCCAATTCACAAATGAATTTTAAAACCGAACAAAATATATGCATTTCAACTCATAACTGTAGGATTTCTGAGAAGTTCTCTATGGTTTAAAATCGATTTAGCAGCAGTTATATTTATTTTAAGATCCTTAGGCTAGCAGCGTTTGACAAAATAGACGGAGATTTTAAGTGGAATGTGGCTTTTGTACCTTTTAGTTCAACCCATACTAACCCCTTTCGCAAATAATTTCCACAGCATTGGGCTCCATTAGGACGGACTCCAAGCAGCGCTGAACAGCAGAGCCCAGGATCTCGTCCAGCAGGAAGTTTACCAGGCTGAAAGAAGGACATTATTCAGGGGTTACTCTGATCTCTGATCTGTAACTCACTTTTCATCGCTAACGAAGCGCCAGAGGTTCATTTGCAGATAGTGGGCATCCACCTGGATTTGCTGCAGTCCGTACTTGCTGAAGGTTCGCAGCCTCACGCACTCCAATAGGGTCTGCAGAAAAGGGAATGCTTTTAGAACCAGTTACTCCACCCAAGGATCACCCACCTTGAGGCCAATCTTGATGATGCCCATCACAATCGAAGCCTTGGTGAACTCCACCGAGGTGAAGATCTCCACTCGCTCGGAGAACAATCTGTGTATGTTCGAAACGTAGCTGGATTCCAGCTGCGAGGGCGTGTAGTTGGACCAATTGGAGCGATACTGAGGCTTCGAGGCCGAGGCGAAGTTGCTGAAGTAGGTCTTCCGGCTGGAGTCGCTGCTGGCTGTGGTGCGGAAGCCCGAAGCTGTGGTTGCTGAAGCCTCATACAGACTGGCCACCACGGTCTCGATGCTGCCCAGCTCCTCCACCACACGCTTCATCACCGCCCGCACGGATCGGGGCTCCAGGCAGTTCAACCAATCCCTGGTCTCTACGCTCTTGCGCAGCATCTGTGAGATATTTGTGCCCTGCAGACGGACATAGGAATCGAGAAGAGCCTGAGCTGTTTCACGCATCTCGGCACAGATCTCCGTTTCGTGAGTGAGAGTGGCACTGTTCTCGGAATCTATTTCATAGAGATCATCCACCAAGGCAATCTGGGGAGGAAAATTGTATTATAAAAATTTATTTCCAGATTTGTGTAATCCTTGTAATCCTTACCAGTATATGCACGCCCTGCTGCTCCATTTCCAAGCAGGTCTTGGAGAGCACCAGCAGCAGATTCGGTGGACTGGTACTGGAGGCATCGCCAAAGCCACACATCACCTTGGCAATGTGCCGGAGGAAGCCAATCAGCAGGTTCTCGCGAATGCCCTCCACGCACAGGGCGCCCTTGTGCTCGGCCTTGATGTTGAAGGACCAGTCGGTGCGCAGGAAGATGAGCAGGTCCTGCAGCACGCCCTTGATCTTCTCCACCATGGCCACGTACAGATTGCTGATCAGATCGCTCAGGTTCAGTCCGCCAGCATCGCTCTTGGCGGAGACCAGAGACAGGCGCACCGCACTCAAGCTATCCGCAAAGAGATCCTTGAGGTTCTTCGCGTGCGCATCGCAGAGCTGGTGGGCGGCGGAGATAATAATGGACACCGTGTTCCGCTGCACCTCCAATCCCCGGCAGATGTTCCGCATGGCCTGCAGGCGTCGATGGAGGCGATCCAAGGCGCGCAGCATCACCTGGGTGTCCCCATATCCAATATCCGACTCTACGCGATCCTGGACGAGCGTTAGATACTTGTCAATGTTCTGGTTGAGGAAGACATTCAGCTCTTGGAGAGCATTCTCCTGGAAGTCGTCTCTGGGGGAGGTTAAGGATTATTATTGAATATTCAAAATATCACAGGTTTAGGATACCCATTACCTTTCCTGCTCGTAGTGCTTGGCCACAAACATGTCAAAGTAGGAGGTCACCACCAGGGCTAGGTCGTTGAGGAAGCCATCGATGCCCATGTCCACAAACTCCAGCATGTCCCGCTCGGTTTGGTCCTGCAGCATCACGATCTGCTCGTGCAATCGCTTGCCCGCGCAGGTGAGCATCTCGCTGGCCAGGTCCGAGGTCTTCTCGTCCAGCTGGAGCAGCAGCTCCCCGATCTCCGTCAGGGATTGGGCAGTGTTGCCAGCCCTCTGGAAATCCTTTCTCAAACGCTCCTTCAAGTCCGCCATGATGAAGTCACAATCCCGCTGAATGCCATCGAATGAGGGCTGCCTGCCGTACTGGGCAAACACCTTCTGGGCGTGCAGGTAATCCTGCACAGCCTGTGCATAGTTTTGCTCCTCAATCAAGGACTTCAGCTTGGCGGGCAGCGTGGACAGGAATTGGAGGCGCTTGAGCAGCGAGTGCTTCTCGGACAGGCGACAAAGCTGTGATCGGGTGCCCTGAAGGGTCCCTGTGATCTGTTCACTAAAAGTGGTAATGGACTGCATCTTGGTCATCAGCAGGTTTACGTCCGTCTCCATCTGCTTGAAGTCATCTTTCATTCGGCGGATTGTGTCCGTAGCGGAGATGAACTTGTTGTAGTTCTCGTAGACCAGGGTCTGCATGTCCGAGTGCAGGGTCTGAGTGTCCTTGACCACCGCCGCCTCCGTGTCCATTATTTGCCTCAGCGAGCAATCCTATTAGACCAAACATAAGGTTCTTATTGGGTGTTTCCCCTGCAAAATATGCGTTACCCACCTTCAGCAGTCTTTCCAGGTACTTTTCCGCATCGAAGCTGGAGGCGTCCATGTCAAAGGGACTGGCGTTGGTCTCAGCCATCTTGCAGTTCTAGTTCTTAAGCCTAAATAAATAAATAATTGCAAGATTTCCAATTTGTTGTCGTCTGAAGTAAAAAAGTTGTGCAGTGTTGGGAAGCGCGGAGTTCTTACTCACCCAACAGCTGATTGGTTTTAATCGCTATCGGTGGTTATAATCGATAGGCCAGCGGGAAATTTGAATTTTCAAGCTTATCAGTAGGAGAAAATAAAACTTGATCAAATAAATGAATAAATTTTTAGTAAATGTATTTGCTGAGTCTCCATATGTTATTTATTGCAGAGAAGACAATCAATGTATTATTGTCTGTAAAAAAATAAACAGATGACTAACTATATAATTTTATTTTATATATAAACAAAAACGAATTTTTCTCAACAAAATTTTTGGAAAACTGTTAAATATTAATTTTCTAATATTAAATATGTAAGTTTATATGTGTAGTTTGTAAACATTATTTACATAATTCTAATTTCTTATAATTCAAAACAAAACACTTTTAAACAGAGATTAAAAGTCGGGAAGTTTCCACTGCTAAGAAATGATCTGTTCTTATCAGCATTTTTATAAAAATTCTTAATTTGAGCTTCATTTGAATCGATTTACTTGAAGCGTTTACAACATGCAGATTTTTGCTCCTCTTTTAATCTTGTTGATTGTCTGGAATGCTTTCGTTGCCGCCGGTTTGTAGCACAAAAATCTTTCACCTTTAATCAATTATTGTAACTAGTTAATCATTTTGCAGATTGTGTGACAGATCCCGTGACAATGCTGTGCATATTGGAGCCAAATCTGAACAAATAAGTGTGTTGTCTGTGTGTATTTCGGCAATAAAGTATGGAAGTGGGGCACGATGTGAGCTTCTGTATTCTAAGTAATTCAACCAAGGGGACTCTCTGGGCTACGTGTGGCAAATCGCATTAAACATTCCACGCCCCCCACCACGCCCTCCCGTGTAAGAGGCTCACGCACACTCGCAGACATCTTTTTTATTTGGGTTTTAATACCCTTTTCGAGAGGGGTATTTGAATTTTTGTTTTATTTGTATTTTTTTTCAAATTGAATATTTTGTTTTTATATTCCTTATTCGATATTCTATGTAGTTATATTTGTTCATATTCATAAATAATGTTTAAAGATTATATTTTTCAAATAACAGATTACATCCAAATCATTACCATTTCTGTATTTCAAGGGTATTTTATTTTTTACCTCAAAGAAAAACCTTCGATTCCTTTTTCTTCGGCGAATTTTTTTTTGGGAGAGTTTATCTGCCCGCTGGCGACCGTGTCAAGTTGAATGAACATGGACAAGTTTCTGCCACTTTCCGAGGGGTGAAAGTTTTCCGTGCTGTATCTCGCCTCGGAGTCTCCTCCTTTTCGGCTGCTGCGCCCCCTCGACTCTTCCATGCCCCGTCTGTTTTCTCTTTCTTTGTGGCGTCTCATTTCAAATACATTAACATTTTGACCTTTCGCAAAAAGTTCGAGCTGTTGCCGGGCCGAATTTAATTTCGAGTTGTGTGCAGATTGGGCAAATCACACGCTCTCCACCTTATCTTGCTCTTCACTCACCTGGACAGAGAAAATAAATTGATGGTTTATTTTGTGATCAGAGAAATTGATTTGGGTTTTCTCTAATATTATCTTTCTACAATATCCACAAAGGAATAGAAATTAAATACATTCATTGCACGTATAAAATATTACAATATTTTACAAAAATTATATTAATATATTTTAGTTTGACCTTTGGTATTCCGATAATGTGCTATTTGCCTCTGTGTTTGAAAATGTCATTGCATACCTGCAGGCGTAGGATTCCTTCGTAATCCTAAGACACACACCTATACACCTACCTGTGTGTGTGTGTGTGCGTGGCCCAAACTTTGCTTTCATCAAACTGAAAATTGAATTTACGTAAGCCGAGCGAAAGTCACAATAACAAAAAAACAACCAACAAAAATAAATCGAAAAACGGGAACGAAGGCGCCGTGAAACGTCGAACGTGTCAAGGTCAGGTTGCCATTGTCGTCGTCGCTGTGTCCGCACACTCCCACTCCAGAGTATCCTCCCACTTTTCCTCCACCCCCTCCTGCCCCCTCACCCTGCGCGCGCAACAGGGAAACCTTTGTCCACCCACTATTTCCACCTCCGCCGCCTCATGTGCTCGTGCAGTTTGGAGTGCGCCAAGTCGTTAAATTAATTTCAGTGCACTCAGAAGACAGGAGCAGCGGAAACTGGAGCACAGCCAGCGCTCATTTTAAACGGATTATGTGCACGGCATTGACGGGGGGTGCACTGGGAAAAAATATTGATTGAAATCTAATATCAGAATTATAAAATACTACAAATTTTCCTTCTATCTTCGCTCTTACAGAAAACGAATTTAAATTAGTTGTTCAAAATGAATTTTATATTTCAAAGGGTTAATTGGAACTTTGTTAATGGAATATTAAAAACGGAATTATAATAAATATTAAAATGTTGTTTATATATTAAATAATTTGTTGTATTGTAAAATACTCAAAATCTTGTGATATATACTACTCCGATTTGTTTTGCAGTGTGGAGATGTGAGGTGCTGGGTGTTTAAAAAACTAAATGGAGTGGGGCAGGAGGCAGGGGGCAGGAGGCAGGGGGCAGCTGCTTTGGCTGCCAGAGATTACTGGCAAGTGGCAAGTGGCCGCGCAAGCGAAGTGAACTGAAGTGAGGCTGCGTGAGTGGACAGCAAATGAAAGGCAAACAAGCTGAGCGGCATAACACACAGCTTTGAGCCAAGTCAAAGAGGAAGTGGGCGGTGAAGGTGGGTGGGTGGTTGGTGGAGCAGCTCCTTTACGTTTTTGTTGTTGTTGTTTTTTTTCACAAGCAAAGTTTGGCAGAGAAACTCAAATGGCATGGCTGATTTCACATTGAGTTTCAAGGGATTTTCAAATGGGTCACATTAAATAAAGAATTATGCCAGAAATAAAGCGGACTTAACTGAAAAATATATATAGTTTTGTCCCGGGGAATATATTTGCTTAAAAGGTGATAAAATAGTGCATAAAAGAATACTGCACTTTAAATTATATTGCAAACGGATTTATGTTCTTTAGATTTTATGCCAAAGCCATTATTTAAAACAGACATAAACCAATTTTTTTATTAGCATTCCTCATATCGTTATTTCTCATAACGGTTTTTTTTTTTGCAAAACTTAAGTCATAAATGTAGAACAAACTTTTTAGCACCGTATGACGTACGCTTCCGCAAATAAAACAGTGTCCGGAAATTTATGGGATGCATTGTTTTTCGGCACTTTACGTGCTGCGATAAGGTTGTCAAGTGGCGACAGCTTTATCAGCTGCCAAAGCAAATGCAATTTAAATGCATTCGGAAAAAATAAAGCCGTGGAAAACCGAACTCGTGGAGGATATGCGGCCCATACGCACACACCCTGGCAGGATACATTGCCATTCCCCAATGGAGGGTTGGGTTTGGGTTGGGTTGGCTTGTAGGTTTCCCATAAATCTGCACGCAAAGTGCTTCCGGCCTGCCAGCCCAAAATGGCTGACGCTCTGCCTCCATCCTGAGCCCCCATCCTCCCATCCCCCACAGACCCTTCTCCCGGGGCGCTTTAATAACGGTAAAGTGCCGGCCGCAGGTGTTTACTTTGGGGATGGGTAAAAATAAGGGGATCGTAAAAAGAGAGAAGGCATCCTGGCTGCGGAGGCGATGCAAATGCAACTGAAATTGAAACTGCATTTGCAACAGCACCTGAGCATCCCCGGCAATCCCAGCTGCAACACTTTGTGTGGATGCCCCGCATCTTTTGCGCTGTGTGTCAACTGATAGGCGGTCACAGCTTAATGTTGCTACTTTCCAGCCAGAAGTAAATGATTGCAGAAAAACGAGGCTATACTAGTATACTGGCCCTTACACGGAGAAAAATGACTTCCAATTGACAAAAAACTGAAGGAGAAAAGGTTGAACAATTTATATTTCCAAAATAATATTTTAAGAAATAAGTATTAGCTTTTAAAAAAGGATATATTTTTTATAGAACTATAGGCAAGGATTTTACTAAGAAGTTTAGTTTTTTTAGTGCATCCTCTGAGCTTCGTCGTCCTTCTGCTGGATGCTGTCATTTGGCGTTGGCGTTGTCAATTTTGTATTGCCCTTTGGCAGCTGTGTGTTTGACTGCTGGGGATTGGGATTCGGATTGGGTCGGATTCCGCATTCGAGGTTAGCGGGTCACGTGCCGCTCTCGACCTGCTCCGGCTCCTGCTCCGGCTCCTCCGACACTTGCAACATTTGCTGCGACAGAATCAGCGTTGTGGCATCTTCGCCAGCAATTGAATTCAAATGAAGCCGGGGCCAAAATGACGATGGCGATGGCGACGCCCCAGCAGAGTAAATGCGTTGCCATAAATCAAGCATAAAAATTGACATTAATTTTGCCCACGAGAGGAAATTCGAAGGGAGTGAAAGAGATGGTAAGAGTTCGAGAGAGAGACAGGGAGAGGGAAATGGCGGACTGCTTACGTGTGGGGCTTGGTGAATTCAATTCAAGGAGCACCGAAAGCTCTGCGCATCGATCACGCTCGGAATATTCAAGTGACAATCAAGCGGGCTCATCCCGCATTTTCCGCGCTTTCCCGCTTTCCCCCCCTCAGCACCCAATTTAGCACTTTCCTGCTTTTCCCCCACGCATTTCCCTTTTGCCATTCTAATCGAATTTTGGAAAATGAAAATGGAAAAGTTTGCCATTTAATGCGATTTGTTTGTGCATTAATCTGCGGTCTCGTTCGTTAGGATGGGAAGTTTAGCATTTTATATTTCACATTTCACGTATTATGCAATTAGAATTCACCCCCCCCCCAAAGTATGTTTAAACCAATAATGTGGTTTTCTGCAAAAATAACTAACTAATCAAACCGCAGACACAACTGCTGCACAACTGCTGACCACAGTTTGGAGATTCCAAGTGGGCAATGAAACGAAATGAAAGCGTTTATGGTCTAATAATCAGCATTTGATGGCTAAATTTAGAAGGGTTTAAATTTCGGAAAAGATGTGGGGTGTCGGGCACTCAGGGAAAATTCTTAAATCAAGAAAATACTTTTGAGTTCAAGGTGAGCTAGTTGTAAGTTACTTTGGTAAATTCAACGATTGATGTACAGAAATTACGGATATTATCTAAATTAAAGATAGCTTAATAAATTAATATTTCCAATTTGAAACAATAAAATAACCAATTAAATCTGCAACTTTAAGAAAAGTAATCATTTTAATTGATTACTTTGCCAGAAATTATAAATATACATTGAGAAAAAATTAAGTAAGAATTTTTCCAGAGGGTAAGGAAATTTTTTCCAAAGTGCTTTTCGATTCTAGGTACATGCTATCGACTGTTGACAAAAATAACCGAAACAGGCCGAAATTGATTGCCAAATGTCTGTGTATGTGTGTGTGTGTGCGTGCGTGTACCCTATCTCTCTATCTCTTCATATTCCATCTTTCTGTCTCCCTCGCTCGCTCCCACTATCTTGTGTCCCTCTCCGCGTGCCTCGCATTTTATAGCATACTTTACTGCGAATTGGTTTATATTTGCCTAGCAGTGAAATGTTTGTGCGTTAGAGTGCACTCGGTCGGAGTTTATTGCCATCTGGGGACTCGATCTGGTTTACACTTCACTCTATGGCCCTCTGTTTTGCGAGGAGTGCCAAATGAATGCTATTTGCGCTTTAAATCGGAGAATATGCTCTGTCCAGAAGGTCACAAGGTAGATAAACCCGTTGGAAACATCGGCCGAAAAAAAATGTGTAATCTCTTTTCACTGTGAATGAATAGGGATCTTTTTTGCCTTTATCCAAAGGTAAATGCCATTAGGACTGTTATGCTGCTGAAAGCAATGGGCTGGCAAAATTACAGTGGAACTTTCTTTGAAACGGACGTTTTTTCTTTAAAAATATTAGTGGAATATTATATGCAAAATGAAAGTTTAATCCTTTGGTCTGAAATTTAATTTCGAAATGGTATGATCTGAAGGTTGTTCTTAAAAAATGAACCATCCTTACAGTGTTCTTTGTTATATAAAATTACTCACAGTACGCATTCAGTCATAACTAAGCTTTCATCTGATATAATAGACTGCAAAATGCACTCGATTGAGCGAGTACAATAAAAGATATTCCCCTTTTGTGCTATTATTTTGACCACAGGTGTGTATGCATACTCGCATTCATTTTGGACATGAACAGATACCAGATGGGTGGAATTGGCCAAAGTTCTCACGTGTATCCAGGAGAAGGTGGGGCATGTTAAGGGGGTTGGGAAATTCTCGGCGTCGCCACATGGAATCAACAGTTTTCCCGGCTGGGTGCTTTTGGCCCGCAGGTCGGTTGGTTGGTCTGGCTAAATGGCTTAAAACCCGACCCGAACTGACAACAAATACAGCTGATGGTGATGATGATGACGACGACGACGACGACTGAATGGGAGGATTCAGGAGGGGAAACAGTGCTATTTTCCAGACAGAGGCGCATGCACAACGGCAATTACTCATGAAAATAGTTTCGGCAGCGGCGGGGCGGGGGAAAACGGGGGAACATGAGTTACGGTTAGAGTTTCCGTTGCTGTGGCTACACCAACCCCCCCAGTTTCCCAACCCCCTCCCCAGCGCTCCGCCATTCAACCATTCAACCATTTGTGCCTTTGTTTATTTGTGTATTCTGCACTCCGTTTGCTCAAAATCAAAATTCCTGTTGCTGCAGCGCTGGTTTTGTTGTTGATTTTCCACAGGCCAAAGGGCAGTCGTTGAGAAGAGAAATGTGATAAAAATGCTGGATATCGATAGTACACAGAAAGAAATTATTTAATTTGCGGATTTTTGATCCACAATGCTGAATCTATTTCTCACTGAAAAGTATGCAGAACTTATTTGAGATATACGGTTGTTTCTTTCTCTAGCTGAATTAAAAATTATAAACAAATTGGATATCCGAAATTTTTTTTTAAGTGCAGCGGCATAATTTGCATCTTTCTATCTTTTGCCATCTCACTCGTTCAGTTCTCGTCAATTTCAAACATGCCAGCAATGCGAAACAATGCTGAAATTGTAAACGGAATCGAATATGAATGCTGATTCTCATTCAGAATCCGATGTCGATTGCAATGCTTATGCTGCTGTTTTATGCCAGGCATCCTTGGTGTACTTGGCATCCTTGAGGCCACAGGACAATCAGCATGCATGATTTAACATTTTCCCCAACACAAAGATGGAAAATGCCACTAAACACATTAGGGATTTTCCAGCATTCGATTTCGCTTGCAATAGGCGGTTTGGGTAATTGCATTATTAAATATATACTAAATATAGAAATATATATTTTGTTTGTAATTAAATATTATAAATTAGTTATCAAATCTTTAGATAATTTAAATAATATACAAAATTGGCAATTACTTAGTAACACTAAATAGTTTTATGAATAATTTATTGAATACAACATTTAAACCAAGTTGGTTTAAGATACCCCACTTTTAAACATAAAACCTTAAATGGAGATTTAGAAAGGAGGAATGCATTTTCTTTAGCAGCAGGCTCATGCAACCCGTCTCTGTCGGAAAATATAAATGCAGAAAACGGCAAACCGCTGCACATAACTAACTGGGGACTTGAATTAAGTTTTGGGGCATATTTTGCGCCAATTTCCATACAAATCTCGCGCGCACACATACACACTAACAAACACACGCACACAGATTCCATTGCCCAACTGAGGATCGTAAAAGGCAAGCTGTTTGCATATGTGTGCAGTTGCTCCCCAAAAACAGAAACAAAAACTAAAACCCACGAAACTCCGTATGAATGAAACAGAACGAAAACAAAACAAAACAAAGCAAAGCAAGGCCCAGATGAAAAACAAAAGCCCAAATGCGATAAAGAAAAACAAAAGCCAGGAGGTGGCAGCAACAACAACATAAACAACAAGACCAGCCAACAGCAGCAGGGGCAGCAACAAAAACAGACGCCAACTGCGGCTGAGAGCTAAAGGAAAATTAAAAAGTAAACACAAAAATTCACGTGCTTCGCATGCAATAGCAGCAGTGGGTGAGCGAGGGAGAGGGAAGGTGGAAAGAGCGGGAAAGCCAGCCCAAAGGCTGCGCAGGGGAGCAAGTTAAACAAGGAGACTGCGCAAAGCCGAGAGAGAAATCAACTGAGAGAGAGAGAGACTTAGAAAGCACAGTAATTTGTGTGCTATATGGGAATTTCTCTCGAGCGAATTTTGTTTACCGTTTTGATGACGTATGCTAATATTGTAGGGGACTAAGGGCATATACGAATCGATAAAATCACAGATCAAACTTGTTTACAAAGCTTACAAAATAAATGAAAAATATATGAAAAAATAAGGAAATGCCTGAATTAGAAATTAATCCGACCTAAAAAGATTAATATCATTTTTTTTTATATATTTCTTCATTTATTTGGATAAGCGCGTTTGTTAGCATTCCTTAAAAAGATCCCTTTTATATGACATATTTGCATTCCCTTAAATTTTGTTAGGGCATCTACAGTTCTCATAATTATTATCAAACATTTAGCTCCTTGTTTTACTCTCCATTTCCCACTCTTAACACCTGAATGCTGGAGTTTACTTAGCATGGAGATGAATTTGAATTTGCATTCCTTCGCTCTGCTCTCTTCACTCTGGTCTCTCCACGCCACTTGCTTGGCATCCATTTAACTCAGCGTGCGTATTATTTATGCGTAGACATTGTGGCGCCGCTTGTTGTGTGAGCGAGAGACAGCTTGAGTTAGAGAGAGGTCTTACGATAGGGAGAACCACTAGCTGTGCAAGGCGGGAAAGAGAGCTGAAATCGTAAGGCAAAGGAGTAAATGAGTGAGGGACTGACTGAGGGCTCAGCGAGAGAGAGAGAGAGAGAGCTGTATTGAGAGAGCGCTGAAGATAGGAAGAGCAACTAGCCTTAAAAGCCACCGACTAACGCTCGGCTCATTTAGAAGTGTGTGAAGCGTCGAGGCGAGCCGACGTGCGCTGCTGCTCCTGCGAAATCCTCGCTGACGGCAGCTACAACAACTACTACTACCAACACTCACAAACACACTGAACAATTCACGCACACCTGTACACATCACACACCAACACCGTGGCAAAGTTCGAGCGGGCAAAATTATTGAGCACGCGCGCGCAAATCGGGAATGATAGCAACGCGATTTTGAAATTGCTTGGCAAATCCACGTGAAACGGTGCACAAAAATCGAGTAAAACAAAACAAATCAAGCCGCAATCGAGTGGCAGGGAAATTAAAGTGGAGTTCTTTAGGAAAAATCAATGCCAACGTTAACCGACGCACAGATACACACAAACGCACACGTGTGTCTCAAAGCCAAAACATACCAGCACACGCACACTCATACACGCATACAGGAGGCCTAACCAAGTGAAAGTAACGGAATTAGCAGCACAATTGTGAGTGAAAGTAGAGTGCACAAGGAAAAACACTCAAGCAAGCTTGTGCGGAGGGTGTGCGAGAGGGGGGAGAAAGGCAGCTTGGACCAAAATAGCCGAAATAAATATTGCATTGCATACTTTCCAGCTGGGCGCTAAATTCTTAATGCTCTCTTTCATTGCTCCTTCTTCGTTCGCCGCACGTGTGTGTGCTTGTATGTGTGTGTGTGCGTGACATAGTTGAAACAAAAACAAAGTTGCATATAAATAAAAACATGCCACAAAAACAGGCGGCAAAAACAGCAGCCGCCATCGCAGCAGCAACCTGAGCAAGATAAACACGCAAAACAAAGCAAACTGGGTCAGTAAGCGAAGCCAAACGGAGGCGAAGCAGAGTGGGAGGAGGAGAGGAGAAGGAGGACAAGGAGGACAAGGAGGAGGCACGCCGACGGAGCATGTTGCATGTGGTTTTGCAGCAAAATGTGTAGCATACTTTACCGAGCACAACGGGTAAGTGTCCATCGTGTATAGCCCATGAATATCCTCGAAAATCCTTGTATTTCGGTGTGCCACGCATATTTAACCTTGAAAACAGCTCGTTCTGTTCCGTTTTTTTTGTTGGGGGAGGGGGAGGGGGTGAGGTATTTCGAGGGAGGGTGGGCATTGGGGAAGGGCTCAAGGATACGCGTTGCGAGTCGAAAAGTAAATGTCGTAATGCCGAAAGGAGCAATAACAAAATGGACAGCGCCAGTGGCAGCAGCAGCAGCAGCAACAAGAAGCGGGAACTGGAATAACAGTCAAATAAAATATCCTTGTGAATGTTGCGCTTGCAGGCGTCGCCCCGCCCCGCCCCTTCCCTCCTCTTTCCTTGTTCTAGAGTTCCCTAATGTTCATCCACACCAACGCAGGAGTTTCGTTTAAGCCACACACAGAAAAAAAAAACAGAATACTAAATTTATAATTCGTAGGTATGTTAGTTTTGTAGTTTTAATGTCGGAAAGATAGTTTTTTAAAGTTAGGCAAAATTAGATTTAAGGATAATTGAGTTTGGGAAGTGTGATAAAATATTTAAATACCGGTTATAAAAGTCCGAAAAAGTTTTGAAAGCATAAATGCTTGTTCTCTGTGTGCAGGTCCTGCGTCGCAGGGTCCCTCCAGATGTTTGTGTATTGGTGCGCTGGTTGGTGTGTTTGTGTGCGCCTGATGTGGGTCATAAATGTTACTCCATTTTTATGGCCAACTTGCACACAACGCTGCCGAATGCGATGGCGTTTTGGGGCAGGGCAAAAGGCAACGGCAACGGCAAAAGCGAATGGCGAACGGAGAACGGCGAACGGCGAATTGAAAGAGCTGCCAGCATAAGCAAATGGCAAGGATATGGCGGGAATAAACCAGAATGGAGCAAAGTGTTGCCCAGGATGCGCAAGGGAGGCGAGCCAAAAAGGGACATTAAATGGCCAGCGATGGCAGCGAGGGCAGCTCCACGCATTAAGCCAAACAAATACGAAATAAATATTCATTAGGATCCCCATTCAGATTTGGCTCCACCAGTCGTTTAGTCCCCACCAAATTTTCCAAAAAAATTGGAATTAATGTTATTATCCGGGGAAAGCTTCGTTAAGGAAATTCGATGAGCAACTCTCTTTCTTTCTTTCTTGCTTTCTTTATTGGTCTTTCTTTTTGGCTATTGTTTTCTGTGATTTATTTGCGAAGGACCAACTTCAATGTGATTTGCTGGGCAGTAATGCAATTGCGTGCTTTTGTTGCAGTTGGCATTTTAGTTGCAGTTGCTATTGCACCTGCAGACTGCAGCTCAAGTGGCAATTAGCAGGGCGACAGTTGCACGACACTAAATCACTGCAAACAAAACAGAAACATTTCCTTTTAGAATAGAGAACGATATAAAAAAATATCTGAATCAATCATATTTTCTATAAATTAACTTCCCTTAACTCGAAGTCTTCATAATGGTCAAATAATCGTTCGATTAATGGATATTAAATTGTATTTGATTTTTATATGTAGAATCCTATTAATTATTTAGAGAGCTCGAAATTGATGTGAACAATCGTATCGTATATCGTTTTGTTTTCGGTGCAATTACAACCGGCTTATATAATGGCTGTGTCAGCTTTTATGGCCTGCAACTGTTCCATTTGCGGTAGGCATCGCGTGACCTTGAGCACTGTGGAAGTGGCGGAGTGGGGGGGGCGGGAGTAGTATTTGGGTGGCCTTTATAGGGGGTGGCATGCAAATCCATTGAAAGCGCACGGCTGCAGTTCAAGGCTATTTTTACGTTACGCAAGCAACTGCAAACACACACACATACACACACATATACACACTCCTGCGGAGAGTTGTCAGAGTGTGTGTCTGCATATCCTTGAGCGTCAGTTGGGCGCCGGGCATGTTGCATGCGTTGTCGTTGCCGTTGTCGCGTTGACATTTTCCCCGTCATCGCCAAAGACCCGTCCTGAAGTTCCCACTCCCAAGCTCCTAGTCAGGCTATGTATATATATGTATATGTAGGGATATTTCTGCACATATATTTTATTCATTTATTGTATGTGTTTGTCTGGCTTATGCAATAGCTGGCAATCCTTTCACTCTCCTTTGCTCCTTTTCTCCTTTTCCCCTTGGCTTCTTTCACTCGGGTTTTCCCTAATTAGTCCGGCTGGTGTATCCTGGCGATGGTTTTATGCAATCGCTGCTGCAGCTCTTTAATCCCGGTTGTGTGCTCAGCCAGCCAGCAGTTTAGAGAAGCGCTTTATCGGCATTAAATGCTTTTATCACTTACCTTCAGATGTTCCAATTACTCAACATTTCATGGCCCAATAAATTGAACATTCATTTATTTATTTATGTAACCATGGGGCTCGAGCATAAAAGCAATCATAAAATCATGTGCGAACTAAATTGACGGATGTGAAGATGCAAATTTTGCTTTTAGAATTGATAGTATTTTGGTTATAGTTTTAGAAATACAAGTATTTTCTGGGTATTATTTTGTACTCAATTAAAAATACAATTTTTGTTGAAATGTTTTTTTCTCCGAGTGTTGTGTACATACATGTTTTATGATTTAAAAAAATCAATTAAAATTCAGATAGCTTTCAACTTCAGTTGCTTCAATTTAATTGGAGCTTAAAGTGAGTGTCAGAGGGGCTTTACTGTATGCAAATCGTATCCATCGAATGCAATACATCATAGATATCTCTCTATATATACATATGTATCTATACATATGCATATATTCTGTATATATATATCACCCACTCTATACTCCATATCGCCCCATTAGCTTTTCCCTTGCCTTTGCCTCAATGTCATTGCATATTTGAGAAGGTTTGTTTAATCGAAACGCGGCCAACTCCAAGTACGTTCTATGTGTGTATATGTCAGAGGGGGGGCTGGGGAGCAGGGAGAATATGGGCGCCAGTGGGCGTGGCATGTGTGCGTGTTAACCTCCGACTGTCACTGGCATTGGGATATGACATAAGTGCAGAGCGGTTACGCCTTATTAGTGTAATCGCAATGGATCGCCATCGCCATTGAAGTCGTCGCGCCCACAAACTAATCAGTTATATAGAGCGGATGTATCTATCTCGGCCTGTATTCTCCACACTTAGCCCCGTTTTTATTGTATTTTCATGTGGCTGGCAGACCATCTCATTAGGAGCGTCTCAGTGGCACGTCTGCGATGTGGAGTTGAAGTTGCACTTAACGTTTGCCGCACGAAAGTAGCAAAGGGATCCTGCGGGACCTGCGGCGATGCTAAATTCATTAAAAAGTTGTGCATCGAAAAACTTGCTAATTGCTGCCTTTGGCAAACTATAAATAAACCGCAAAAAATTCGGTATTACAAAACAAAGTAAATTTAATAGAGCATACAAAACAGCATGATTGCCCTGCCTAATGATCGCTGATATTTACCAAAATCATTAGCTATATATACATTTAGAAATATATATGAGCTTAAGCATAGGCAATTTATATTGCATAAAGTTGACCAGAAATTACTCAACAAATAGCAGCATTT
The DNA here is from genome assembly GCA_021224005.1 of Drosophila setifemur. NCBI lineage: Eukaryota > Metazoa > Arthropoda > Insecta > Diptera > Drosophilidae > Drosophila > Drosophila setifemur. Next base: position 5,225,965 of record JAJJHY010005742.1, read on the forward strand.
ATCAATACTTAATACTTAATACCAACGGCACGCAATTCCCATTTGCCTGGGACAATGTCAATAGTTCTGATGATGGAGTTAAGGTCAAATCGGTGCTGGAGCTGTAGCTGTAGTTGACCGGAGTTTGGCTAATGTAATTTAGTACTTGACCTGTGATTACCGCCGCCGCAGCTATAAATGCAAATCAACGGAACTGGGCAAACTGGGCAAACTGCACAAATGGCGCAATATAAACTTGGCCACGAAACAAATCGCAGAAACAGAAACAGAAACAGGACGGCGTCGGAGTTGGCGAAGGAAACTAAAAACAATTTGCCGTAATCAAAACGAAATCAGCAAAGCGCAAGCCGCAGCGTCGCAGAATAAAGTGGTAGTGGAAAGTGGAAAGTGGGGCAGACGAGGCGGAGGGAAAAATTCTGGGAAAATCGTTAGAGAAAAATCGAAAATTTGATGCTCTGATAAAAACTGAAATATGGTCATAATTATGGGCTTATTGTGTTGAACAAAATTGGGTTGAAAACATTTTTAACCGACGATAATCGGATAATTAGGGTGTTTTTTTAATTTAATATTTCATTATTGCATTGAACACTTTTCGGCTTGACACATTTTTTCCTGCATAATTTTCAAAGTTAATTATTTTCTTATTTTTGGAAGCGAAAACCAAAATTAGTATATTTTATATATGGTACAAGAGATAAATTGAATATAATATGCTGCATATCTAAACCAACATATCTAAAATAAAAAAGAAGATCTCTCTTAAAATATCTTGCTAAAAAACCCCGCAAAATAAGGCTTGTAATCCATAATCCCCAATTAATAACAATAAATTTAGGGATATCCCTCAAAGTTAGAGTATCCCAAACCAGAGGATGCAGGGGAGCGTATCCTGTGGGTGGTGCTTTTTCCCCAGCCCAGCCAAAAGAGTCAACACAGGCCACGGTTGCTGTTCCAGCCAACGAGCGTCCATCCATTCCGGTTCTGCCACGTTCAGGTGGTGCTGGCCGGGGGGGGAGAGTCTCCTTGTCGTCATTATATATTTGTTGTCACTTGAAAAATATTTGTGCTTTGCGCTTGATTTATGCTTTAGCGAGGAGGTGGGCCAGGTGGAAAACCGGCAGCAAATAACAAATAGCAAACAATACCCGAAGTGCTGTGAGAGCATGGAAATGGCGGATTGCTGGGAGTCAAGCTGAAAACTGAAAACTGGACTCTTGCGGTCGGGATATGCAAATGCTGGCCGCTCCGTTGGGTTGGGAATGGGCAAAAAGATAATAGAATCGGCTGGCACAGAACCAGAACCAGAAACAACTACCCCAGGTATACATATACATATACTTGTATATGTACATAGGAATATTCCCCATTGACTGTAGTTTAGATATAACCAGATAGATATAAGGTGGGGATGCTTTTCCTGGTTATTTTCTGCTGTTGTCACTGACAGTCGAATGTTTGCATAACGCAACAAAAGCCAAAACAAAAGCCGCAACAAAAAGGGTTCAACATAAATATTTTCACCCGGAACGAGCCAAAAGAAAATCGCATTGATGGCAAACACACGCACACACACACACACACACCCGTACCCATACCCATGCAAAAAGGGGCCAAAAAAAGGGAAAAGGTTTTGTGCCGAATTAACAATTCAATTTAAACGGACTGGGGTAGCCGAAGCAGCTTGGGGAGCTGGCTGGAAAACCGCTTGACATCTATTTTCCCCGAGAAGTAGGGGAGTAGGAGAGAGAAAATGGGAAAATCGGGGGGTGGAATTTGACACACAGAATTGAGCCGGGGGACGGGTTCAAAGGTTGACGCACACACTTGGCAATGACAATCGTTTGTTTTGCTGTCAATTGTTGTTGCCTGTCGCTTCTGCTTTTGTCAGCTGCCATTGTTGTTGTTGCTGTTGACTTTGGACACACAATTTAATAAAGGCTTAAAGTTGTTGCAGCAAAAGTGGGCAACCAGAAGCATGAACGAATGTGGATTTGATTCAGTAGAATAATGTTTGCCAAATAAATAATATATAATAAAAGAAAATTGTTAAATATTTATTATATTTTACAAGCAACTTGAAAATGTACCAGACTATATATTTTCGATCTTTCGATCTTCAAACTAATATACTATTCAAACTGCTCAAAATACCCGGTACTCAAAAATATAAAGAAAGGAAACCAAGAAGGGAGCACAAAACTTTTGCCATTTGCCAGGCCCAAACTTTAGCGTCAATTGTTGTTGTCTTCGGTGTTGCTGTTGTTGCTGTTGCTGCCGCAGGTGCTGCCCGCCCACCAGTCACCAGTTGCCACGCCCACATTGCGTGCAACGAAACTCTTTGACATTGTCATAGTCTGTCTCTGCTCGGTGGCGAAGTTTCATGTCCTTGCCAAGCGTGTCCTGCCCCACAGTCGCCTTCGACTCCTTGCTCTTTTTTTTTGTTGGTGGATGGGGGAAAGCTTTATTAAATTTTCGCTAGCTTATAATTCAAACTGTAAGCAGACAGCACAAATAAAAGGGAAATAAGGGGCGTGGCCAAAGGGGAGTAGAACTTGGGGCGGAGGGGGAGTTGTCTCTTGGCTAGCGGTTACCTTTGTCCTGGTTAATGCTTATCCTTCGGCGTCTTGGCCAGACACACAGGGAGAATATCTCAAAGAAGGTAATTGATGAAAATTTGTGGCATCAAAGAAGGTGGAATACTTGTATTTTATTTGGAAAATTTTATTAGGAATGTTTTTTTGAAGAAGAAATAAAAGAATTTTTAGGGTAGAATAAAGGAGAGTCCTTAAAATAACCGAGTTTGTAATTTATTATTTAATGACCATTGTTAAATTTAGCTTAACTAAATGATACCCAGAACATTTGTCTATTCTCTGGATGCGCAATTATTTTATGCTACCAACTCGCTCATATTCTTAGTCACTCAATTTTCTCGCCGTGTACTGCTTTTCCTTTTTTTTTTTTTTGGCTGTCTGGCTTCCCGTCGCGCAGACGTCACCATCATTTTGTTTGCGTATTTAGATTTTAATTTGCGATAGAAACTTCTTAATAGGATTTCACTGTCTCGCAGCTTTCACATTTCCCGCCCTCACGTAGCCAGTTTTCCTCGACTTTTCCCCCAAACACACGCACATGCTCACACATTAGCAGACATGGAAAATATTGCTTCGACATTCGCATTATGTTGTCAGCCTGGGAGCGGGCGAAAGAACTCCTTGCCGTCTGCTAATGAAACTTGAATTCGCCAACAAACATTTCTGGGCCTATTTAAGAGGACCCAAACGAAGTGAAGAAGAATGGAAGTGGAGAGGACTGGACATAACCGGAGTTGATTGGGAGTGGCCAAAAGGAAAATGGAAAGGAGC
>JAJJHY010005742.1:5243521-5323964 GCA_021224005.1 Drosophila setifemur
CTAAAATAGAAATGATTAAATGTAATTTTAGGAAGTCCACCTTGCCCCCCGGGGGGGAAGCTCTCAAGTCTAATTACAATTGGGTTTGTGGTTTTTTCCGCGAGCGGAGGGGAGGGAGGGAGGGAGGGAGTGCGTGGGGGTTGGCTAATTTTTGGTACCCCTTGATTGTGTGAAAGCGGACGCCAAGACCAAGCGTGAAAAGTGGCGGCACAACTTTCAGCCAACAACGAAATGAAGTTGTTTGGGAGTTTGTCCGACGCTCGGCGCGTCGCTGCCATGTTTACTCTCTGTCTCAACTTGTCACGAACAAAAGCGCGTCCCGAAGCTCTTCCGGAAAAAGTGGGCACTGCGAAAAAAATACCACCGGATTTGGTTAATTTTTGGAAAGTTTTAGAGGCAAATTTGAAAAAAATCGTGGGTATTAGTCTTAATTTCAATAAATAAAAGGGCTACTGAAGTTGTGCTTTCTTAATTCCCAAATATTTTATGTATTTGTTTTCCCAATAATTTGGGGTTCGTAGTCACTGTCTAGGAAATATATTTATGTTATATTTCAGTAATTTAAAAAGGTGATAAAAAAGCTTGTCATAATTTTTCTAATATCCAAAGTTAAACAATGTTAACCAACTAAAAAATGATGTAATTAAAAAGAGATAATTAAATGAGCGATGATTAAATTTATGATTAATCTGATATTGTTGTTCAATGTTTTTGTATGTGCCTGGGGCTGTCGGGGCCCTCTGATGTTGTTTGTTGCCGTGCATCGTCAGCAGTAACAACAACATCATCAACACCAACAACAACACCATCAACACTAACAACAACAACAACCACACCACTTGATTCAATGCACAAACAAGCTTCGTCCTGTCCCCCTACCATCACCCAACTTCCTTGCTCATTCCCATCACAGTGTCAAGCGTAATTACACGCCATGTCTGTTCCATTCAGGAGCCACCTATCACCCACATACCACCCACTCTTCAGCCACCTATCACCCACATACCACCCACTCTCCACCCACCTACCACCCACTTTTTGCCGCCCCTAACCAAACGCACCGTCGCCTGTTTGATGTGCGTGTTTTATTTCGAGTGCCATTTGTTTTAATTAAAATTATTTAAAGCATTTTCCAGCTTCAAGTGCTTTCGACAAGGCAACAAACGAACGCAATTTAAGTTTTTCATTTCCAAACAATTTTCGGGGGAGTCAATTCATCAAGCGTCGGGTTTTTGGAGAAGTTCGTACTCGAACAGTGGGTGTAATATGAGATAGGGTTAACCAATTAATCCAATTACTATATGTCCGTAGGGAATGTAAAATAATTGCCCTGCCACAGAAGGAATTTCAGTTTTGTGAGGTAATAGAAAACCACTTTTAAGGGAATTATTTTATGAATATACTTCGGTGGGTTTTGACAATGAATTCATTTTACTTTTATGATTCTATTTTTGTAATAAATAATTAATGGGGTCAACTAAAATATTCCTGCTTTTCTAATGATTATTAAACGTGGTTTAAAATATTACAAAGTGTGAATACATGTGTTTAAATTGTGTGTTAATAGAAAATCACTTTTAAAGAAATTTATTTATTAACAAAGCTCGACAGGTTTTTTAAATCACATAATAGTAGTTTGTAGACAATGAATTCGTTTTTTTTAGTGAATATTTTATTGTAATAAATAATTAATGAAAAAATCCTCCTTTTCTAATGCTTATTAAAGCCGCTTTTTTATATATTACAATTTGTCAACAATGTTAAACATATGTAATATTTAATTTGCAGATACAATTTTCTTTTACTCACTTTTACTCCCTTTAAATGGCAAACCTGATATTTTCCAATGCTGTACCTATATGTATGTATATATATGTTTGCATAAGCCTTATCGAATTTTTCATTTTCCATTTGCCATTACCATTTTTATTTTCAAATACTAGACATGATATTTATGGCTCTTGTTTATTTGCGACTCTATCTAAGTCCTTTAGAATGCTGTTTGTTGGTTGTCGGTTGTTGGTTGCCCTGCAGCTGGAACTTTACTGTCCACCTAAATTCCGTTTTGCTGATTTGTTTGCCAGCGAATCGGGTTTTTATTTGTATTTTTTTTTGCGGTAAGCACATGGACACCTAACACACACACACACAGAGAACGGGCAATATCAAACGCAGCTATAAGAGACACTTAACAACGGTTCCTCGGCCATTTTGTTTGTGTTACTGCCATTTGCTGTTAGCTGTTGTTGTTGTAGTTGTTGTTGTTGCGTTTGTTTGTGCACATAAATGAGAAAAACCAACGTGGCAACCATAAAATACCCACAGATACACACACACACCAAGACACACTCCGAGAGAGAGAGAGAGAGAGGGAGTGAGTGAGAGAGTGCGGGAGATATTCTCATGTTTGCACAATAAAATTTCAACAATATACGCGACAGGGTCTTTGTACTTGAGTAAATTGGATCTGTGCAGCGGTTGGAGGGAGGTGAGGGGTATTGGGTGGATGTTAAAATTAAATAAATATTTCCCTTAAAGCCCGCTAGCAACAGCGAAACCAGACACCCGCCTCCAGTGCGGTATTTAAAGCAGCCAACCACAAACAACAGGAGAATCATGAGAATCAGAGACCTGGACCGAAACCAAGACTCTCGAGCCTCCTCAGAAATCTTGGCGAAAGTATTTCCACTCGGTGAAACTCTTAGATGGAAATGGAAAATTTTCACTGGCCGCCCGAAAAGGGTTCCCTACATTGCTTCATTGTTTTGGCCATAAAATTCTGAATCTGTGGCCTGCCGGACGACAGCTGTCCGTTCACAATAGGTTCTCGGGGTTTTTTTTTCTCCTCTCCTTACCCGCCATAAAAAAAACCCGCGAATTTACTCATTATTTTATTGTTTGCTTTATTCGAGTATAAAAAATATATATATTGTTGTGGTCATAATTAAAGCAGATAATGGGTGAGAGTAAGTAAGTCCTAAAATTAACGACTACGCATATATAGGTTTGTGTTTTATTAGTGCGATTAAAGTTTAATGAGCGAAATTGCTGTAGTTCTGATTATCATTAATAATTAAATATAATGTTTTTACTTTCTGATTATTGCTAGGCAAATAAAAATATGAGGGTTATAGAATTAACATAAGTTTATTGGCTTATAAGATGTGATTCATAAACTTTTATTGAATGGGGAATCACAATTCTGATTGAATAAACATTTCATTTCTTAACAACACAGAGAAGTTCAGTTCTTTAAGAATATATATTTTCTTAAATCCCTATTGTTCAACTTGATTATTACTGGGACAACAGTTGTTTTTGAAAACAAAAGAGATATTGTATCTTAAATTTCACCCACCTCCTATAAAAGCTTCTGATTTACGAACAGTTACTTCATTTTCGAAAATGAAATTATACATTATATTGGTGTTAATATCGCTGGTTGCCCTTTCCAAGGCGGCGGGGCGTGGTCCAAGTCACAGTGTTACTTGGGGAGTCCGATCCTTCCGGGACATGCACATAAGGCGGGAGATCATCACGGAAAAGTCCAAGTTCCTACGCGTGGTCACCAGGGATTATGTCTTCAATCAGAATGTTCGTTAACAAACCAGAATCACGTTATTTTCTCCAGCTAATAATGTGTTGGCTTGTTTTTTTTTGTCAAAAGCCCAAACTTGGCCGCACCATCACCCAAATTGTGGTCACGGATCAAGTGCGGGATGGGAATGGAGGACGGGCCTATCTGACGGCTGGTGGACCGCAAAATAATTATGCAAAGATCCATTTCAAGAGTCAACGCAACCAGGGCTTCAGCTTCATCGTGGATATCTACGGCATTTAATCCGTCACTCGGCAGCGGCATTTAATTATGTATTTTCCCACATACTGATTGCTTATTTGTTTACAGCTGGCATATATTTACATTAAGTATACGCATACTATATACGAGTATATATCTGGCAGCGTACTCGTTTGTGTATTTGTGTATTTAAAGGGGGCATTCAATTGACAGAGCCGAAATGAACTGCAGGTAATTTGCAGCGATACAGGTGGTAATTCTGATTAAAATGGCTTTGGGTGTTTAGTTTTAGGTGTTACTTTGATACCCCTCAAAGGTAACAATTAAAAGGGTATATTGCTTTTTGAAAATACTTTGAATTATGGAACAGGGATAAATGGGTCACTGTACACATTTCTTTCGTGCTAAGAGATACCTGAAAAGCTGAAACCCGGGTTTTTTGTTCTTAGCCCGGCCAGGATGGAGAGCCAACTTTGAAGGTTATAAAAGCAAATGGTGAGCTGTGGAATTGGGTGTGGGCGGCAATTGCCATCACCACTCGTAATTACCCGACCATTCAGCCTAACGAGCCAAGTGCAATTTTCGGTTGGGCAAATGGGGAAAATATAACCCGCAAGAGCCTGTGTGTGTATGTGTGAAACGAAACCTTTTGGTAGAGGCAGTCATTTCGGCCCTTTGCCATTTAGCAAATGTCAGGCACTTAGCCACCTCCCAACCAGCAGCACCCTACCAAACCCAACCACAAACCCACCCCCAAACCCATCTTCGGTGCCATCACCCTGTGCGAAAGTCAAACAAATCCAATCAATGCTATGCATATATATCCATATATCCCTGTGTATGCCTGTATGCAAATTAGCTGGGTTATAAAATGTAATGTATTGGTTGGATCCCTCGTCGGCGGAGAGACCATCCATTGATGCGTGTATATTGGGGGGGGGGAGCTTGGAGTTTTTGTATCAAACGCAACGAATTAAAATTTTATTATGCCATATTCCCCAAACGATCTCAGAAGGTTGGGTATCTTTTATGGGTATCCAATGCAAATGGCTTGTGTGTCCTGTTGCCTCCCAAGGAACGCTGGCCCCTTGTAAATGTGCCTCAAACAGGTTAATACGCTTGCAACGCGCGTTGCAGTTGTGGCATTTGTGATTGACGGGTATTTTGCATAGAAGAAAGCGTTCCTGAGATGGGATCACACGCAGGCACCCTTTCTCCGGCTGACCTCAGACGCCAGTCAATGCCAGAGCTTGGCATAGAATCTCTCTCCACCTCCTCCACCACCTCCACCTCATTTCCAACCTTGTCAGGTGGCCCACCGAGAGAGAGAGAGTAGAGAGCAGAGAAAGCCATACATTATGCAGGTTGTTTGTTATCGTTCGATAAAGTGTAAATTATGGGAAAGTTGCCAGGCAGCAGGTCAGGTCAGGTCCCTTTGGCATGCCACTTTCCCAGGACCGCCCCCCTCTCACCTTGCCCCTTTGATTAGCTCTTGCCATATAATTCCTGATATCTTTAATGTGTGTCTTTTGTGCGTTGTGTGTGCTCAGTGGTTCTGAAGTTTGCATTGTTAATTGAACCGATTGCATTTGCATACTGACATTTGGAATACACCAAAAGAACTTAAGTATCTAAATCAAAGGTATTTCTTTTCTTTGAAAAATTATTGGTAATTGTAGAAAAAAACTTTTTTTTAGATATTTTATGATAATTAAAAAAAAATACAATTTTGAGCAAGGAAATTTTTGAGCTTAAATATTTTTAATTCTGAAATTTAAATAGGTATTCCTTTTCTTTGATTGGTAGTAAAAAAAATGATATTTTATGGTAGTTCAAGAAAATATATTTTTCAAAAAAATTCTAATTTATGAACATGGAATTTTTTGAGGTAAAATATATTTTATTCCGAAATTTAAATAGGTATTTAGTATAAAGAAAATATTTATTTAGTTTTAAAATTTATTTACCCAAAGTTTGTGAACATTTTTTTTAGGTGCCAATAATTTATGCCGCCGAAAATGCGTTTTTTTTTTAATCGCATTCATTGGCCATGTCAATGGCCTATAAAAGCGAGTGGCGACATCTCAAGGACTGCCCGATCGAATTGCCTTTGCGTCACTGCAACTGGAGGGTCTTATGCAGATTTCCATTTGACTTTGCAGAGCACAAAGCAAAGTGTTGACCTCAGATTCGCTTCCACGACAGTCTCCGTTTCTTTTTCTTGTTTTTTTTTTGGTGTCTTTGTTCGAGGCGACACAAGGAGGTCGCCTCGGCTGATTCGTTTATTTCACAGCCAATTTTGTGCGTCTTTTTTTTGTGTTCGTCGTCCTGCATCCTTGTCGCTGTTGCTTTCACACATCCTTGTTGCCGCTTTTTGGCCCTTTGTGTTGGCCCTTTTTGCGTGGGAAGTGTGAGTGAATTTGTAGCAGGCGAACGTACATACAAGTATTTCTGGTCTCGTATCAGCAGGGACTTTTGTTTTTCAATTGCCATTGCCATATTTGCGGCAATTGTTTTCGTTTTCCCGACCAGTAAATAAAATTGCAGCTAGGGGAGCATTGCAGAAAGGCTAAATACACTCGAAGAAGGGTGTGCAAAAAGAGTACACAAATTTAGATCTAGATTTCATTAAAAATTTGCAGCTCATTAAAAATATTTTTGTACTTTTGAGAGAGTGTTTAAATATCTGACAAATTGAAGAGGATTTTCCAGATTCTAATTCTTATAACATTACCAAGCTGACTTTCAAAGTAGTTTTGCTTTTGTTTTTCAGAGAATATTCTTAGCATAAGTATCTGTACCACACACATTTCTCTCTGTACTCACCGTGAATTTCCGGCTTACGCTGGAGTCGTGCAACAGACTTTGGCTACGGCTACAGTGCCTCCGGTTTGTCCTATCAGCTGGCAAGCGGCAGGATAAATGGGATAGGATAGAAGCTTGTTATGTGCAGTCGCTCGTTGCGAAAAGAAAAACACACATACACCCACTCACATGGTTAGTTTCCCCCGCCTGCATTTCCTTCATTTCTTATGCTTATCAAGCGGAGCTTTTCCAGCGAGGAAAAACACATCAAAGGACGAGGCTGGGTGGGGGGGAGTCAGGAGTTGATTGCCAAGTGTTGTTTTTCCGGCTTGCAGTTTCCACACTGTCTATGCTTAAATGGTTATAGCTTTGAGATCCAGTCACCGGTTAACCTACGCATCTTGGCCCTGTCGAAGTTGATGGAATGACTATGAACAGAAACATGAAGGCTTAACTTAACTCGGGGAGTTTATGTAATTAGAGGATACTAAAACGTATATAGTAGAGTACTTGAATTGCAAATTAAAGATCGCACAAATAATCCGATAATCAGCGATGTTGTTTCCACGTCTGGCACTATCTACCTAATGCTATATACTATTTGAATACCTCGCTGTAAACTTACAAATACGGAATGCGGATTGTTCCAATTTGTGCTATATGAATAATGCCGCGAGTAAAGTCGGGTCTCTTCTCTTTGACATATATATTCGGTTCTCTTTAGTGGAGGGGAATGCCTTTTACTTAGGCTTTGACTGAGTCTAATTTCAGGCAAAAAAAAAGGTTAATGGGGTAGGTCTATTGTTTACTTTATCAGCTGTGGGGCAATAGGGAAGTCGGTAATGTTATTATATAGGGAACATCGGATTATATGAATATATCCAGTTATATCAATATCCAATTAGGTCTTTAATTTAATTAAATAACAAAAATTAGTGAAAGCTGAATAAGGTGATTGAGATAAGTTCCACAAAGTTCCACAAAGTTCCACAAATTATATTAAATTACACTTTTTTACGATTATATATATATTTTTATTTATTCATATTAATTGATACAATAAATCATTATTTTATTCTCCACATAAAATTCGCTAATATACAGAGTACAAAGTCGCTTTTAGCTTTTGATTCGCCACATTCGCAGTTTACGATTTCGCAATTTACGAATGCGCATATATAAATTCCGAGGGGCAACCAAATAGTTTGGACTTCGATTTGAGAACTACGATTGCTTGCCATTAGCTTCGGCTTTGGTCTTGGGTGGTCGGACATAGGCCTGGTAGTAGAACTTCCCAAATAGATATATAAAGACGAGTCCTTGCAGCATATTCAGATACAATATGCCGTGGGGCACGCCACAGTTCGGACTGAAGAATCGCACGTAGCTGGAGTAGCTGAGGATCGTGAAGAACTGTGCGATCTGGGTCAGGGTTATGTACTTCTTCCACCAGACGTTCTTCTTGATTTCGGGATTTTGCGACGACAGGAAGTAGTAGAAGTACATGATGGTGTGCACGAAGGTGTTGAGCAGTCCCACGGAATTGAAGTGGCCACCGGTGCCGAAGAATCGGGTCAGAGCATATCCACCCACGGCCATGAAGACATGGTGGTAGACATGCAGGAAGGTGATCTGCTTGTAGCTCTTCCTCAGCACAAAGAATACGGTGTCCAGCAGATCCAGCACCTTGTTGAACAGATAGAAGGAGTGGATCACCCGCTCCAGGGTCTTGTGTTTGTGTCCCTGGGGGAAGCTCTCCATGCAGTGCAGATTGCAAATCCGCTCGATGATCAGGTAGTAGAAGACCTGAACAAGGCTATATGGGTTAACAACTCAGATAGGTAATTACAGATACTTACCACCACACAGTAGATCCCATTGTATGCCACCTGGATGAGATTGTAGCACATCAGAGTCCTCTTCAAATCGTACGGCTGACGATTTCTCATGAAGATCTTCCCCAGCTTGAACACGAAGAGCAGGTAGAGGGCTGTGATGGAGAGGATGGGCCACGGCGAACCGGCCAGCGGAATGGGATCCGGATCGGCCTGTGGCAGGTGGAAGTATTCGAGCATCGTTGGGGTGTTTTTTTTTTTTGGTGATTACCGTCCGAGTGATTCCTTGAGACTGAAACAATTTAGCCTCACATTGGGGGATTTAATAAAATCAAATCGAACCATGTATTATTCAGTTATTTGAACCGCCATATGTCTGTCTGTCCTACATTTTCGATCAATCAAGAAGCGAAGAGAGATAGAGAGACAGAGAGAGAGGAAGAAAGAGAAAGAGAAACCGGAACCTGCCCGAGAGAAAAACGCAGAAGCTAATTACGCTTCAATTAAATTGAAAAAGCAAGAACTAAATGTTAATTTATTGCTCATTGCGGTTTGCTCTTGACCTTCACATAGGTTTGGTAGTAGAACTTGCCAAACATAATCGTCATCGAGGTGCTGACAAATAGTTGGAGGATGTGCAGGACCATGGGAACGGGGCAACTCGGATAATAATACATGGTCAGCCAGGGTTGGGCGAAGAGGATGAGGAACTGCAGGATCTGCAGCTTCGTAATGTACTCCTTCCACCAGAGCTTGTTCTTCATACTCGGATTGAGAGCGGCCACAAAGTAGTACGCATACATGACCACATGCACGAATGAGTTGAGGTAGCCCATCAAATTGTACTGCCCACCGGGTCCATAGGCATAGTAGACCATCGGAATGCCGAGGACCATCAAACTGTGATGGTAGAGATGGAGCACCGTGACCTGCTTGTGGCTCTTCCTCAGCACAAAGAACACGGTGTCCATCAAGTCCAGGACTTTGTTCAGAAAGTACAAATAGGTTAGCCACCGATCGGCATTCTTATGCGGATGATCCAGAGGCAGGGAACCCATGCATCGAAAGGTATATGTTTGTTTTGCAATCAGATAATAGTTGCCCTAAAATCACAGAGTTTGTTTTGTAAATAATATTGATATTGAACTATTGATTGAACTATTTTACAAACCATCAGAAATAGGCCACCGTTCATCAGGACCTGAAAGAGATTGTAGGCCAACATGGCTTTCCGCACATTGAAGGGTTGCCGGAAGCGCATAAAGTTCGGACCCGCCTTTAGAACCACATACAGATAGGTCCCAATGATTATCCATGACGGTATGGGAGTATCAATCAAAGGCAAACTCACGGGATCTGCAAAAGGGAACTCGAAATTTTGTATATTCATATTCGACAAAATTCTTTCTCTGTCAAAACTTCACCTGCCGGTAGCAGTCCAAATACATTATACAGAATTGACTTCATATTGATACCGTGTCAATCCCCTGAGATACTACTGAACACATGGCCGATGTCCACTCTTTTATACGATTGAAATTGTGGAAGTTGGCGTTCCGAGTCCAAGACCCAGTCCAGGCCACGATTAGGTAATGCCTTATAAGCTATGCTTTTTTATATAGTCCGTTTTTCCGGAAAGAGCGCATATATTTGAATATCTAATTCGTTACGTATCGTGTAATCATGGGTTAAGCAGAAAGGTTGGAGAAATAGCTTAGAATATCTTTGCTCCATTTGTGGAATTTCAATGCAGGAAACCCTGTATTTTTTTCCATACTACTAAATTAAATACTCTCTTGAAAAGTGTGTAAATGAATTTTGGGGATATTTTTGAGTGTATAATAAATGCATATAAAATATATAAAATTCAAAAGTATTTTTTTTGGTACTGGAAGAACTGTTTTATATCTGATAATTATGATTAAGGTTCTGTTTTAAATTTAGTTTTATAACCATTATCTTTCCTTTCCCTTAATTTACAGTGATGTGAACCCAGCTTAAACTGCTTTTTGGAAGCCAATAAACAATGGCAATGGACATCAATAACAGGAATAGCCAAAAAAAGCGGCGCCACTGGTGCTTAAGCTCCATCACAAGAAAAACAACAACAAGAACTCCAACAGCGGAAAATCTAATTAAGAAGCCACAATAAGGTCAAATCCCAGCATTGATGATGATGATGATGATGTTGGGGTACTTTCGCTGTATTAAGGGCAATAAGTCCTCCACTCACTGGTCACGTGAATAGCTAACTAAAGAAATTCCTACTGTACGACCGCTTGGAATTTAATTAAATCGCAAAAAACACGAGTTTCGGAGTTGCACGAGAAAAGGGTCGAAAACAACAACCACAAAACAACAAAAGAAGGAAAAAGGAGCTGCCCCGGCAGGGGTGGCGGGCTGGAGCCATAAATCCTCCGAGATCCATGTGGCACGTTGCACTTTGCAATCGAGCCGGCCCACGTCCACTGGCCAATTAGCTGCTGCAACAGCCGAGAGCGGCAATCGTTTGGGTCCCATTGAACGTACAGCTGCCACACTGATGACTGCCGCCAAAAGGAGAGCGGGCAGCAGTGGCAGTGGCAGCACCAGCACTGGCACCACCACCAGCAGCAGCAACAGCAACAGCAATGGCAGCGAGCATCAGTCCCTGCAGCAACATCATCAGCTGCAGCAGCAGCAGCAGCAACATCAGGCCCACCATCACCAGGAGTACCAGCACTTGCTGCAGCATCCGCACCATCCGCATCATCACTACCATCACTACAACAGCACCGGCAACACCCACTCCACCAGCAGCAGCAACAACTCCGGCAACAGCAACATCAACAGCAGCGGCAGCAATCCACAGCAATACCACCAGAGACAACAGACACAGCAGCAACATCAGCCGCATCAGCCACATCAGGCGACCCTGCGCGATTGCTCCGTCAAATTGCCGTTGGATATCCTGTGAGTTAAGGGGCTAACATATCATTTAGGGTTCGGGTCAGTGATGTCCAACCCAGAAAAAAATTAAATTAAATTAAATTAAAGAACTTACAGGTAGATCTAGAATATGGCTTCATTTTAGGTATCATAAATATTTAGAGGAAAAATTATTATAAATATTAAATGAAACAATTATCTTAAAAACCGATAACTTAAAATATAGTTCAGAATTTCACCAATTTAAGAATTTTAATTAAAACATAATTATTTAATATCTGACATACTTTTGAATCAATCCACTAGATAAATATTTTTCACAAAAAAGTAATTTACTTATTTAGCAGTCTCAACTAGTTTAGATATTTAATAGGATAAATTAGGCACCTCTTTAAAGCCTTTTGTTGGCAGCACTGGTTAGAGTGGGTTTTCGCTTTTACACGTAGCCGATAAGAAGGCCAACACCACCAGGACCAAAGCCCCCACATCAGCTAAAAAAAGACGAAAAAAAAAAGGTCAAGCCGCCCACTCAATCTCTCGGGGGAATTTCTGGGATGCCGATTACCCGCACGTCTGGCTGGTTTAATAAAATTTACATTTTAACAACGCGAATGAAAATTGCATTAACTTTAACGGGGCAGCATTTGTGCGTTTCGATTTCTGCCCACCCACACAAAAGGAGAGTCCTGGAAAATGAATCAGAAAATTATAAATATTTACTCAGGAGAAAGAGGGGAATCGTGTTTTGTGATAAAGAAAAGAAAAGATGGGGGCGGAAAAAATACTAGAAAATCCACGGACAGGGACAAATGAAGCGCTTCGAAACTTATTCCAGTTTTGTCAGGATTAGAGGGCCTGAGCCTGTCCTTAAAGCTTTTTGCACTCGACGGGGATTTGGGCTTAAAGGCTGCCAGCCCAGAAACGGTGCGACAGGATTCGGGTGGCATCCTGGCAGCAGGCGCTGCGTTTATGCAGATCGCAGTCAAGTGGCGACCCGCCCTGTGGGCCGTGAAACGAAGCCAGTCGCAGCCCGGCTAATGCACTCCGGGAAAAATATATAGATACTTTCGAGATTTAGAGAAAACAAAATCAGAAAATATACAAATTTAAATCACTTTAATGTGTAGTATTTGAAGACTCTATCGGAATGAATTTAAAAAAATGGATGATTGTGATTTATATAGTCAAAAATCTATTATTTCAAATTCATATTTAAATCTTATATTGTTTTTTTTGAAGTGCTGTTACTGCAGCTGCGGGCTTAAAACGGGTTAAGAAAAAAAGCAATAGGAAAAAAGTAAAAAAAAAAATAAAAAGGAAACAGCAGGGAATATAAAAAGAACTTAAAGCGTGTCGACAACTGGCGGAAGAGGGGGCTGGGGGCCCAGGAAGGATGTCAGGAAGTCGGACGGTCTTGGTTTGAGGTTGCCCTGTGCGCCACAAACGGCGCCGTCGAGTGAAGTGCTCGACTCCTTGCGGGCCTCTAGCCCAGTGTGTCGTTACTTTTAACGAGGTGTCGCATGCGAAGCTCGCACAAGTGGGCGACGGGGGGAGTTGGTAGGATGGAAGGAGAAGGAGGATGAGGATGAGGCATGCCACCAGTTGAAACACTTTGCCAGCTGTCCTACTCCGCCATCCCTTCTACCCTTCCACCCTTTCCGCTCTCACTGTGGAAATGCACTTAGCCGCAGACTGGCAGCAGCTCCTCCTGTCACCTGCCACCAGCCACCTGCCCCCTGCCACGCCCCCTCGCTATTCTTTCTCCTGTCGCTCTAATCTAAATTTTGCCGCCCAACTGCGGCATGCTGCAAATGAAGTCATCCATTAGGCCATGTTACGTATACGCGATATTACGTATACGCGCAGTATGCACTGCAGAATGTGCTGCAGCTTATAATAATGCTGCCAGTGTTTTGTTGCGCTCTAAGCGGAAACGTTTATAATGGAATTCGCTTAAGTAGCCAGAGGAGCTGCCTTCCTGGTCGGATAGACCGCACTAAGCGGTCTTGCTAATTCCGCCAAAGGACGTAGCGAGGACTTCGTTAATTACTCGGCACAGTTGGCAATGGCAATCTAATTAGCCGAAACGGAAGCACAAGCTTCCAAGCAGGAAGCTCGCGTAGCTATTCGATGGAAAAATCCAATCCTAATCGATACCATTTTCTTGTTACCTCGTTGCAGATGGCTACCGAAGTCGGCGATGCGACCGGCCGGACCCGATACCTCGCCCACCGACTGCATCCTCGTGGTGGGCGTGTCCCGTCCAAAACTGGCCGTTGTCTTCCTCACGGTCATGCTGATCTCACTGTTCCTCACCTTCCATGTTTTATACGATAGTGCCGTGTATAACATACAGGCAGCCCAGGCCGTCCACGAAAGGCATCGCCTCTCGCTGACAGCCTCCGCTTCGGCACTGGCCTCATCCTCCTCGTCCTCGTCCTCGGCGTCATCCAGCGCTGGAATGGGATTGCCGTACCCCGCCTCCATGGGAGCCTCCTACTCGTCCTCGTCGTCGTCCGCCTCTTCCAATCATCTGCCCGTGTTTGTTAAGCCAGTTCCCAGTTCCAATCAGCTAAGCCATCCGATGGTCTTTCCCTCAAGCCGAGTGCACTTCCCCAAAACCAGTCGACGGTTGCCACAGGTGAGTGTGTGCCTGCACTGTGAGAAAAGTAGCACTACTTTGAGCTTTATTTTCAATTTTTAAAATAAGAACTAATATATTAGTTTACATTGTTTACTGTTTCATAATATTATTTCAATTCATTTTCGCATCAAACTATTTTGTATTTCTTTAATATTTCTGATTGATACAAAAAACTTTTTTTTAATATATTTTGATATACTATATATAAATATATATACGTTTTGTATGTGTATATTTCAGTTCTTTTTAAAAAGTATTAAATTCCTCTTGGAAAACATGAATTTCTCCTGATATTATTATTTAAAAAATACTGATTATTTGAATGAACAAATGTTGTTGAATATTTGTACAATAATTTTTAATGATTGTAAAATTATTCGAAAGACTTTTAAGAAAATATATGTATGTTTAACTTTTTCATAAATTCAAGTAGCATTTATTATGCAACCCTAGTTAACCCTAACCCTAGATGAAAAACATCTCCATCCATTAGAGCCATCTAATTAATTCCTGTTATTTCCATGTTAACACTCATTTGCTTTCACTTCCGGCCTCGTTTTGGACCAGGCCCTCATCATCGGGGTGCGAAAGTGTGGAACCCGGGCACTGCTGGAGATGCTCTACCTACATCCGAGGATCCAGAAGGCCGGCGGAGAGGTGCACTTCTTCGATCGGGACGAGAACTATCTGAAGGGCCTCGAATGGTATCGCAAGAAGATGCCGCACTCGTTCCGCGGCCAAATAACCATCGAGAAGAGTCCCAGCTACTTTGTGTCGCCAGAGGTGAGTGTGAATTCTGGTTTCTGCCTGTTTCCTGGTTCCCCTTACCCCGACCCTTTGATCTCTAATTGGTAATTAGGATTGCCTTTCCCATTGGTCGGCCGGAGTGTAATTATTAATTAACTAACTGGCAGCATCGGCTGCTGGTCAGTGGTGGCTCCAACCTCCATCCTCCATCGGCCATCGTCCATCGGCCATCGTCCATCTATCAAATTAAAGTGAAACGCTAGCCATGTCCCAGCCAATTTCCGTTACCATGTCGGAACCGTAGCGGAAATGTTTGCAAATTCATTTGCCAAACGGCTTCGTCTAACACCCAACTGAATTGCTTTACACGGGACCAGGCCAGGCTTTTATTATTGTTTCTCTCTTCTCGGTTTTTTGGGTTTTGTGTTTTTGTTTTAGTTTGCTCCTGCTCCTCATCCTGCTCCCGCTCCTGCTTCTCCCGCTCCTGCTCCTGCTGCTCCTCCTGCTGCCCGCAGAGTGTCACAAAATTGGGTTTTCGGCTGATGCAATTTCGCTGCGAGCCGGAAGTTGCATGTGTCACATGGAAAGTGGGTGGACAAGTTGTTGGTTAACGTCCTGACATCCTGTCAACCGTCACTCGCAAAAATGCAGACCTCAAATCTGGGATAACCCTTTACATATCCGAATCAAATTACAGATTTTCGGAAATATATTTGCGAATTTTTTTTAGTAACTTTTAAAATGATGAAATTATTAATCAAATATTTACATATCATTTTTTTTTTTTTTTTTTGACAAACTATTTGTGAATGATACTTTTTTTTGGAACTTGGACTTTTATGTAGTCCATATGAGAATAAAAATATTATTACTTACATAATAGTTTTTAATTATGAATTCATATTTCTTTTAAGTAAATGAATTTAAATAATTTATAAGAATCATAAGCGTGACATTTTTTTTAGATTCAATTTTTCGAGTGTGGCTTCGTGGTTGACAGGGCTATATTTTATCCAGTTTCATTTCAATTTTAACTGCAGTTGATGCAGCGTTTCAATTTGTCAGCCACTTGGATGAGGAAAATGGGAAAAGGAAAACGGAAAACGGAGAACTGGTAGGGAGAGGGTGATGGAGAGGGTGGCGAGGGGTGGAGGTGCAGTGCAGTGGAAAGATAAATCTTCATTAATGTTGTTATTAATATTTATTGACGCAGATGCAGCGACAGGGGAGAAGGAGATAAAGAGAGAGGGAGAGAAAAGAGGGAGAAGGGAAGAGGGTGGGTGGTGTTGCAACATCAACTAATGCTACTCAAGCGGATCCCACTCAGCGGGAAATGTCAAATTAGCCTGCCCCATAAATAATGCAACTCCCAACGGCGCACTTTGGCCTCAACCTAAAGCCCGCGAATTCCCGCCTCCCTAGAGTTCACATACTCTCAAAAAACTACATATAAATATATATATATATATATATCTGCATATATATATATGAAATATGTGTTTATGCTCTGTTTGATATGACATTTACCGTGTTCCTTTTCATCCCAAATGCATTTTGCTGACATTAAAGATTCAAGGGAATGCAGATTCCCCGGGAGCCAACTCAAACTGAAAGTGGTTCATCAACGGGAATAATTTCGGAAACGGTTGAGCACATTCCGGGGCCTACAGAAGAAGAGAAAAAACCCAACAACAAAAATCCGGGGAAACAAAAAACTTTTTGAACTTGTTGCACGGCCTGGTGGCTCTTATTGAAATTGATTAAGTTTATTTACTCGGCTCGTTTCGCCCATTTGCGAGGCTATTTATACAACGTGGCAAATTCAAGGACCCCGCCGCAGCAGGACGAGGTGCAGGGGCAGGAGTGGGGAGGGGGAGAGGATTCATGGAGGCACGGAAAAAGGGGCCAAGTCTGCCAACATTGTATGGCAATATTTTCCGGCTTAATTAAATTGTTCACAGCACACTTGCTGCGGAAGTGCAGCAGCAGGGGGGCGGCTGGGCGTACCAGGGGGGCGGGGCTGGCGCACAAGGCAGCAAATTAAAGCCAACAAAGGGCAACTCAAGCTGCCTTAAACTGTGGCAGCAGCAGCAGAAGCAGCAAGCAAGAATTTGCAATTATTATCGATTGTTGTTGGTTGCCAGCATAAATTCATTAATTGGATGGCCGAACTTCCAGCAGCAGCAGCAGATACATTTCATAAAATGCTGGCCAAAATGTAGAAAATTCGATTATCTAAACATTTTTGGGAATAAATTTTCTATAAGAAAATTGAGATAAAAATCGTTGAATACAAATATATATTTTTTCCTAGCAAATAATTATTATTGCCCTCATTAATATCTGTGTTTTTATGAAATTTCAACCCCTCCTAATTTTCCAAGCGCAATGATTGTTTTTATTGCATTTGCGAACTTTTTTGCGAATGGCGTTTTTTTTATTATTGTTAGACTGTTATTTTATCATTTACACATATTTCATCTACAAAAAAAGTTGCATAATTCAGTGGAAATAATTTTTTGTGAAACAACACTAAATTGAGTTTTATTGACAATTGAATTTAGAAAAAAAGGGAAGAAATTCACAAGAATTAATTGGTGTGAATAACGAATTTTGGAGCAAAGTTTTTCAAATGGAAATAGTTTATTAAAATATTGACTGTAAAGAGAAAGACTTAATTTAATTTGTCAACTGATTAATGAAGTTATAAAAAGGTAGCTGGAAGTACTTAATTGTGTCACATTTGATGAAGTTTTAAACTACTTTACAGAATGCTGGTCGAATATACTTCCTGTTTATTTAAATATTTATAAACCGTACAACAAATTGTTTATGAGCAAAAGAGTAATTGAAATTAGCGATGCTAGAAATACCTTAACTTAATAAAAATCTGTACTAATGAAGAACTTTCCCTGGATTTTCTGTTGCAGGTTCCGGAGCGAGTGAGGGCGATGAACGCCAGCATCAAGCTGCTGTTGATTGTGCGTGAGCCAGTGACCCGGGCAATTTCCGACTACACGCAGCTGAGAAGCCATGCGGCGACAGCCATCCTACCTTTGGCCGAGGGCCCGAACCCCTATCCGAGTCCCAATCCAAATTCCAGTCCGAGGGAGAGCTCAGGAGGTGGGGCGACGGGCAGTGCAGCTGCAGCTTCTGCATCATCATCTGCCAAGATGCCAACGCAATCGCTGCTGTATGCCAAACTGCAGTCGGCCCGCGGGTACGACAATGCCCTGGTGGGTGGCAGTGGGGCAGGTGCCAAGGAGACCAAAACCAAGACGGGATCTGCGGCCAGGCGACAGCCGGGTGGCGGAGGCGGAGGCGCAGGAGGAGGCGGCAGTGGAGCAGCAGCGATGACCACGACAACGATGTCGCCAATGGCGAGCGCCGCCCAACTGGCAGCCAAGTAAGTGAAGTGAACTGAGACTGCCACCCATGCCACCGTCCGGCGAGTCCTTTTGCATCCTCCCGCTGCTGCTTGACATGCAAATGAAATGCAAACTGCAAATGAAAGTTGCCCAAAATGCGATGCTTGTCCTTGGCTCTGGCTGCGGTTCCCTTTCCCCCGTTTGCCCATCTCGTCATGATGTTGAAACTTTCCTGTTGCGGCATCACTTGTTGACAGAGGGCGGGGGGAGGTGCAAAGGAGGTGCCAAGCAGCGAAGGAGCAAAGGACTCTGTTTAACATTGGTTGCGGAGTGGCGGAAGGTGGCGGTGCTCTGCTCATTTGCAGCTGCTGCCAATTCAATTTGCCCTCCCTGTCGAAAGGGGGTGGGGGGGGAGTTAAGATTTAAGGTCCTTACTCATCCCCAAACCAACCCATCCACCCACTCGTTCGCAGGTCCTTCGAGGAGCTGGCCATATTTCCCAATGGCACCGTTAACGAGGCTTATCGACCGCTCAGCATCTCCATGTACCATGTCCACCTCCATCGCTGGCTGGAGGTCTTTCCGCGCGAACAGCTCCTGGTGGTCAACGGTGATCGCCTCATCGAGGATCCAGTCTCTCAGCTGAAGCGCATCGAGGCCTTTTTGGGTGAGTTGGGGCAACTTCTTTAAGGTTTGATTAATAAATTCTCAATTATTAATTTTCCCATTACTATTATTATACCCTTGCAGAGGGTATTATAATTTTGACCAGAAGTTTGCAACGCAGTGAAGGAGACATTTCCGACCCTATAAAGTATATATATTCTTGATCAGCATCACCAGCCGAGTCGATCTAGCCATGTCCGTCTGTCCGTCTGTCTGTCCGTCTGTCCGTCTGTCCGTCTGTCGGTTGCTATGTAAACTAGTCCCTCAGTTTTAAAGCTATCAGGCTGAAACTTTGCACCGACCCTTCAATCTGTTGCAGTTAGTATATAAGTCGGAACGGCCGGAATCGGAACACTAGATCACGTAGCTGCCATAGGAACGATTGGGAAAAACAGCCATAAATTCGCCATTCTTAAAGGTTTTTTATTTATTTCTTGGTAAACTCTATTTAATAGCAATAATAACATATCCTAAAAGTTTCATTAAAATCGGACCACTATATCCTATAGCTGCCATAGGAACTATGGGAAAAAATGGGTCATTGACCATAACTCTGGTGTTTTTCAAGATAATTAATTCATTCTTGATAAAAACCGTTTTCATAGACAGTAAAGCCTTTTTAGAAATTTAAAAACCCAAAAATCGGATTACTATATCCTATATCCTATATATCAATCAAACGATTGAACGGTTGAAAAGCAACTAGCCTGCAAGGGTATTCTAAGCTTCGGGTACCGAAGCTAGCCTTCCTTTCTTGTTACTACTATTTTCGTATACAATTTTCATAGTTTATGATCTTCAAATTTTATTTAGAGATTTAAAAGCAAAGTCCTGAAACTAAGGAATTTCTACTTATAGTTTTTTAAACATGTTGGCATATTTTTTTAGATTTCCTTAAATTCTTAAAAGGTAATTTCTAGGAACCTAATTATGAATTTTAAATCTTTGGTTCTTTGATCTTTGATATTGAAAAGTGAGAGTGAATTTAATGTTAAAATAAATACGATAAACCTCAAACTAAAATTTATATCAATAATGCTTTGTTTTGTTTTTGTTTATTCAAATATATAATACATATAATGGATACATTTAATTATTGTTTAATTTTATATTTCAATCCCCTTTCAGGCATCGAGCACCGTGTGAAGAGCGAGCACTTTTACTTTAACGAGACCAAGGGCTTCTATTGCCTCCGATACGACAATGGCGATCGGTGTCTGAGAGAGACCAAGGGCCGGAAGCATCCGCATGTGAATCCCGTGGTGGTCTCCCGATTGCGCAAGTTCTTCGCCGAGTACAATCAACGCTTCTACGAACTGGTGGGCGAGGATCTCGGCTGGCCGGAGGAATAAGGTGGTAAGGTAGTAGCCAGGACGGGACTGGACCTTCTGGGGGGCTGCATCGACTGCAATTGGAAACTGCTTTTTGTGTTGGCTGGCAGCCAATAAATCTACCGTTGGTGGTCAACTGCAACGGCGATTTAATTACAAGGAGCCCGGCGCTGGCAAACAAAGAACGAGAGAAAAATCATGGCAAAAGTTTTCCAGGATCCAGGACCGCATACAGGACCTCCGTTACACATACTTTTCCGTTGCATACTTTCGCTGAGGGCGGCGCGCAATATTTCTGCCTGGCCGCGTCGAGCAGCTCTGACAGTTCAATTATGCTCGCGTATTGAAAAATTGCATTCCTATTTGAGCAAGCCAACCGCCAGCCCATCCCGGATGCCCAAGCCCAGGCCCAGGCCCAACGCCAACCCAATCCTGCCCTGCCACATGCAAATTTGCCTTCGCACCCAGCCTGGGCTCCAAAAGAAAGAACAAGGAGCAGATACAACAAAAATATCGTAAAATAAACTGCACGCATTTTGCTGTGCAGCAGGCCATGAAAATGCATGTGTGTGTGTGTGGCACCACACATATACACAAAGAGATATATATATATATATATCGTGTATAGCGAAATATAAAAGCAATATCTACATGATGTTCGAAGGTTACACGTTTTCTACATATGTTCAATTTCTCTCTCTCCAAAGGAGCGTGTGTGTGTGTGTGTTAGTGTGTTTGAGTGGTTGAGTGTGTGTGTGCGTTGAGTTGGAGTATCTGGGAGAGCGCATAAAAATTAATTAAGCAACTAAATGTGATTTTATAGCCCGTAAGTATAGGAGAAATTGAAAATGATTGCGCTGGATGTTGGGAGTGGGAGTTGGAGAGGGGGAATATCAACGTGCGGATGGGGAAATGGAAATTGTATTTAGACTAACAGTCGGCTGAATTAAATGTGTGCGTAAATGAAGGGATAAAGAAGTAAACTAAAACATATCAATATATATACATACATATATATATATATATACACTAAAATATACAACATATCAGAGCCACTCGCGAGGTACTCGACATACTGAAATATGATTGAACTAAGGCAATTCCGAACATTATGTTACAAATCAGAAAAGCTAAACCAACCATGAAATCGAAACATATCAGCTGCAATCGTCAGCATAAAACATACACATATACATATATATATGTATACAAGGATTATATATATATACACTGGCATATCTATATATATATATTATATACAAAACGTATCTTAGACCGTAAGTCGAGCATCAAATTTGTTGTAAATGATTTTGATTTTTTGACCTAGTTTGTAGCGAGCGATGTGTCACTGAATCGTCATAGACAAACTTCTAGTTGAATTTACCCGAATCCTAGGTTAATGATGCACTGCCTCAAAAAGTATTTAGATAATTATACCGCACCCACTTAGCCAATAAGTTTATCAAAGATATGTACTTTTTTCATACAAGCGATTTTTAAGCCAGATTATTTGGTATTCCTAGACGAGAGAACCCAAATCAATTACGGCAACTCTACCTATAGATAAACCTAATATATATATATTATACATCAGCTTATCAGCTGTTTGGCTAAAAGTTTAAACATTTCGTAAAACATATCAAACTCAATGTGAAGAAACTCAACCCTAGGCTAAAAATATCCCCGTGACGATCCATCCAATTTCGGTTTACACCTATGTATCTACATTTAATATATATATGGTATAAAGATGTATACCTCCCCACTTTGGTTCGAGTACCAACTCTTAGGGATCTTCAGCACAGAAAACTCGACTAGCGCTTAACCAACAAACTGAAATACTAAACAGCAAATAGACTATGAAATGTATAAACCTTGTTTTTAACAGTTTATCTCCTTATATATACAAACATATCCAGCTGATCTCTCAACGACAAAGGAACCACGAAAGGAATGAAACTAACCAAGCAATATAAAGTCAAAGCAAGACTGAAGGTCCTCCGCAGAATATTTTATTCTTCTCATTTTTTGTTTTTAGTATGGATTAATTTACGTATTCGATTCTGAAAACCAAACAAAAACCAAATATAGTAGCAAAGACAACGAAAATTTCTAATTTGTTTATATTTTTATACAGAAGCGAAACATGCATTAGCCGAAATCCAAAAACAAAACAAAACAAAAACAAAAAACAACCAAATGGCGACTTTAGAAAGTTCCATTTTAAATATAAATTAAAGTAATGCGAAATTATATATTATATATATTAATATATCCAAAGAGCAATTTGTAGTTGCATTTTGTCCTCGAACTTGAACTACGCCAATTGCATACAAAATACATATCAAAAGTTTAACTCAACTCTAGATCCTCCATTGATATTGATATATTGATATTATTGATGTATTGTCTACTTAAATTGAACGTGCAAAACTCAACAACTATAATGTACCTTAAAAATCAACTCTCTATTTCTTTAACTCTAACTCTAACGATAACTCAACTCTTGCAACTTATTCAAACTTTCAATGTACATAAAAAAAAAAGAATTCGAAAATACAAAAAAAAAAAAATACAAAATACAAAACAAAAACGAAATAAATTCGCATAGAAATTTAACAAATTGTAATAAAACCATCAAAGAATCAACATTTTAAGCTATGGAAAATTTTACGCATGCAATAAATAAATGTAATTCGAAAAAAGATTCAATTTCAAGTGTTTTATTAATGGCTAATATATTAGTTATACAAATTACTTACAATTATTCTACATGAGCTTTTGGAGACATTTTTCCTTATTTGGACACAAACCATTGCAAAAGGGGACAACTACTTTTTTTTATATATTTCTTTTAATTAAAAGATTCCTTATTGTTCCATATTCCATATTGTTTTAACCCATTATTAGTATTCCAAAATTTAGTTCTTGATTTAGGCAACTAAAATATTTTTTATTTACATCGAATCATTGGACATTAAAAGCTCTCAAACTATCAGAGCGAAAGCTTCTCGCCGAGACCTCTATAATTTTCCACCCGATTTCAGTTGCATTTTTGCTATTCTCTGAATCAGTTGTCAAGCTTCAGTTACTTTATTTACGATTCTAATTATACTCGTTTTTATAGTATATATTTCATATATACTAATTTAAACTGGTTTAAGTGGTTTCATGGTTTGATACGAGTTCATAATGTGGAAAAGTATTGTGAAAACTAGGAAAATTCCGGGACATCCCGGCTATCAGCTGTTTTTTGTTAGGGACTTTTCAGTGGGTGGAATACTCGCTCAGCAGGTGAGTGAGCGGAAAATTGTGAGAGCACAAAAAGCTTTCAGAGAGCAATTATTGTTTACAAACAAATAATATGATTTGTATTACTTAACAGCAGCAATTTGAAGTTGCGGAGACGGCAACTCCTCGATTAGATGAGAAATGGCAACAGGCAAGGACCTACAAAGAAATGCCAGGACCTAGTATCCTTCGCATGTTATCGTATTTTTTGCCGGGAGGTAATTTTGGGGAATTTTCCTATATAGTTTCCATAAATTATATGTCAGATCCGATCGCTTCTCTTTCCTTTAAACAAAATCTGAATTTAACAAATCAGGAAATGTGATTGTTTTCCAAAATAATTATTAATTATTAATTATTAAATCGGGTTTGAAATCCGAAAGATTATATCTATTATTCTATTAGATATATTACTCAAGATATTATTATTCCCTGATTAAATATTGTAATTTTCCTCCATTTCCCCCTTATAGGCGCCTTGCGCAATACAAACCTGATCCAGATGAACCGACGTATGCGGGAGATGTATGGCGATATATATAGTATTCCAGGAATGATGGGCAAAGCGAACGTTGTCTTCACCTATAATCCAGAAGATTTTGAGGTAACATATCGCAACGAAGGCATTTGGCCCATTCGTGTTGGCCTGGAGAGCTTCAGTTATTACCGGAAAGTGAAAAGACCAGATGTCTTTGGGGGCATTGGAGGCCTGGTATCTGAGTAAGTTCGGGTTTTATTTGTATCCCTAAGATATATACTAAATGAGATGCCATTTCAGACAGGGTCAGGCCTGGGCGGATATACGCAACAAGGTGAATCCGGTGCTGATGAAAGTGCAAAATGTTAGGCAAAATCTGCCGCAACTGGATCTGATAGCCAGGGAATTTGTGGACAAGTAGGAAGGATAATCATCATTTCGTAGGATAAATACCAATAATAATTCTTGACTTTCCTTCTTAGATTGGAAACCCAACTGGATCCTGAGACCCACCACCTGAAGGTTGACTTCTCGGATCAATTGAAAAACTGGGCCTTCGAGTCCATTAGCTATGTGGCTTTAAATGTCCGAATGGGCTTGCTTACCGATCAACCGGATCCGAATGCCTCCCGGTTGGCCCACCACATGGGGGAGTTCTTCAACTACAGCTTCAAGTACGATGTCCAACCCTCGATTTGGCCCTATTACAAGACGCCAGGCTTCAAGGAATTCCTGAAAACCTACGATAATATAACCGACATCATATCGAACTACATGGAGAAGGCCATGGAAAAGTTCGAGTTCAAAGATGACGGGCAGACGAAATGCGTTTTGGAGCAGCTTCTGAGACTCAACAAAAAAGTGGCGGTGGTGATGGTTATGGACATGTTGATGGCGGGAATCGACACGGTATGAAAAAGGGATTTTCCTAAACTCAAACTATTTTCTAACTTTCCCTTTCAGACCTCCTCGGCTTTGCTGACAATTCTCTATCACCTTTCCCGCAATCCCGCCAAGCAGGATCAACTGCGTCGGGAGCTGTTTCGCATATTGCCGGAGAGGAATGTCTCTCTGACCGATGAGAACACCAAGAATATGCCTTATTTGCGGGCCTGCATCAAGGAGGGCCTGCGCATCACCTCCATTACGCCGGGGAACTTTCGCGTTACCACCAAGGATTTGGTCCTCTCCGGTTATCAAGTGCCCCGAGGCACTGGCGTTCTGATGGGTGTCCTCGAGCTATCCAATAGCGATGAGTACTTTGCCAGGAGTGCCGACTTCCTACCCGAACGATGGCTAAAATCGGATTCTGTTCCTGGTGTTCAAGCCTGTCCGGAGGCTCGTAGCCGGAATCCTTTTGTGTACCTGCCCTTCGGATTTGGACCGCGCACTTGCATTGGCAAGCGAATTGCCGAACTGGAGATTGAGACCCTATTGGTGCGTTTACTGAGGAACTACAAGATCAGCTGGTTGCCCGAGACTCCAATGCAGTACGAAAGCACCATTATCCTATCGCCTTGCGGGGACATACGATTCCAACTGGAGCCTGTGTGATAATCCTTGAATATATAAAAAACTTCCGATGATAATCGATACTCATCGATTATTAGCGATTAGTAAATCTACTCTGTTTATATGATTTGTATGTGATATATAAATTTCTATGCTCAAGTATATACAGCTGATTGAGTTCAGAGATTTACTCGCAGTATTCACTAACAATATGGGAATATGTAAAAAAGTAGCAAAAAAAACCGAAAGCTAATTGGAAGGAAAATCGAAGGATATATGGGGTGGATATATGTCCATCCTTTAGCGTCGATTGCGTCCACCGCGATAGCGTTGGTGGGAGTGGTTCTGTCGCTGGTGATTCTGATGATTCTGCGGCTGATGTTGATGCTGAGATTGCTGAGATTGGGGCTGAGTTGGCTCTGGTTCGGAATTTTCCGGCAGAGTCGTCTTCGGCGATTCAGTGGCGGGATTCTTCAGCTCCGACGTGGGAGTGGAGTGGGCTAAAGAAGGGAAAATATTTTAAAAATTAAAGAAACTTCCAATTTCCCTGCTTATTTACTTGCCCAGGACGGATTGAATGCTGGCATTCTTAAGTAGAGCCTGAGTTCCAAGGCTGGTATTGAAGCAAGTGGGTGATCCTGTGTGGTTAAAAAAGAATCCATTATAATCCAAGTGATATATAATATAATGATATAGTTAAGGTAGGACAGAGACCCACCGATTGGGCTATAGAAAATGTCTTCGGAGGAGGTGGCAGGAGTTAGGGTGTCGACAATGGGATAGTTGTTGGACAGTTGTTGGGCAGTTAGTGTGGCAGCCAGCTCGAGGATCTGTTCGGCCTGGGGATCTGGGATCGGGGTGAGTACGGGATCTCTTTGGTAGACAGTGCTTCCAGTTTGGCTACTGCCACTGGTGCTGGTGCAGCTTTCGTCATCATCTTCTTCTTCGGTTTCATCGTTTTCGGTCTGGGATTGGGGTTGAGGATCGGTTTGGGTTTGGGATACGGGTTCAGGTTGGAGATCTGGTTGGGGATCAGTGCTGGCTGTTGTGTTTGAACACATGCACGGAGTAACAGAAACAGAGACAGAATACTAACGTTAAAATGTTAATTAGAAGCACGAGGTGCGATTCTCTCGCCAGTTACCTGCAGCTGCCGTGTTGTTCAGGAGCCGGATGTCCATCTTGGCGGCACTCACATGTCCTGGCGATGATTTCCACTGATCCTCCTCCTTCCGCTGGTTGACTGATTGATTCATTTGGTGGGGGCGGGGGTGAAAAGAGGGGAGAAACAGAGAGAGATTCGAGGTCAGCTAATGAAACGAGGGGCCAGACTCACAAGACGAGAGACTTGGTTGGGATTTGGTTTTTGGGTGCTGCAATGGTTGCTGGATGATGGGTCTACGGGAAATGACTGAATCGCATTGTGGTATCGGTATTGTATTGTATTTCATGACAACGTTTCAAGTTCAGTTTTCATCTACGCTTAAATCGATATTCGATACTTGGTGTTAACCTAGACTTAGGGGGCTATGCACGAGAGTCTTAATAATGTTCAAGTTCAATGTCCATTACCAACATCCGCCTGCTCCTTGTCGTTGTTGCCATTGGTAGCTACTGCTGCTGACTTGGGTGCTGGCTTTGCTGGTGCTGGCTTCGCATTCAGCTTCCCCTGATCTTTGTTTTCCTTGTCCTCGGCCTTGTGCACTCCGTTTTCCACAACGGCGGAACCGCCAGTCTTTGGCTTGTCCTGGTGGAAATGGCCTTTAGGATTTATTTTATATATATTTTCCGATTCTTTACCTGATTGGCATTCCTTTCCGCCTCGTCGCTGCTGATCTCCTCGCTGGAATGGCTTTCCGAGCTGCTGTCCGAGCTGCTGCTGGTCTCCTCCTCCTCCTCGGGATTTGGCACAAAGTCGGAATCGTCCTCGGAGTTCTCGTTGGCGTACTTGGCCAGCATCTGCTCAATGGTCAGGTTGTGGTCGGCTTCGGTACTGCCCTCTTCCTCCCGAGGACGCTTGTGGACAGCCGGACTGGTTTGGGTGGTCTGAAAGTAAGTATCGGGGATTTCATAAACCTAAGTTGGGAATTCCCATGTTTGTTGTAGCCCTACCTGCTCCATGTTGCGTACGGTAAAGAGTCGCCCGCTGTTGGCCCGCTGCACTCCCGGGCGACACATGGCCCGCGAGAACCACTGGGTAAGCTTCTGGGTCAGACCCTTGCCACTGCCGTAGGACCCTGCCTCCTGCTGGCGCTGCCGCAACACTTTTAGGCCCTGAACTCGAATCGCCCGAAGTTTGCGCCGCCGGGTCTGTATAAAGTAGACCATGTCCGAGGGGGAAATGGGACCATTGCCAATCATTAGGGCGGCCACCGACAACCAAATGCGAGTGAGGCGCAGCAAGACGATGAGCAACAGGAAAGGACCCCAGGGCAAAGGGCGCTCCAAGGGCACATCAGATTTCTCTGAAGAGGGTTTGAACTTTAGAGCTGCCTGTGTTGGATATGGTATGGGGACTGGCTCACCCTGGGGCAAACTCCACTTGGCCGTATCCTCGATCATCCGCAGAGCACGGTCCGATCGCTCGATCACGAATTGTCCAATCCGTGTGCTCGCAAACCGCTCCGCCTGCTCCCGAACCCGATCGTAGAAGTTGTGCGTCTTCTGCAGTTCGCTGACTTCATCCTCGTCGATATGATCGGGATGCTGATCTTTGGCTCCCGTCACTGTTCCCGTCTCTTGTGCCATTGCGCTGATAAAGACATAAATGTTTTATTGGATTTTACTCCACAGAGATTATAGAGTCGAGATTATGTGATGAGAATTTTAAAATCATTGTTTAATTCTTTTTATATTACCAACTAAATACCAAAAAGATTTAACAATCTGTTATCGCATTTATAAAGAGCCATGATTTGCTAATTTAATCATTTTATTCAAACAATTTGTCAAACAATAGTTTAAATAATTTCAAGAGGTAATGCTAAAATTTAACTAGTACGATATCAAAGTATGAAATGTTACGAAACCAAATTACCTTTTTAAAACAAATGATTTAAGTGGTTCTGCTCTAATATCTGAGTACATCCATTAAAATTTAATTTTTTAAAACACAATTTCGTTGCAATTAATCATATAAATTTAATTACCCGAAAATCAAAAAGATCGACGGTATTTCGGCACATATTCTTTATTCTTTATGGCGCTTTAATTTGTGCAAATTACTAGGGCAGTCGTAAAGGTATCCGTGCGGATCGGATCGGTTCGGATGGGATCAGATTCGGATTTAGATTTGGATTCGGATTCGGATTGAGATCGGACTTGGCGCGTGATTACCGGCTGAACAAACCGGGGAATTGGGTACTGTAGGTAATAGATTTTATAAACCTGACGAGGCGAGGTCGTCTGCCAGTGGAACCGAAAGTGGATCGGCACTTGCTCGCACTTGTTCCAGACCGAGATTGGGATTGAGAATCGCTTCGGTTTTTTGTTGCTGCCGTCTGGCAAAACTTATAGTCGCTAGCTATATGTATGTATAGTAATTCATGTTTTTCGCCGCCAATGACTAACGGCAAAAAAATTAAGCAAAGATGACCGGCGGCAGCATCCGCAGAAGCAGCAACAAAAATCAAAACAAATTAAGTAATATAAAATTAGACCAACTGAACTTTGCACGATTCTCCAGCGCCGGGAGGAGGAATAGTTCTGGACAGTGATTACGGGAGATCTCCGTCTCGGAACTTTCGCAATCGTGGTGTGGGTGAGGTTATTGGATAGGTTATTGCTGATTTGAATCGATCTGAATTGGTATGAGAATCTCTTACAGTTTAGTGCTTAATCTACATCGTGAATTCAATTGCCTTGTTACTTTTTAGCTTACTTCCCATAAATTAAAAATTTTATGTGCTGGCTTGGCTTTGTTGATAGCCATTCCCATGCTTACGCTGGGCGAGATGAGATGAGATGAAAGAAATCTGGCATATAATATAAAGTTACACAAGCATCGCATTGATTTATTTTATACGTATTTATAGCCGCTTATTGCATCGCCCAGAAAAATACGCGAATTCTCAATTCTCAATTAAATAACAAAAAAGAAATAATAATACAATTATCAAAAAAATTTGTTGGCGGGATCAAAGTGTATCTCCATAAAATGCAAATGTTCTCGCACAGCGCAGTGGAAATATGTGGAAACCAAAACCCCGGATGGACAGTGTAACGAGGCATGGAAATGCAAGAAGTTCCAGAGATGTGGAACCAGAGTGGAAAGCGAGTGGACGGAGAAGCGAAAGTATAAAGTGCAAGGCACTGGAACGGAACCCTAGCTGATAACGGTAGTTTCGCTTTCCTGCAATGGCGCCCGCGAATCAGCGAACATAAAGCATGACCACTTACCGGTATTTTATTTCCCTTTTTTTCCTCTTCAGCTCCTTCAGTTGAGATAATATTAAAAAACTTTTTTGAAACCCTCGTTCCTGCCGCAAAGTTTCA
This sequence comes from Drosophila setifemur, assembly GCA_021224005.1. Classification (NCBI taxonomy): domain Eukaryota; kingdom Metazoa; phylum Arthropoda; class Insecta; order Diptera; family Drosophilidae; genus Drosophila; species Drosophila setifemur. Next base: position 5,273,420 of record JAJJHY010005742.1, read on the forward strand.
ATATTTACAGTTTTTTTTAGGCTTGCTTAATTGGTTCTGCGAAAATTACTTGGAGAAAAACTTTTCCAAATCTGTTCTCTAAATTCGAGACCAACGAGCTCAGGCTCCAAGCTTGCGGCTGCACAACTCCCGAGTGACTGACCAACGTTTCTGGATTTCGGAGCTCTCGAGCCGAGGAATCGGCTTGGATTCGTTCCCGAGCCGAGCGATAGTGTCATCTGTCAAACACCTTGCTTCCAGCTCTCTCACTCTCTCTCTCGCATTATCTCTTTCGAGATCTTCTTGCTTTCCGCCTCTCTCTCTTTGATAATTTGGAAAGTTTGAGCACTATTAATAAGCTGTAAAAGTTCTGAGACATTTTTGGGATCACACTTTAAGAAGTGAAAGGAAGGAAGGAGGAAAAAATATATTAAGAGATTCAATTGTTAAAGTTAATATAATTTAAAAATATTAATATTAAATGAAATATATACATATATACGGTAAAATTTTGTATTCTTCTGATAAAATATTACAGAAAATAATCCATCCATCAAGATCAATTTTCGTGCAGATAAGTTTTCAGTGTAAAATACTTGCAGTAAAGCGCATTAAATTTGTTGATAATCCCGTTTAAAGTGTCCTTTAAAAGCTCTGGAGCAAAGCTATGCGCTATAAGTAGGTTGGAACACGCAAAGGGGTTTCCCTCGGGAAGAGTTAAAAAAAAAACTGTTAAGCGTAAAGCTAACCTCAACATCAACAAATTAAAGCGTCCGTTTATTGGTATTAAAGTCAATCACCAATGACAATCATGTTTACCTGGTTTTGTTTATCGTATTTGAGTGGAGGGTCCACTTCACTCCCCCCCCACGCCGAGGCTTTCCGAATTATTAACGAGCCACTCGACTGCGTTCCACTCAAATTTCGCATTTTCGCTCAGCGAAGGGTGAGCTTTCGGGAGCCCTGAAACCGAGAAAAGCTCTTGGCGAGCGTTCAGTTGCGCGAAAACTCTCCACGGCGACGGACGGAAAAAGCGGTCGGGCGTTGCGCTCCATCTCGCTCACACGCGCCTTCTGTGAAAACCAGTGAATTTTCCCGCTCCCTCTTTCCCTTTTCGCGAAGTTCTGGAACTACAACCATTACCCGATTTCCCCCGTTTTTCAACCCATTCATCTCGCGTGTGTGTTTCCAAAAAAAAAAAAATAAATGAAATAAAAGCAGAGAAAGGAAAATCAAAAAAAATAAAAGCGAAAAGTTTAACCCTGTGCAGTGTTTTGTGAAAATATTTGGGAATAGCATTGAAATCACAGGTAGCGCGGAGGAGGAGGAGGAGGCCGAGGAGAACAACAGCCAACAAGGAAAACTCGGAAAATCGGGAAGGATGTAGTCGCGAAATTAGATTGCACTAGTCTTGGTGACCTCTCTCTCTCTCGCACACACTGACGCCCACCCAGCGCCTATCTGTCAGGATGTGTAAGTGTTGGATCCGAAATAAAAACGTTTTGGCTTCCGCGATTGCCATTGATAAGCTAACATCCCATTCAGCTGGCTAACGCAAACTCTACCTGCGACAGCTGTATTTTTATTTTGTATTTTTAAGCGGCCCCCACGAAACACGCCAAAACCTTATCCTTTTGGGTCCTTGGTCCTTGGTGCTTGACTAACTCCCTTTGATGCTGGTAGCACTCGAGCAGCTGAGCCGTGTTTGGAAAGCCAACGCCGCACAATTTGGCCAGCTATTTTTATGCGGGTTGAAGTGCGGCTTTGGCTAAATTAGTTTGTGCATAAATTTTGCCACGCCAAAATGGGGTGGGGGGATTGATAAGTATGCGGAGAGCAAACAATAACAACAAAAAAAACCAACAACAACAAGTTCGTTTAATATAAGGGAATGGCAAATGATTCTCAAGACATTGTTGGGATCCTTTTCTCACCTGTTTAAATATTAAAACCTTGCTCTAAGTTATGTGGGCAGAAAAAAATATTTTGTTTTTGGCTTTATAAAAGAATAAGGAATACAAAATTTGAATTAAGATTGCGGTTGTTTATTAAATATTATTTATTATGGGTCTATTTAATTAAGTAAAATAAATAAAATGATTTCTAAAGGTATATTACTTCGCTAATGAACTGATTGAATAATTTAACTAATGATTTAAAATTAACCCTTTTTGGAAAAATTAAACGAACAAATGAGAAAGGATATAGTTAAAAAAGTGCATTCTTACATATATAACACATATTTATTAAAAATACTACAATAATACGTTAAGGAATTGCTTATAAAGCCCGAAAAAATATTTTCAAGCTACTCAAAATATATCGGGGAATAAAAAAGCCTCCAAGTCATATCACCGAACTCATCGCACACCCCTCGCCATGATTTTGGCGCCATGTCAGCAAGGGTTAGGACCGATAACCTCAGGGGCCACCTTTTGGAAGCCCTCACGCACAGGTTCCGCGGATGTTCCGCAATAGGAATTGCTGCTGTTCGGCACGGCTGTTATGGCGTCTTTGCATGCCGCTGCGCTTCCGGTTCACACACACACACACTCACACACACACATGCATAGACACGCTCGCAGTTCGAACTCACACACAGATACACAGACACGCAAATACACTCGATGGCCAGAGCTACAGGGCTAAAATGAATGGCCAACATATTGCTGTTCAGTTCGGTTTGTACTCGTACATATATATATTCAGTTCTCTGTCTAGATGTCGCGTGCTATTTGCCTGATATAGTTTTTAATTATCGCTTGGCGCTCATTTCTCAGTTCCCGCTCTCCCTTCCCTTGCTTTCCCCTTGCCCCTGGGCATCATTAATTTGTTCCTGTTTATGTGGCCATTTGACAATTCAACATCTTGGCCGGGGTGGAAAATCGTCGCCACTGGTGGCCTCGAACTGTCTGCCCTTTTCCCTCGTTCATTTCTCTTGATTGAAATGGCAGCCTCCATCTGCAAATTACCGAACATAAAGTCCTAGAATCGAACAAAGCATTTGTCGAGCACGAACGCATAAATTGGTTTAGCAGAACAGGACTTTTCCACAGATGAAAATGAAGTCAGTGTAGAGTTTCAAAGTGAAGACCATTTGGGAAAGTTCTACTCACATATCTGGCAAAAAAAAAGAAAGAAAAATGGCAAGAGAAAGAACCACTTTGCGTTGCAGTGACAAGTTTCATTTTACTGCATCACTTGGCTGTTGCACAGAGAGAAAAATGTCTTAAAAACGTAATTATAATTTAATAAGAATGCATTTATTTAATTAAAAATTAAACATTTATTTGATAAAAAGAAAATGTTTAAAAGAATATTTAATAATCCTTTGCTTTGCTTACAAGAGAACATTTTACAAAAAACAAAATATTTTAATCATTAAAGTTTGCATTTTCCATGTTGTTTTACATATTTTTAAACATGTTTTTATTATATTATTGTGATTTCTTTATTAATTTAAAAATATTTTTAAACATTTTTTTTCTTTTTAGGGAGAAAGAAGGTGCATTTTCTTTGTAAGAAGCCAGTTATTACTATATTATTTTATCGGGGTTTGTGAAAAATGTTTTTAATTATCAACCGACTTATCAAAGTCGGTGGCTATCGAAAATAAATATAGATATCAGTTTATCAGATATGAGCATTATAAAAATGGTTTGAGGTCAAAACATATCATAGCTCACTTTTGTTGAAATGTTTTTTGCGTGTGGAGTCTGGTCTTCCCTTGTTGATTGTTGTTGTTAGCTGCCATGCTGTAATTACTTGGCCCCGAAATGGCTGGCCCACAAAGGTAACCCAGTTAATTAAAATGAAAGCTTCGGGCCAACGAGTATTGTGGCTCCCTGGCCTGGCTCCAGCTCCAGCTCCACTATGTATCTCCAGGATTCTCTGATTCTCTCCCTCGGGCACACACACACACACACAAACGCACAGATAAACACACGTTAGCACGCACATCAGACAGACTCTGGGTAATCCCAGCTTTTTAGAGACTCTTATGAGGCATCACTCGGTGTAAGCCAGGCCATCAAAAAAGCTGGCGTCATCCCGTTTAATTTCATCATTATCCTGGCAGTTAATTAAGCCAGCATTCTGGATCAGCTGCATTTATGAGCTGTCCATCAGCGGGGCCGGCAGCGGGTATACGCAATCTACATAAAGTGCTGCCATTGAGAGACCCCACCATTGCTTTGCATTTCTAAGGAGTGTGTGGTGGCCAAATAAGGACAAACTTCGCATAAATAATCCATGCATAATTCAGCTCTCCAAACTGAAACGCACAAAAAAAATATCAAAATCGCTGGCTGTGGGGCTGGGCTGGTCTGGTGACCAGGAATATATATAAAATGGAAATGCCATGAATAATTCACAGTGGCAACAACAAATTGAGGGAAAATCATTTATCCAAGAGAGAGAGCTGTGCATCGATGAGAAAATGCAAATCAAAGTTAAGGAATTTCCCATCGAAGTTCAAGTAACTCGAGGCAGATGTTTTCTTTCGATATTTTTTTTCTTGTTTTTTTTTTTTGTTTTTATTCCGACAGCACCGAAATGTGCTAATTATGAATTACCGCTCCATATGGCCGCCGAAATATCTTGCGTTGGTCTAAGGCAAATATAACAAGGCGCACAACAAAAGTTCATTCATTCCGTTTCGTTGTTTCGTGTTTGGGATACACCTGGTCGCCCACCTGGATATCCAAAAAATAGCGCCTCGCAAGCCCTGACAAGCGATTAAACTTTGGGGCTGTGATAAGCCCAGTTGCGGTTCGTTGCGTGCTCGGTGTACATGATAATCGAGACCACAACAAACTCGCACAGTTTGGGCTGGGCCACAGTCGGGCCACGCTAAAAGCAACAATAGCCGGCGAAAAAAAAGAAACAGCGGGGTTCCCAGACAGCTGCATGTCGCCAATTTCGTATGAATGGGTATCCTGGTGACGTCATTTCTAACTATACATACATATATACACATGTACTTTTTTATGTGGCCAATAAGCCAAAGGGCAGAAAAAGACTTGAGGCGAACAAAGAAAAACTTTTGATATGATACATAGAGAGAAATTTTGTCGGCTTTCTTTTGACGGAGATGGTTTACTATATTAGATTATATATGATTATACTCTTTTCCATTTAAATTATAATACATTTTATTATTTACAAATTTATATTATATTTATATTCTTTAAATTTACATCTAAGAAATTAATATTTTAGGGGAATGAAAACCTTCGTTAAATATTTATCATAAGATATAACTGAAAACAATTCGATTAACATTATGCAGCTTCTAATTATTACTTATTATTTATCTCTCCTAAAAGTACACTTAATTGATAAATCGATTTGTTTACATTAAATGTACCCTCAATTATTACCCAAAAAAAAAAAATCAAATATTGCCAAGTTTTTCGCTATATGCTCCCACCTAAAAATAGAATAGCGCAAATGTCAGCAAAAGTCAACAGGTGAGCGCTGGGAAAGAGAGGAAAACCAAAATAGGGAAAGTGAAACAGAGAAAGGGATATTAGTGCCATATGACACTTACTGACCCATGTCTAAATAATTGATGTGTGACCTCGAGCTTGATTTATTGACCAACGTTGTGATACAAGGCCCGTGCACCATGTCAAATCCATAATTGATGTCTGATGTTGCCTTCACATTACTCCGATTACGCAGTTTCATTTCCGATATGGAGGCGTGTGCATGATACGGCTAAAACAAACCGAAAAAGGTAAACAGTAATGACTTTGCCTTCATTCGGCATAAAGGGATATATGTATTTACGTTAATAAGGAATTTCATTACTTGGGCCGTAAAAGGCGGCGGTAAAAAATGCCCTTTTTTTATGCTTATCGAAAGCACGTACCATCAGATGTGATCATTAGGCCAAACGAAATGCCGCTCGGCATTGTTAATGGTATTAAATGGGACGTCCACATGGCGTATGTGCGATATTCTGCAGGAACTTTCACTTGCTTTTTGTTCCCCCTGACTCAAGGTTTATGGGTACGAAACTTTTCGGCTCGACGCCCAAAAGTTGGCTAATTGCAGCACCAGCCAACGCTCAACGCTCAAGTAAATTTATTTCCAAGAGCACTTCAGCTCAAGACGCCCCAAAAGTATGCAACAGAAAAAATACGCCACACACTGGTGGCCCAAGTATTAGTCACAGCTCTGCTGGTTTGTTTACCTCGCAAATAAAACCACGAACAAACCAAGAACAAACCCAAATGAAACATGTGCGTGTGAAAGTTATAGTGGGCAAACGACAGAACAAAGTGCTCCCCCAGGAATAGTTGCGGCACTTGGCAAATAACCGAGAATTACTTGGGTGCGGCGCCACACCTCGTTGTGGGCAAGGGAAAATCTGCAGTTTCCGGTCAGAGTGAGTCCTGCATTAAATTAATGAAAATTATTCGTACGACTATATATGCAAAAGCGGACAATTGCACAAGAGCCGTCAGTTACGGCATTGGTGGTTTGTCCTTGCCCGCTCTGGTAGCCCCAAAAGGATTTGGCACTACTCTCCCGCCCCGCCCCGCCCCGCCCCGACTTGACTTTCATTCATTAAAACAAAAATGCAGAAAGTGCTCGGACGGGACTCGGAATCTCGGCGAGTAAAATGTCGAAGAAAATTCCGAAAACGACAAAGCTCTTTTTTATTCGGGGTGCGTAAAGCTCTGTAGTTGGTGTAGTTAAGCCAGCACTCACACATTTGCATCTTTTTATGACGCCATCGTTGGATGCTTTTCCAATTTGCGCGGCATCAGAGGGAAATAAAACCAGCTGCAGCATCGCAGGACATTATTAATGCAGGAGGGCAAAGCCGGCATCCGCAAACCACCAAGTAACACCCGCAGCCACCCATCACCGGCACCACCCACCCACACTCGCACCCACATTCACATTCACCTCAATGCCAAGCACCACCCAAGCACATGCATTCATATTCGGAGCACACAATGTATCTGTATCTGTCTGCACGTACTCAGGAAGAAATTATTATTCATACTTTTTAATCAATGGAAATTCGGAATTTACCATTGAATAAAAAACAAAGCTTAAGAAGTATGAAAATAATTGAAAGTATATTAAATTTAAAACAACTTCTAAATTCATAAATATAACATTTTATATTGTGTGTAATTTATAGAAGTATTTAATATTTGATAATTAAATATTCGCAAACTAAGAATATGTTTTCCTTAACAAAGAAATTCTCCATATTTTAATAGAAAATATTGATTAGTTCCTAGGAGAAAATATGGCTCTATATGAATCTGAAATAATTTTTAAAGTACTAAAAACCTTTCCAAAAACTATTCCTAATTAATCCTTTTACTTATATAAAGAACATATTTGTTTGTAAATATGCCAAACAAACATTATTTGTATTTCAATGGGTGTCAAGTTCAATTTAATTATTAATCTCAAAATTTTCTGAGTGTGTATCTGCTCTGGTGTGCGGCATCGTTAACAAAAACAAATGCCGAAGGAGAGAGATGTGGATGGGGATGGTTTTTGGGGCGGGGGGGGGGGGGCTTGGTTGAAGTGTGGGGGGTGGAACCGTAACGACACCCAGCGAATCCGAATCTGGGAATCCGAAAGCAAAGCAGTCTTCTAGGGGCCCTGCCAGCGTGCAGTTCGCCAAACTTGTTTGCTCCGCTTCCGAAACTCGCAAAAATATCTCCAGCCAGTGATTTATGTGTGCCATAATTCCATAAAAATCTGGAGGAAAAAAAAACTATTAGATAGATATATTTGCTACTTGCGTGTGCGAAACCCGAAAATACACCGCAATAAGCTGTCAATGGCATTTACGTAGTTCAACCTTTGGTTTCAACCCGATCGAACGACCGAACGGTGGCAATCAAGAAGAAGTGCTGTAATCATTTATTTATTTCAATTTACTCGGTTTCCCGCGTGGTGGCCATGACATGCAACCGTTGCATCTACGCGGCTCGTTCAACAAATCCTCCAAGAAGCCACACACCTTTGCTTTGGGCCATCGAATTAATAAAATATTCCCGGCCACAGGTAAAGGGCGTGAATAAGGGGGAAAATCGTTGGGAAACAGTAAAGAAAATCCATTTATTATGCTTGCAAATATTGAAATAATCCAACTGCCTGTCAGTGTTTCAGCCGAAAATAGATTGGTGTGAGATCGGAATAACATTAAATGAGCGGTTTATAAAATAGATCAAATAAATAATTATTAATAAATGTTGGGAAGATTTACAAATAATAAGAAATTATTTTGAATAAGGGAAATTTTTTAGAATCAATATTTCAAATATTCCGAACAAAATAGCAAACTGAAATTCCTCATAATTCTCTCCCATAAATAATACTAATTGTACAATAGGGAATAAAGCAAACGAGTGCAATTCTCGGCATGACAGTGAATATATATTTTCCCGATTCTACTTGCGTGACACGTTCTGAAAATGCTGAAATATTTGCGCTCTATTTTCGCTGACCGCATCGACAAATGGCAAGAATCATTCCGCTTGCCTATTATTGCCTTTGGGATCTCATAATTTTTATAATTAAGACAATCGCGTAGTGCTGTGATGTCATGAATGGCAAATTGGTTGGATTGGAAGACGCTCAAATTACAGTTTGTAGGTGGGCCTGGTCCTGGACATACATATATGTGTATATATATACCTATGTTGGATTGCTTATCATCGTGGGTTGTTAAATCGATTGTGGGAGTTGCGTGTCCTTGGGAATAGCACCTCATTGTGTTTGTTTTTCTGGACTTTTTTTTTTGCCAGCACGCATCCACTACGTTGACCAGGTGGAGGAGGACCAGGAGCCGGAGGATCTCCACCGACAGCTTCAACCGGGCATTGCCACACCTCCGCTCCGGATTTCGCCACATGGCTCCCCCCACTTGCAGCAGGCCCAGCGCTTGGGCAAGCATCTCAGCAAATCCGCCTCGGAGCTGAATGGTCACGATTGCCATCACAACGAATCGCCGCACATATCACCCAAGCGGGCCAAGAGTGCCGTGGCTCAGCACCTCAGTGGTTCGGGTGGCGGCTCCGGGGGCGTGGCCGGCGGCGTGGGTGTACTCCAGAAGACCCACGGATTTTTCAACAACCTGAGACACCGGTGGAGTCGGACGAAGAGCAAAGACCGCCTCGGTCGCAAGTCCCCCAGCGATTTCCTCGAGGAGAGCACTGACTATGCGGCGGACTACAGTTCGGAGAGCAGTTCAGTGACCCAATCCCCTAGACACCGGAGCACCACCATCGGTGGTTCACCGCTGGCGAGGGAGTTCCGGGCCACAGCCAAGATGGCACAGGTTATCCAGCGATTCGGCGGCTCCATGGAGGGCAGGATTGATGAGCACCCGGAAAATGGTGGTCCCGGTTCTGGCCATCCCCCGGAACTGACCACCCAGCAGCAGTTGGAGGCTTTGCAGGTGAGTCTCTCAACCCTTGGAAATAAATGTTTGTTAATTTTGGAAAATATATAGTACTACATTTTGAATCAAGAATACATAATGCATTTTTGATACAATAAGAGAATATATTTTCCTAAATTAATAGACATTTTTTCCCACCACAATTTCCCATTTTTCCGCTGAGCTTTGAATATGATTTTCGTAAGAATTGGCTTCTCAGATTTTCCCGCCTTTTTCTTTATGCAATGGCACTAACTCGGTCAATTGTGAAATTTCCATTTTTACGCTTTTTCAACGACTCGCTGTGCTGCACAACTTTAACTAACTGAAAATGCAAATGAAAATGAAAATTCAAATGAAAATGAATATGCAACATCGATTCACCATTATCGATTCACTATCGATCGATCAGGCCGCTGAGCTGCGTCGCAAGCGCGAAGCCCAATTACGTCAATTCGTCTTCTTTCAGCTGCGCGTGCATCTCAAATCCGGCACTGACCTGGTGGCCATGGACAAAAATGGTGAGAAGAATGCCTCCCCGAAAACCACCAACCACACAACCATCCAACCACACAACCACCCAACCACCAACCCATTACCCCCCAAGGCACCTTGGTGCTTAATCAAGTCCATGTCACAATGAACGCCCAGCGACTGCAGCGAGAAATTTTCTTTTGTTTTCACTTCTGCCGCAGGATTGAGTGATCCTTATGTTAAGTTCAAGGTCGGCGGCAGGCTACTCCACAAGTCTCGCACCATCCACCGGGAGCTGAACCCTGTGTGGGACGAGGTCTTCATCGTGCCCATCGAGGACCCCTTCCAGCCCATTATCGTCAAGGTGAGATTCATTTGGTTTATCTACAAATTTATATCGTTTATTTTATAATGCTAGGTGGTTAAAATTTAATTATCTTGGTTTAAACTCATATCTTTATCACCTAAAGTAAAGATAAAATTTTATGGAAGAGTTCCCCAAATATAGTTTTAGTTCATGGACATAAAAAATAGGTTTCCCCCGATAATAGTTGTAATAGCGAGACATATTTTATTTATCTCGTTTCTTTTATAATGTTAGGTGGTTAACATTTAAATATTGTAGTTAAAACTCGTATCTTTAACACCTCAATAATAGCTGCATAGAATTGAAGAGTTCTCAATATATAGTTTTAGTTCATGGACATTATAAATAGGTTTCCCCCGATAATAGTGAGAGAATTCTGGTTTATCCAAAAAAGTTATAGGACATATTTTATTTACCTCGTTTATTTTATAATGTTAGGTGGTTAAAAGTTAATTATCAGGATTAAAACTCATATCTTTATTACCTCACAAATAGCTGCATATAATTGAAGAGTTCTCCAAATATAGTTAAGGTTCTTGGCCACCAATAATAGTTTTCCCCCGATAAGCGAAAAAAACATATCCGAGACTTTTCCACTTGGTAGCGTGGCCGAGCGGTCTAAGGCGCTGGTTTAAGGCACCAGTCTCCTCGGAGGCGTGGGTTCGAATCCCACCGCTGCCATCAGGGGATTTCCTTTATTTTATCTTTTGTGTATTGTATAAAAACAAACTAGCAAACTGAATCAGCAACAGCCTTGAAATTGTTTTATCTTATCCCGAGGGAAAAATAACTCTTCCTGTTTGTAGTTTTCCACGAAATTTAAGCCAAATCTATTGGGAATCGGGTCAACCCTGTTTAGGGTTTTAAACATATTTGCTTTAACACTTTTATCTATAAAATATTTATGGTAAATGCTGATAAGTTTGATGATATTAAAGTCGCATTTAAAATATATCAAAATAAGGCTCAATATTAAAATAATCATGCAACAGTAAGCTACTTATAAAATACATAGAAAAAGATGTTTTTTTTATGTATTATTCAAAGGTTAAAAATAACTTTAGAAATGTAAAATTTTATTTGTTTTATTTAAAAAAAAAACAATAAGCAATTGAGAGTATTTTCTTTACCAAATTTTCCACCATGTACTCGAATGTGGCAATTGAAACAGCCAGAATCCCAGAGCCAATCCCAAAACCACTAATCGAAATAAATTTTCGATTCACTTCCCCCCTCTAACCGGCAGGTCTTCGACTACGATTGGGGATTGCAGGACGACTTCATGGGCTCGGCAAAGCTGGATTTAACCCAATTGGAATTGGGCAAGGCCGAGGACATCCACCTGCAGCTGTGCGATAGCGGCGGAAATGGTGAAGGCGGCATGGGCGAGATACTCATCAATTTGACGCTGTGGCCGCGCAGCCAGGAGGATAAGGAAATGGTGAGTGTCATTCATAAATCTGTTCGCTATATTGTTCGGTCGATGGTCGGTGGGTATATGTACGAGTATATGGTGGCGGGAAACTGAAGGGACAGGCGGAAGCAGCTCGTCTGGGCCATCAATCAGCCCTTCACCCGTGAGCTCAACGATTGTCTCGCTCGCTACCTTTTGTCTTCTGGCCTTCTTAATTGCCTTTCGACAAAACCTCCCTCCCTCAATTGTGGCTTGAATGAATCGTTTATACCAAGGCAGACACTTATTTTATTAGCGTTCGGTTACCCACAAGCTTTATTTATGGATCATCGAAGTTAGCTTCGATTGGTTTCAATGGGATTGGGTTTCATTATTTCCCTGTTAACACACATGAGACTTAAACTTTGATCCGAACCGGAGTTCAGGTGAAAAGTGTTAACCGAATTTTAACTGCCAGAAACTCATCGTGACTAGGACTGATTCGGGTGTGAGCGAGACAGAGCAACGATCGCTCAAACGAAAAGTAACGAAAAGCTCGAAAAGTGGAGCTGATATTCGCTTTATCTCTCAGCGAAGGCGCTTTCAAAGCAAACAAATGACAACGGGGAAAATACAATGAAAGCGGGGGGAATAAGAGAATAAGAGAAAGTCGAAGAGGAAATACCCTTTAACAATGGAGGAATTTATTTTGATAGGTATACAAAATGTTAACAACAAAATTTTAAAGTAATGTTTACCTAAAATAGGAATTTTTAACTAATTAATTACAAGTTCTTTGAAAGTTCCTTAAATTCATTTCTCTGATTTTATATCCTCCAGAAACTGGCTTATACGTTGTATCTCTGCATTGTATCTTTAAACCTTATATTTAAAAAACCATTATAAATGGATTTATGAATTTTAAATTGCTTTAAAATATATTTACCAACCATTTTCCTTTCTAAAAATAAAATTAACATTATGCTTTTAAATTTAGGAATATTGTAATCATATACGAAGTATCTATTTATTTGTTGTTCAAGATCGTTAAAAATGCGAATAATATTCCAACACCCCTCCCCTTGGTAATCCTCCTTAATATCTCATGCACTTTATGAACTCTAGCCTAGCATACCCCATTCACCCCTCAATTAGCATTATTTTGTCTCGCAATCGCATTTGCAATGACTCCCCGGCAAGACCTCGTTCACAATGGCTTTAGTCACTCTTGGAGCGCCGAGAGAGCTAAGTGCGGCTTTGAGTTGTGTTCGGTGGCAATTCGGGTTTGTTTGTAATTCACCGTCCGTCTGGCTGGCTGGGGGATTGCCGATCATGTTGGGCAACAATTGGCCTGGTTGCAAGCGGGCACCTCGCATGGTGATCAAACATGTGAGGCGCCAGCGGGAGGAGTTGCGGGACCACCTGGAGCAGGGACGCGACGAGCTGCTGGAGGTGGCCGAAGCTCATTTTCCGGAATTGTTACAGCACTTTCAGCGCAACTCGAAACTGGCCGAGTCATCGAAGCGGCTGAAGTCGCAGATCTGGAGCTCGGTTGTTACCATTCTGCTGGTTAAGGCCAAGGACTTACCACTCGCCGAAGATGGCAGTAAGCTCAATGACACGCACTTTAAATTTAGGTGAGTGGCGATTTACGGAAGGTACTTAAATTATTTCGATATCTTAATTAATAATATTATGTATTTCAATTGGAATTTGATTAGAGGGGTTATTGATACTCCAATAAATTAGTCTTTGTTTAAATCAAACCAAAGGAATATAATTCAACAAAACAAATTTAATAAAATTTTGTGTGAACGAACTTTGATTCTTCTTATCACAAATCACAAAATTTGTACTAATTTTAATTTTTTTTTGTACAATGTACAATTACATTGATCGTCCATTAATGATTTTGCAATTCATGAATTTTTTTTATATTTTTAAATCAATGTTAATCTGTCTGGCATTCACTTAAAAAATAATTTATAAATATTTTTTATAAAGAAGAAACGATTTGAATTTTGAGTTATAAACCAGGTCTCCCGTTTTCCATTTAGATTGGGCAATGAAAAGTACAAGAGCAAGTCTTCCTGGACGGAACGCTGGCTGGAGCAGTTCGATCTCCACCTATTCGATGAGGACCAAAACCTGGAGTTGGCCCTCTGGAATCGGAATACGCTCTACGGCAAGGCCATAATCGATTTGAGTGTTTTCCAACGCGAAAATACGCATGGCATATGGAAGCCCCTGGAGGATTGTCCGGGTGAAGTCCATCTAATGCTCACGATTAGTGGAACCACGGCCTTGGAGACGATCAGCGATCTGAAGGCCTTCAAGGAGGATCCGCGTGAGGCGCAGTTGCTGAATGATCGTTACAGATTCATCCGCTGCCTGCAGAATCTTCGGGATGTGGGTCATCTCACGGTGAAGGTTTTCGGAGCCACGGGACTGGCTGCAGCCGACATAGGTGGCAAATCGGATCCCTTCTGTGTGCTGGAGCTGGGAAATGCCCGTCTGCAAACCCAAACGGAGTACAAGACCCTCACTCCCAATTGGAATAAGATTTTTACTTTGTAAGTCGAATTATATTCAATTACTTAAAGATTTAATTAATTAGTTTAATAATATTTCTTTTTAGCAACGTGAAGGACATCACCCAGGTGCTGGAGATCACCGTCTTCGATGAGGATCGCGATCATCGGGTTGAGTTTCTGGGCAAGCTGGTCATTCCCCTGCTCCGCATCAAAAGTGGTGTCAAACGTTGGTACACGCTGAAGGACAAGAATCTCTGTGTCCGAGCCAAGGGGAATTCGCCACAAATCCAACTGGAGTTGACCGTGGTTTGGAACGAGGTCCGAGCCGTTTGCCGGGCCTTGCAGCCCAAGGAGGAGAAACTCATCCAGCAGGAGGCCAAGTTCAAGAGGCAACTCTTTCTGCGAAACGTGAACCGGTTGAAGGAGATTATCATGGATATCCTAGATGCAGCCCGCTATGTGCAGTGAGTTGGGACTTAAATATATATATTTAACAGGTAATACTTATATATTTTAGGAGCTGCTTTGAGTGGGAGTCTCCAGTGCGCTCCAGCATTGCTTTTGTCCTGTGGATTGTGGCCTGTGTCTACGGTGATCTGGATACAGTGCCCCTGGTTCTGTTACTCATCATACTCAAGTAGGTGGACATAAAGTTATTTAACAATTCCTGAATTAATTTCTCTGATCATCTAGAAACTGGCTTGTCCGCTGGATCACAGGCACTACAGATGCCTCTGCCGGTCACTATGACTACGAGTACGATGAGGACGACGACGATGACAAGGAGAAGGAGGAGAAGAAGTCCATTAAGGAGCGATTACAGGCCATCCAGGAAGTTTCCCAGACCGTTCAGAATACCATAGGTTATCTGGCCTCGCTGGGAGAAAGCACCATTAAGTAAGCTCCATTTTTTATAAGAATATACTTAATTAATTAATAATAATTTTGATTTAAATGTAACCCCCCCCAGCACGTTCAACTTTTCCGTCCCCGAGCTAACCTGGCTGGCTGTGGTCTTACTATTGGGAGCCATTCTGGTCCTGCATTTTATCCCGCTCCGCTGGTTGCTGCTCTTCTGGGGCCTGATGAAGTTCTCCAGGCGCTTGTTGAGACCGAATACCATACCCAACAACGAGCTATTGGACTTCCTATCACGAGTGCCCGATGACGAGGAGATTGTGAGTATTGTTTATAGATTCAAAATCAAACATAATGATATATATTTTCAAACAAAGTTTACTTTGAATATTTATCAAATAAGATGATTTTTGATTTCAAACATACATTCTTAAATAACTTAAACTTTGATTATTTATTAAATTCCATGTGAGGATAGAAGTCGGAAATATGTAAAAAATTATTTATTGTATTCAAACCATTAAATCGTATTTAAAATTTATATTTATTACCAACTATTTTCTTTTTGCAGAACCAATATCGAGAGCTGCCACCATCGGCGGCCACCGATCAGGCCCGCAACAATCCGAAGAAGAAACTTAAGGGATCATAGTCCATAACCAGCGCTGATGCGGCACTGGCGAATCTCTCGCTGTCGCAGTCCAGCGCAACTGGGAGTGGAGGGGGTGGGGGTGGGGGACAAGGGACAAGGCAGCAGCAGCTGATGCAACGCTTCCGGGCCAATACCAGCCAGCTGAAGCAGAAGTTTGGCCAGGCCAAGAGCCTCAGTCTGAGCCATAGCGAATTCAATTAGACACCAAAGTTAGGCAGTTAAGGACATTTAGGGCAGCACCACCCACTAAAACATCAACAAAATGCAACACCAAAATCAACATCAACTCAATTCAATTCGATTCGATTCTTTTCAACGCGACTCAATTATGCAGCACAAAGTTTGCTTTACTTATTTTCCTAGAACTATATACTATACATATATATATATATACACGAATATGGATGTACATGTAGGCAAAAATCTAACTATTTACACAAAATCGATACTGTACAGACACGATGAGATAGCAAAAAACAAAAAAAAAATAAGATATATATATAGGACTCTATTGAAACATTGCATGTACCTAAGGTAACCTCTCTCAAAGATCTATTCGAATATTTACCAAGAACTCAACTCAACTACCAGATTCCTTTTGCGCGAATCCAAATGCGATTAATTGTTTGTATTGTGTATTTCAATTTGTGATATTTTCAAAGAATTTTGCAACTAGGCTTACAACTTATGTGACTTAAACCACGGAAGCTCCAAAACCGCACCGAAGTTTCCCCCAAACTCCATTTACAATTTACCACTCGATTGCACTCGACTCGTTTAAGGATGCTTCTTCATTTATATACCCTATACATATATATATATACCTAATCCTAATCCTAAAGCTAAAGCCCAACTAAATGTATTGTATTAATTTGGATTGTTCAAAAACGTTTTGCTAAACTTTATATTTATATTTATTAACTATTAACTATGTCTAGGATAATCAGCTCGTAAAGGCCCCGGCCCAGCCATATAAATTTAAACAAATTAAATTAAATTAAATTGAAATCAATTGCTACTGTAATCCACTCCGATTAATCCATTTGATAAATTTTAGATAGTTCAACTATTTTATACCCCACAGATGAGCAACAACAAAGTTTTTATATACATACCGAACTCAATTAATTATTTAGCACCTAAGTTAAGTTTGTTATTTTTCAATATATACTTATATATGTATACATATGATGGCAAAAATAATAAAAAGATATTTTTGGATTTCGCTCAAAATAAAAAAAAAAAAATGTGCTGGCTTCTCAAACTGTTGGGCGATTGTCACTCAAACAGTTCCGTGCTTCCCAAACCTCTGTTTGGATGCAAAACTGTAGGTTTTCGTTTAATTCATTTAAATAGCAGTACAAGGCTTTTTATCTTTGTTTGTTTTGCTGAAATGTTTGTTTATTTAACACTCAAGCTTTCAAGTGATGGAATTATCTGTAGATAGAAATGGGGGGTTTTGTACACAACCATAAAAATAAAATCAGCTTTTAGAGACTACTTATCAGTTAACAATTATGCAATGCAAACAAACTTTTCCACTCAGGATGATAAACGAAGCATATATATATAAACATATAGGAAAATGGCAAAAGATAAATCAAAACAGTAGCTAATAAACAAAATTGTCATTCTTCATTAGATCGTAAATATCGGAGAAATCCCTGCTGCCAAAATCCTGGGTAATTAATGAAGTGTAGATCCTGTGGGTCAGCAAGCCCATTGGAATCGGGGAACTTGAAGAGTTAGCTATATCACAGACCAGATCCAGATCTTTGTTGATCAAGGATATAGGCACTCTATTGGCTTGTGTGGTTGCCGCAATCCCTGGCACTGGATTGTAAAACTCTGAAGTCCAACAGCGGCCAGTGGAGGAGTTGAGTATCTCGGCAAACAGTTTGGGATTAAGACCTTGTCTGATGGCCAGGTTCATGGTTTCCGATACGCCAACCATGGAAATGGCCAGCATCATATTGTTGCAGAGCTTGGCACACTGACCCATTCCATGGCTACCGCAGTGGATTACACGTTTACCCATGCACTCGAGGATTTTTGTGACATCTTCAAACTCCTGCCCAGTTCCGCCCACCATGAATGTGAGGGTGGCCTGCTCCGCACCAGGAACCCCACCAGAAACTGGAGCATCAATAAAGCGGGCTCCCTTTCCAGTGATCCTCTTCTGCAGGCTCCTCACCAGATCCGGGGAGATCGTGGAGGAGTCAATGAAGATTGTGTCCTGGTTAACGCCTTCAGTGATAATTTCCTCATAAGTGGAATCCACAATGGCGTTATTGGGCAGCATGGTGATAACAAATTCTGAGTTATTGGCCAATTCGTTCGTTCTGGAGTAAACTGTGGCTCCCTTTGCCTTTAGATTATCGCAAGCAGCTTTGGAAATATCGTAAACATGTAGATCATGTCCAGCCTTTAGCAGATTTGTGGCCATATGTCCACCCATATGGCCTAGGCCAATAAAGCCAACTCTTGACATGTTCCGAGTGTTTTTCCAGGCTTCAATATTAAGTTGTCTTAGAATTCGATATCCCTTGGCAAAATTCATCGTTCCGCCGGTTGAAATCTTAAAACAGAATATTAATTATTTTAGTTTATCAGTATATCTTATACCACCAAGATATAATTTCACCATCTCAATAACAAACCAAAAAGTGATTTCTTGAATTTACACCTATTAAAGGCTTTCAAATTAGCGTCCTTTGATTAATTAAATAGAGTAGTGGACTCTAAAAACAAACTCAACAGAATGAATTGTGATTTCTTTTGGGGGTCCGACTAGGCTAAAGATAAACAAATAACACACATCTCTATCAATTTTGAAGAATGCTCTAATTAAACGGGTTTTTAAAATAAATACAAAGGTTTAAACTACATACAAAGGAAAGTTTATTCTCATCGTAAACAACCAGCATTAGCTGAGTGCCTCTAAAACCTTAAGATCTTATGCTACGCAGCTAAAACCGCGGCTGCCAAACTGTGAGCTTTCATCGCACACGCCATGCAAAATGCTCACAAAATAATATTTTTAAGTTTTCAAGATGTTTGTTTTGCTCGATTCTCTGTTTACCTGGAGAGCTTTGCGAATCAAAAAACAATTGCCATGCCAGGGTAATCGGAATCTCACGCCACGAGCACTGGAGAGATAAGCCACCTACCTCCGTCCGATCTTATAGTAAATTATATATATAAACTGTATTTGCTGGGGTCGCAATAAAACAAATCCAACATCTGTGCAAAAGACGCTTATCAGCTCCCGAACGCCACTCGTCGTCGTCTGACGATCCCCAGACCAGACCAGAGCAGACCAGCCCACGATTACGCAACCCGTCGAATGGAACTTTTTTCGTCTCTATTTCTTTTATTTTTACGTTCCCCTCTACGATGGAGAAACACAACTTTAACTTAATCATTAAACAATATTCTTGGGTTGAATTAAAGTTGTATTGCACATTCGTACGTTGAATTATGATTAGGGAAGCCCTCAGATTGAACTTCCTAACTTAGTTTAGATAAATGCAAGACTGGTGTGGTTCGGATACGGGTATCTGGATCCCAGACTCTTAATATAACCTACAGGCTGAACTTCTCCTTCCTCATGAGGTCGTACACCACGGAGAAGTCCTTGTTGCCCAGTCCCTTCTCGCACAGCATGGTGTACACCTTGTGGGCCATCGCTCCCAGGGGGATGGGTGTGTTCGTGGACTTGGCCACTCCCTCGGCCAGACCCAGATCCTTGTTGATCAGGGCCGAGGAGAAGCCGCCGGCGTAGTCCCTGCACGCGGGGGCAGTGGCACAGATGCCGGGCACCGGGTTGTACACCTCCGAGGACCAGCAACGTCCGGTGGAGGAGTTGATGATCTCCGCGAAGACCTTGGCGTCCAGACCCTGACGGACGGCCAGGTTCATGGCCTCCGAAACGCCGATCATCGCGATGCCCAACATCATGTTGTTGCACAGCTTGGCGGCCTGGCCCATTCCATAGACGCCGCAGTGGGTGATCTTCTTGCCCATGCACTCGAGGACGGCCTTAACGGCATTGTACTCCTCCTCGGTGCCTCCCACCATGAAGGTGAGGGTGGCCTGCTCGGCCCCAGGAACTCCTCCAGAAACGGGAGCATCAATGAAGCGGGCTCCCTTGCCACTGACCTTCTTCTGCAGGCTCTTCACCAGATCCGGTGAGATCGTGGAGGAGTCAATGAAGATGGTGTCCTTGTTAACGCCATTGGCGGTCATCTCATCGTAGGAGGCCTCCACAATGGCATTATTCGGCAGCATGGTGATCACGAAGTCTGAGTTTTTGGCCAGCTCAGCGGTCTGGGTGTAGACAGTGGCTCCCTTGGCCGCCAGACCTTCGCAGGCCGGCTTGGAGATGTCAAAGACATGGAGCTTGTGGCCGGCCTTAATCAGATTGCTGGCCATGTTGGCTCCCATGTTGCCCAGGCCCACGAAACCGATGTTCTTGGAGCCACCCTGAGTGGACATGGCGCGGACCAGGGTCTGGGTCCAGGCGCTCATCATGGCGGGGGAAATCACACGTAGCGACATGGCTGCCAAGGAGAAAATTTAAAATATATATATATTCGTTAGATATGTTATGCAATCGGGTACCCACCTGTTTGGCAGGAAATCTGGGCAAGAGAACTGAAATAATGCGAACGTTCTATGTGATCGGACCAGAAGTCAGAAGCACACTGTTCGGTGCTTGGTGCCAAGTCACATAATTTCACTTCGTTCCAGAAATGGCCAAAGAGTTGTCGAGTCTATTAAAGTTGCACAAAAAGGAATTAGCAAACCAAAAATTACCATATATAAAATTTTGTATTAAACAGAGTCTTTCCAATGCTTAGCAATAAATAAATATGCATTTATGCATTTTTAAAAAATTTTATGCTTAAATTTCTAAGAAATAAAATAACAAAAATGGGCATTCTGTAAAGTAATTATTGAATAAAAAAAATTTTTTAAATATTCTTTTTGTTAGTGTAGTGAGTTCTATCAGCGCTCCGGCAACTCTGTCTCTGATCAAAACAAGTTCTCGATCGGGCTTGCTCTCTTTCTCTCTGATATCTATACATATAGGTATATAAACATACATATGTACACACATATATGTATAGATAAGCACTTATATTCCAGTGCCGCTGTCGAAAGCTTTTCTGTTCATTCCAACGCTTTTGTGTGATTTATGTTTATTCTTTTCTTTTTTGACAGGCGCGTGCCCTTCGTTGTTGTTTTCTTAATCGGCAAGCGAAAAACTTTCGATTTCATTTACTTTCATTGACCTTCAGCAATTGAGGGGCCTGTGTGTTTGTAGAGAGAGAGAGCGAGAGCACCCAGAAATTGTGGGTGTGTCCGTGGCTCTCAAACTGTAAGCTTTCACAATCTTTTTGCCGGCTTTCGGTTTTTCAATTAATTTGTTTATTTGTGGAAATAAAAGCTGTTGGCTGCTGTTCTTTGATCAATTTAATTTGCAATAATTTATTTCATTTTTCTCCCCAGCGAACTTTTGTCAGTTCATTGCCTTTTGGTTGGGTAAATGAATGACAAGCTCGAGGATCGCGCTTCCATTGCGTGAATTATCGTGCATAACTAAATTCGCACGAGCAATTTCAAAACTGATGTTTCGTTTTACACTCACAATAAAAAGAATATGTATCATAATTATTCAAGAGTTAAAAAAACCCAAACAAATATTTCCTTAAAATTATAAAACAAATATTGAACAAAAAATGTTATATACATTTTGTAGGAATATTATAAATGACAAAGAGTTATGAATTTATTAAATTGTAGAATATCAGAATAAATTTAAGAAACATTTTGAATGTTAAAATTTTGTTATTATTTGAAGTTGTTATTGAAAGAAGAGCATATAAAATTCGTATTGTTATTAATGTTTTCTTTTTTGCACCTTTTCTTTCTTTGCCAATACTTGATCCCACAATAAACAATTGGATGTTTCGCGATTTTGTTTTCTTGCGCTATTTTTTATCACTACTCCCCCCAACTTCAATTGAGAGATCAATTGGGAGATAGTTTTGGCACCCCAAAAATTGTACAATGGTCATAAGGTTTCTTTGCTGTTTGTTGTTGTTGTTGTTGTTTTGGTTTATGTTGTTGTGTACATAAAAATCGACATGCATGAAATTGCAACTGCTCGGGCTGCGTTTCGCAAAATCTCGGCCAATTTACGGCCCGCCTGTCGATGGCCTGGATCTTACGCAATCCGGACTCCGCTGTCAGCGCCGGCGTCAACGTCGTTATGTTTTATCAAAAAGAAAACACCAGAAGCACACCGAAAAAAAAACTAGGTCACCAATCAATGCATCTCAATTAGAGATCTTTCTAAGGTTTGCCAAATCATTTCGAAAGGGATTTGAGAGGTCCTAATAATATCTATAAAATAATGTTTGGGCTTTCGCAATTCGGTGTCAAAATAAAATCAATTAATTTTGAATTTAAATAATATAACAAATAAGCATATTTAAAATTACAATTTAAAGCAATTTGAATTTATTTAATATGTTTTAAATTGAATTCTATTGCATGGAAAATAAATCGATGCCCCTAATTTCATGTTTAAAAGTATCTCTTGATATTATGTATTGTAAAATAAATTGCCGCTAGCAACTATAATATACTTTGAAAATATCGATTATATGTATATTTTTTCTCCAACCATATATATTAATAATCCCTCTTCATTACATAAAATTATTTCTTAGTGCAATGTCGACCACAATCCAGAGAACCAGTAAAGCGGAATTTTGCGAGGTAAATTCAATCTTTAAGATTGCTATGTGTGCCGCCTTCGTCTTCGCCGGCGATGAATTTGGTGATTTATCTGTGGCAGAGCGCGTCTGCAGCATCCGCCAACGTGCAAAGACGACGACGACGACGAAGATCGCTTAAGTGCATTTCAATTTGGGGAGTGGAGCGAATCGAGATCGCGACAATGGCGCAAAATTCATCATCCCAAATGGGACATCATCGGTTGCCCAGCAGCGCCGACTTACATAATCGGTTGTCAATTGTCAAGATACAAATACAGCCACATCTTATCTAACGCCATAAAGTGCAATTCAGCGAATGATTAACACGAATATGAAGCACAGCAACACCAACAACACAACCACCAACAACACCAGGTGAGAGCTCGTCTCTTTTTGAAACAATTTACAACTTACAAGCCAAAAAAAAGTTAAGGCCCCGAAAGGCACCAAAGAAGCCACAAGCAATTGAAGCATTAAAGCGCAAAAACTACGAGCATGAAGTGGAGTGTTTGGGCTTGGCTTTACGGAATATGTTCATGTCCATGGCATTTGTACGTACGAGTACTCAAAGATACACACACGTGTACTTACGATGTATGTGCGTCCGTTCATCAAGTATACGCAGCGGTGTGCCAAGCTCATTAGGCTGGCATTATAACATTTCACTGCAGCGGTTGTTCAGCCGCTGTACTTGTGGCCACTAATTTCCATGTCAAACAGACAGACAACGAAATTTCACTCACAGTCAACAGTGCGCACCCACCATAATTCCAACTTGAGATTGAATTTTATTTACTCGCAAAACATTGCATTGCATTATTAGCACACATCACAGTGCATTGCAAATGATTTATGACTTTGAAAAATTGCAAGAAAAATAGTGGGGCTTGTGAATTAGATCTACTTTGTTTATAAACTAAAAGATTTTTTACTTTTTAACTAACAACAAATAATTTGCATTCAAAAAACAATCAAAGAGTTCTTAAATGTATCTATAACTCTGGGAGATGATTTCTTATTAAATATATTTAGGGGTCCTTTTTCGTTTGAGTAGAATTTTATTTATTTGCCTGCTAAATTGATTTTAAATATTAATTAAAATTATCATATCGATAAATACATATTTAAGTAAATACTGGTCCACTAAACTAATATAATTTAATTAATTTACCCATTTAAATGTCGACTGAAAAACCCAAACTAATATTTTATGGCCACAAATCACACAGTATCTCATGCTTGCTTTTTCTTGACCCGCCCTGAACTCTGGGCACGCAATTTGATGAATGAGACACTTTAAGGCTATATATCTGCATGCCTCAGCGTTGATCCGTGACTCATCGGATCGGCGGAGAAACAGTTTTGTTCAGATTTACTGTGTGTGACATCGTGAGCGACTACTACTGACATTTTGCAGGCGGCAGTCCGGCAGTCAATCTTCGATTTCGTTTCCGGCTAGCACGTAATTGAAATTACATTTGGCCAGAAATATTTTGGCAGTGAAATTGCGTTCGATAATCACTTTCATGGGGCTTAATTACGATGCTTCCCTAACTTAAGTCTTAAGACTTTCGCTCTCCAATTTCCACTTAGCTCGGCTTGGCTTGGATCTGCTCCCCATCGCATTACCCGGGCGGACCTACATTAACATGCCAGCTGAAGAGACCACTCCAAAGCGATATGAAAATGAAAAACTCACACAAAACACGGAAAATTGAAATGCAGTTGGAGTGTGGTTTCTTGATTTTTTTTTGTTTTTTTGGGAAAGGAAAGTGAAATTATCCCCCCGCCGACAAGTGTTCAAATTCAATTCAATTCAATTCGAATCAATTTGTTTTCGATTTCATTCGGTTTTTGAATCGTTTCTAAGGTTCGCGCTTTTTAATACGCCGCATGCATAATTATTATGCATACTCGGACTCGGACTCGGACTCGTACTCTCGTATGTGGTGGACCTCACTTAGTCGCGTTTTTCCCCGACACCCATGGCCTATAGTTTCGATCCGATTCGGCGCAGTGAAATTGAAAATCATTTTTGAAAGTGGTAAAATTATTCGCTGCCCCGACAAAACACACATTCCATGCGACCGTTTAAAGCAAATGTTTTTGTTGTTGTTTGTGCCTTGGCTATATACATACATATATACATATATGTGTGTTTTTTTGTTTTTTTGGTCACCGTATTACAAAATTTTAATTGCAGTCGGCAGAGTGATCCAAAAGAAATGGATTTAATGAATGGGAAGAGTGGTGAATGGATACTCTTTAAGTTCGGTTGCGAAATGAAGAAAGACTGGTCTGAAATGATGATGCTTCAATCATAAATGCATATAATTATCTTTGAATTTATTACCAAAAAATAGATCTTATAACATTCGTTTAAATGTATCTTTTCATTACGCAGAAGTAAACTAAGAGTTTGGTTTTCAATTACCAGGAAATGAATCATATTACATTTTATTAATGTCTTTTTTTAATTATCCTATTACATTATTTGGAAATCCCATTAAAATATATGTAATATATTTAAATTTTAAGTATTTCCAATAAAATATTTAATACGGAAAGAATCCTAGTTAAGCAACAAATGCATCCACCTAACGATTTCCATACTTTCATCATTTGGAAAATAATATGTAAATGAATTAATTTAAATTCAATAAAATGTATAAAAGATTAGAGAAACTAGTTGAAAACTGGCTGGAAATGAACTGATTGAATCCCCATTGTTTGGGTATCAAGCTCCCGCTGATTTCACCCACTACCCGGCCGACAAAGCCGATACACTTCCCCCTCCTTATTTTTTGCTGTTATCCCCCAATCTCTGCAAGCCATCAGCGACAGCTCGAGCGGTAGATAAATGTTTGGCTAACCCAAATCCGCACACTAGGAAGGAAACTAGCAGAGCCCACTGGAGAGGCTCTCCCCTGGCAATCCAGTTTAGATTTTGACCATTGCAGCGGGAGCAGGAAGCGTTTTCGAGCCGCCGCCAGCAGAGAAGCCAGCATTTTGGGCTTCACCCGGGGGCCAGACCAGACCAGGCACCAGACCAGACCGCAAAAAGTTGTCTTACTTTCGTGAGCTTAAATTGCATTTGGCTCTCGATGCGTCGACGCATCGACAAATGTCTCAGACTTGGGCTCAGACTCAGACTCAAACTCGGCTTTTTGGCCAGCTCTCTCCTGCCAGCCAAATCTCGCCAGGTGAGTGCCGGCGATTGCATTGCATAAGGCCCGAGATATATATATGTCTTCTTGTCGATGTTGCATCAGCTCCTCATCTCAGTCTCCCGCTCCTCTCAAGCTCAAGCTCCCCCTCCCCGGATCCCCTTTTGATGATCCACAAAGATTCTACAAGGTAATTAAGCTGAATTATGCCAGAAAAACAGACTCAATTAAGTTGATCCATCTGTTTTGCGCCGTTGGTGGGAACTGCTTAACTATTGACTCGAATTTTATGCAAATCTCGTTACTCTTTTCCGCATACGTTGTTTGGAAAAGTGCTGGTTCAACTGGGGCTTGGGAAAAGCCAGCCATTCATTCATTCATTCATAAGCCACATTGGCCCCGAAGGTCGCAGGTATTTATTACCTTTGCCATTTGGCATCGCCTTGGGCGTGTAAGATGCCGAGACACCTGTACAAAAGGTCAACGCTAATTGCTCTTAGCCCAGTTGAGTTTGAGTTTGAGCCCGCATTCAATTGAAATCGATCGATGCAATTGATTCTTGGGCCCAAGAGGAGCAGGTGAAAGCGGTTTGTTCTCGTTGAAACCAGACAGCTGCCAGCGGAAGTGCGAAATGATCATGGTTGAATGATCTCGGAAAACTCCGCAGCCATCGCATAACTCAGGCCAGAAAGGTGGGGACCTTCCTCGTACGTCATCAGTCCGCACATAACTCACGCCCGCCCACCTGGTGGGCAGGGACGACAGGTGGGCAGGTGGGTTATGACAAGTTGACTGATGGGATTTGCGGTGAGGCTGCTCCTGTCAATGCACTCTGGCAAATGCCGATGGAAAATTGAAAGCAACTTAAACGAAAAACATAAACAAAATCCAATGAAGGAAAATCTTACCAAGGCATAATGGTTTAATGCCGTTGGCTAAATGATATGCTAATTAACTCCATTTCCACGATCCATAAACGTCTCACTTGGACAATTGTTTGCTTAGCGGAAATGGTATGAGAATATTTTAATGACTCCCCTGAAAGAAGTTAAGAGAACAAACACCAAGAAGGCCTTCTTGCATACACTTAAAAACGGTTTGCCAACGTTTTTGGCCAATATCTTAGCCATGTATTTCAACTGATCCCGCAACTCTCGCTTTAATTATAGTTTTCAATGGTGTTGCACTAATTGGTAACAAAAGGAAAAGGTCAGAAAATTTGAAATGGAGCAATGATCCTACGCATTTCAATTGGTAAATATCAATAGCCACGTTTAATTGGTTTACTTGTGTGTGTGTGTGTTGTTTTTTTTGGTTCATAAGAGGAAACGCACTGAACAACACAAATAACCAAAACAAACAATTCAATTAAAGCCATAATGGAATTTTGTGTGTTACAACCAAAACCAACGACCTTGGCAGCAGAGCAAAGCCTGAAAAGCCAATTAAAAGCTAGATGCACGGATCGAATACCACTTGGCAATGAGTCAGAATTATGGCCATAAGACACACTAGACACACATATCATCGAGGGGTGTAGCGCGAGTCATGAGACCCACACGGATCGATTTTCCCAGCTTGGGGCAGCAAAAACTTGTCCCCAGCCGATTGCAAAACTGGAACGGCTCAGAGCCAGAGCCAGAGCTAATGCTAAAACATGTTAACATTTATGGCCCAGTTGATTTGCATTTAGTGCATTCTTGTGGACATGCAACATTACTTCACTCCCCCCTCTTAATTTCAATTATGCACAACAAATCATTGGAGGATCTTTTCAGCTGGGAGCTAAACAAAAGCAAAAGCCAAAGCCAAAAGCCGCAAATATGTTAAGACACTACCAAAATATAAACCACTTTGGCTTTAAGCGCTGCGCTGGCGCCGACGTCGGCTGAGGCAGAGCCGTCAGCGTTGCCGTTGCTGCCTGCGTCGACGTCGACTTCGGCGGTTGGCGGTTTGGATGAAAACCAGCAGCGAACGCCACTGCGACTGCGAACCACTCTTACTTACTTTGGCCCGCAACGCTTTTCATTTCTTCAGTCTGTTAACGGCACGCCAACGATGCAGACGCGCGCAGCTCCCACTCCGGCTAACTAAAGATCTTCGAGACCTGCAACCTGCAAGATACAAAAAAAAAAAACTAGATCGAAATCGAGTATACGCACAGTGGTACCAGCAGCCCGATTTCCTTCAACAACAGTGCGTGTGCGCTTCCTGCCGTTCAGTGTCCACTCAAAAGTGAAAATCAAGGAATAACCACAAACCAAACAAAAAGAAATACATAACTCCTTAAATGAAATCATAACCTACGCTTGGATTGCTGCTAATTTGAATCGAATAAAAACCGAGTTATAGGAGAAAGAAGACACCTGGGAGAGTGGTAAGTTAGGGGGAGATACTATACTATATAGTTGCCAAAAAAGGTAAAATAGAAACTTTGCCACTCCTCGCTGTTGTATTTGCTGCTGCTGCTGTTTATTTTTTCATGCTCTAATTATTTGGAAATTTCATTTTGTTTTCTGCAACTCGTTAAGTGGCATGCAATTTGTTTGCCCAAAGACTTATGGTCTATCCAGCCAGCCAGACAACTAGCATCTAGCTTATGACCATCCATCCATCCGCTGGCGAGTCAGGCCGAGTCAGACTTTATGGGCAGACTTCCTCATTAACAGAAGATAAGGTGGCCGGCGGACCCCGAGCCCCTGGAGCCAAAACTGGTCCATCTCTCTATTCTTTTGGAGATGAGCCGCGCTGGGTTCGCTGCTTTTCCATCTCTGCACTTCATTAACCCAATTTTCACCGGGAGAGAAACTTTTTTCGGTTTTCGGACAACAAGAAAAGTCTTGTTTATCGGCGGGCCAATTTACATGGCATGGCCAGCCACTTCTGTTGGCCCAATCTCCGATCTGGCTCGGATCTTAACGGAACTAATGTCTGCACTTATTCGTTTGTTTGTCATTTCGAGACATGAAAGCAAACACAACAAAATAAATTACCTCGCGGTTGGTTTGTATTTTTTTTGTTGTTTGATATTTTTTATTTATGCGCACATTTGTTTTGTTTTTATATGTGCGAACGGTCAGCGTTTTCGAAATTAAATACTTTCTAATTACAATAAACGCAGGCGATGGCCGCCGGCCGGCCAATTGCCAGCCTTACATCCACCGTGCCATGCAGTAGTGTCCAGATATATATATATATATCCACATGGCCTTTGGCAGCGAACTTAAATCACGTAGCCGCCGCATCGGCCAATGCCAGCCAATAAAAGAGAGAGAGATGGCTAGATTCGGGGGAGAGAGCGAGAGCGAGAAGACAAAACCCGCGAAAGTGTCAAGAAAATATAATACCACTCAGACTCACTTTTTCTTTATTGTCATGTCTTAATGTGGCGCCTGATGTGTTTATTTGCCACCACCAACTCCACCTCCCCCTCCTCCTCCACCGACGATGAAAGTGAAACGTGCAAATGACTCTGCGTAGTGGCAGAAGCTTCCAACATTTTAGCACGTGCCCTGCCATATAGCCCACCCCTGAGGTTCGTCTTCCTCCGTCTTCCGAGGCTTTCAATTACTCAACCGCAAAATGTTGAATTTGTGAAGCGTTGAGCTGGCGATTACGACTTTCCCACCTGGCCAAACAAAAGACTCAAGACACAAACTTGGTTCATTAGTTTGGTTTTTGTTCGCTGGAAATTTCGAGCAGAACTTACAGAGTCGGTTGGGTTTTAATTGGTTGTGAAATTCAGTTATTAAATCTATTAAGATATCAAATATGATAATTGGGGAAATGGTTATTATGGGAATAAATAAAATTAAACCAGTTATTGTTGGAACTACTCAAATTTTAACTCACTACTCATTCCTATAAAAACTCCCATTGAGTAACATTGAATTTACCATACATTTGTCAGAATAATAAATCCATTTATTGCAATCTTTTTAAATTAATAATTACCCTGGCTCTGAACACAACACGCACTGAATTCTAAATGTGAGTAATTACTATGCATTCAGCAATATCAGATCCAAAGTACTTTAAAGCCATGGCGCAAATATAAAATCAATTCAAATGCCTTCCAGCCCGCTCTGTATCTGTATCTGTATCTGTAACTGAATCGTGAGTTGCAGTTGCATGTGCAACTTGAAACCCACACAGTTGATTAGTCAGCACCCGGCTGCTAACCAATTGTAGCTTTTTGCTCCGTTTTGTATATCTAGTTTTAGTTGTTTTTTCTGTTGTTTTTCTGTTGTGCCGTGTTTTTCTAGACCCCGACAAGTTGAAGTGTCTTGGCCTACTGAATTTTTTCTCACACTCTTGTCTTGGTCACGGATGTGGATGGGGATGTGGATTGATTGCTAATGTTCATCTGGGCATTTACGGTTTATGTGGATACCCTCGCCGCATTGCACAAGACACTCTGGGCCAGAATGAGCCCCAGACCCCAGATCCGAGACATACATTTTCCGCACCACTCTTGCTTTCTTCAGCCGCTGCTGCTCCACTTCGTGGCTTTGTTTTGTCAGTCAGTTGCTTTATGGTTTTTCATATACTATATAGTAGTTGGTAGTTGGTAGCTTAAGTATCGCTCTCTGTTGCAATTGTCACATTGTTTTGGGCCAACACCAAATTCATTTGGCAACCCTCCGGGCCAAAGAGTTTTGTAATTAGCCAAGCTGCGCAATTTTCCCTCATTATTGTTATTAGCATTATCATTGTTGTTGTTGTTGCTGCCATTCGATTGGTGATAAGCATTTAAATGTTTAAATGTTTAAATGCTCGAAACAATTTAACTGTGCATTCCGTTCGTCAAACGGCCCACCGCATCCGGTTTTTGTGAGTTAACGAAACATAATAAAAAAAAACACAAACTTACGCAACCTCCGCTCCCGCACATGCCAAATCCAAATCCACATCCACATCCAAATCCGAATATTTTCTTCCACGAAGAAATACTTTCGCTTTCAAATGCTCGAGCATAAATTCTTGAGATTGCGCAAGCCCCGGCGGCGGTTATGTTTTGGTTTGCTGAACAGGTGCCACCAATATACCTAAAAAAAAAAACCACCACCTCCTCCACCTCTGGGAGCCACAACCACTTACCTCATTTGGAAAGCAGCGAAAGTTTTGGATTTTTTTTTCTGTATTTTGTGCGTTGCGTGAAATTTACATTTCGTTTAATAATTTCGAACATTTCTTCGGGGTCGCTGTGGCATAAAATTTGATGAATTAGTTGGACAATAAATGGTTAGTTTTTCCGTGGGGTAGTGCAGTGCCTTCTGGTATTGGCTCTTTTTCCGGCAGGCCCCTAACCATGGGGCTGGGTGGTAGCAACGCCCCCTTCGGAGTCCCCACAGCCAGGCCAATTTTGAATGCCAGCCGAGAGACAAGAGTGCATTTCATTGTCGCTTTCGTTTTTGTATCTTCGGTTTCGTATTTGTATCTTTTTTTTTTTCTTGTATTTTGCGTTTTATGCTCTCGTATTTGACGACGACGAGTTCATTGGCTCTGCATAAATTATGCGTTGCCAGCCCAGCAGCTAAAAACCAGAAACACATGAAATAATAAAAAAGTATCTCAAAGTTGGTATTCAAGTATTCATAGAAAAAATGGAGTAAAATGAATCAATTAATTTTGGAATAATGAACAGCTTTAACAATTTTTTAGGAACTAAGAAAGATTTTAAATAATATTGTTCAAACACGTGTTTCTTTAAATCTTTTTGATATATTATATAAAACTCTAAATATCTCGAACTCAAATTTATTTTTCTTGGAAATTTATGGCTTGCATATTGCATTCAAAAGTTTATGATTAATTTTTTTCGAGCAATATTTACTAAATCAAAACATACTTAAAACATACAAGTACTTGCTATATACTATAGCTGTTCATAAACTTTGTCGTTAGCCAAGTCACGCTAATTGGTAGTAACTGTAGCATAGGATGTCTGCATTTCGGCAGCAGAGCGATACGATCAGTCAATATTTAATGTGCGATATTGAGCAAGTATCTTTCGGGTCGAGTGTGTCACGCTTCGACATAGTTACATACCTCGTGCGTGCGGAATGGATTGCATAGATTGCTACTAATACTAGCCGGAGCCGGAGTGAGTCACCATAGATTGTCCGTTGGGTCACGCACTGCATTCCTTGGGTTTCTTTTCTGACTCTGCGCTCTAATAACTCGTATATATCGCGGATCCGCAGGCGTTACCAAAAAATGGCAAAAAAAAAGAGAGCGGGGAGTGGGTGTGGGTTTTGTGTGTGTTTGTGGCCAGCTGAGCGTGGCCGTTGCAGCCTCCAGATGCAATTAATGCCACAGTCGGAGCTCTAGAAACCGAGATACGAATGTATCTGCAGGTGGCATTGCCACATCCAACATCTTGTAATCCCAGTATTTGCATTCCTTTTAATTACTCCACAACTAATGCTACATTGTGTGTCTGTTTCTACTTTTCGTTTTGCAGTTACCTCAGCGATCTCTGGGGCCAATTGTTTGTTAGCTGTCGTCTGCTGCCGCTGTTTATGGTAAGTCTGAGCAAGCCACAATCAACTGACCTTGCCGCCCCCACGGAATCCGGCGAGGGTGTGGTGGGTGTGGTACGCACCTGGGCGTGGACACTGGTAATCCAATTAAATCGCACCCAAATGATCAGCAAAGCGATGAAACAATGTCAATGCCAGTCGGTAATCCCTTCATGGATTTTCAGCCAAGATCTTGTGGAATTGTAAACTACAATACTTCTTTTTTGGGGACTTAAACCTTTCGTTCGACATCCGGCTCGGTGGTTTCGGTCAACAAACGAACAAAGACCCAAGCTGCCATGCAATTAATCCGAAAGATACACAGATACACGCCCCCGCCAGCAAGGAAAGTCCGCTTCGATTCCGCCAGATGTGTGTGTTTGGAGTTGGAGTTCCGAAATGAAAGGGAAATTGCCAGTTACCTGGCCCAGACTTCGCCCCATCCATCCATCCATCTATCCGTTTCCACTCTTTTCCGAGGGCATTGTCACATTTCACTTTCAATGATCGCCGGAGATTTCAAGTGCAGTGCCAAGTCCCTCTTTCTCCGACTCCATCCACTCGTTTTTTTTTTCTCTGTGTTCACCGAGGTGTGACAATGGGCTGTGCTGTGTTTGCTCTTGGTTGGTGGTTATTTTTGTTCGTCTCTGATAACTGGTTTCGAATAGTGGTCCGAAATATTGACCGCAAGTGTGTATAATTTCTATTATTTTCCTGCCATCTCTTTCTACTTTTACACAGAGAAAACTCTCGAAAGTTATAAGTTGCAGTGGCAATAGGAAGCTTTTCAGATTTAATATCTTAATCAAATTAAATGAGATATTTACAATAAAAAGATATTTAATTTAAATGATATATTCCCTGCTTAATATATACCAGAACAAATTTTTAATTTGGAATTATGCTTTGTTAAATATAAACCACTTTCTTTCTTAGTAAATTTAGTCTTTCCAAAAATTTATGTTTATATAATTTTAATGCCCCTGAAAAAACTGTTGATAAATGTTATAAAATAATATTAAATGAAACAAAATTCAGAGGTAATTTTTTTTCGGTGTAATCTTTAATAGCACACTGAACGGTCAGGCCGCTGATTGAACTTTCTTCTTTCACTGTGCCACCTGCAGACAATCCTCTCCAGACTCGATGCACCGCTGCAAGTTCCGTTTTTCGCTGTTACGATATTTCGCATTATTTTACGATTTTTATTTTTGCGGACTTTTGCTTTCGTTTAACCCATTTAATGCGGCATCCGGAGGGTAGGGGACGCACACACACACACACATACACACAGTTACTCACAGATACTCGTCGTATGTGCGATTAATTCAGTGGAAAAGTGAAAACGAAAGTGCTCGACGATCGGAGATCGCAGATCGCGGATTTGCGGATCGCGGAGAGCTGCTGCAGTTGGTCAGGTTCAGGTTTGGTCACTTGCTGACCAACCAGCCAGCCTCACTTTCGTTTTCATATTCATATGGCGAATCTTCTGAGCGAACAACAATAACAGAAGAGTCATTCCCAAATGGATGATCATTGCGATTGTGTTCGCAGATCGGAGATCGGGGATGATGCAATTACAGTTGGTGGCCCAGCCGTATGCAAAACGGTTTGTTTTTTGCAATGAGGAAATCTGTTGTCGTCGATCATTGATCGTGGTTCATGGATCATGGCTACTCAATGGTGCATTACCAATGCCCAACCCCGCTCCCCCCTCCAATGACCGCCTGGTTTCGCCTTAAGTATTGCAATTTCTCGCATTGGCCAAATGAAAACAAGCGAACAATTATGGCCACTGGTTGGCCACTTGGCTGCCAGTCAGTTATGGCCCGCTCCCGTCCCGACCAGTTACTTACAGTTACACTTGCCACACCACAATACACCACACCGCATTCGAAAACCCCAGACCCGGCAATTATCCATCCAATCCGGGGGAGAAACCTTTCACTTGCCCCCGGCCGATCGCCGGCGATCGTGAAAAGTATAAATCATTCAGAATTAAATGCCCGCCAGCTGCATCCAACGCCCCGGCGACCTTGGACTCAGCTCTTGGATAAGATACTATATCTTAAGAAATTCCAATCTGTGAATTTGCATTTCGATTCAAATAATTACATCGGACAATTACCGGTTTCAAGGGGTTCCGGTTCTTCGATCTTTTGGCATTCTAGTTTCTGGCATTTTCGGAGTACAACCCACAATGGTTGACCTTTCCCTTTAGACGTCGACGAGTGCTGTTTAATTGGCCAAAAAACACAAAATAACAAAGGCATTTCGCATTGCGAAATTTAATTGTGGGCTGAAGTAATCCAAAAAGTTGGCAGTTGCAGAAGTGATTTCAATTTAATGAGCTTCAATTAAGCGCTTTATGGGGCTTGAAATATATTTTGGATCTTTAAAGATATTCTAGGCCTTTGGAATGATTTAACTTTTATTATAAGTTATAAACTCAAAAAAATATAAATGTATTATTTCGAATCATAAATTGTTGTAGATTGAAAGAAACTGAAACTTTACTTTTAACTATTTTCTTCTGTTTGAAATATATCCGATCCGAAATCTTCCACAATATTCTTGGCTTTGAAAAAGCATTAACTTCTTTTATGAAATTTAAGATTTATATTAAAAAAAAAATATATATAAATGTTTTATTTTAAATCATAAATTGTTAATGATTGAAAGAAACTGAAACTTTACTTTTAACTATTTTCTTCTGTTTGAAATATATTTCGGATCTTCGACAATATTCTTGGCTTTTGAAAAGCTTTAACTTTTATTATACATTTTAGGTTTTAAGTTAAAAAATTAAAAAATAATAAATATAAATTGTTAAAGATTAAAATAACAAAATCTTTATTTGTTAAAAATCTTCTGTGTTCTACAAATCAGATTTATTTGGCTCATAATTTAATCTAATCCATGATCAAATATTTAAATTGAAGCACTAACAATTTAAGCAGATTTAAAATTTATATTAATTAGTAATTATTAAAAAATGTATAAATTTAATATGCATATTTCCGTACTATAATATTTTCCTGTACCCAAATCCTTTAACCCAAATCTAATCCCATATTTCCGCATCTCCGGATCTTCCAGGCACTGAAGCTATGAAGCGAGGCATGCAACTCACCGCCGCCACCTGGCTGTGCTTACTAGCCACGGCCAGTTTGGCCCAGAACCAGGAGTCATCCGCCAAATGGTCGCGTCAACTGGAGAATGTGCCCGCCAGCGATGTGGACTCCTTGGATTGGATTCCTTTGGCCCAGCCCCTGGATGGCAACAAGGATCGTTCCGGCAATGGACGAGTGCTGACCTACTCGCAGACCTTCCCGCCCAGCGCTCGTTTTGGTGAACTGACCAAGACGGGCTCTCAGTTCGACTATCCCTTCCAGTACCAGAGATATCCGAATGGAGCGGGTCAGGCTTTGCCCCTACGCCAGGGTCCTCCGCCACCACCACCGTCGACGCATAAGGCCGCGGGAGCGGGTCAGGAGCCCACCTCGCAGTCCTTCTTCAAGTTCGAGATGCCCTTCCACAATGGGAACGAGGGTCAGGCCCAGTCGCCCACTCTGCAGACTGGCTACCAGATCCAGCACACTTTCGGAGGAGGATCAGCGGGCATTTCAGCGCCCTCGTCGCTATTTAGTCCTCCGTCTCTGTTCGGACACCAGCAGGCTCAACCCTTTGGCTCGGAGTTCCTGGGATCCCAGAAGCCGTTGAACAAGCCACTGCACCAGCAGAACTATGTCCAGGATATACTGCCGCCGAAGACGTTGGGAAAGCCTCTGCCCACTCAGCCCTCCCTGCAGAGTGTGACTCCTCAGGTCTTCCCCGTGGATCCCCAGCCGGAGTCGCATTTCGGACTAAGTAAGGGATCTTCGCCATCGTCCGCTCCTTCGTCCAGCAGGGACCAGGAGGTGCAACTACTCTACGTGCCCTACGACACCCTGTACAACCAGCAACGTCAGCAGGCGGGCTCCGGTTCCAACTCCAACTTCGAGGTGAACAAGTTCAATGTGAATCCCGGTCTGCCGGCCGTGAATCCCTACCAGATCAATCAGTTCTACACCCAGGATCCCAGTGGGGGCAGCGACTTCTTTAGTCCGGGAACCACAACCAGACCCAGCACCACCACCAGTCAGCCGCAGAGCATCTACCAGAGCTTTGTCCAGCCACAGCCGCAGCCCCAGGCCCAGACGCAGTTCACCACAGCGAAACCGAAGCCCAAGGCCCATCAGCCGCCGTTGGCCATGTTCCTGCTGCGCTCCAGCTCCCGACCCTCGCAGTCGGATGTGGTCAGTGCGTTGAGGAATGCCCACACCATCTCCGTGATTGATTCGCCCACCAAGCAGACCCCGGAGATCTTTGTTGGTCCCTCCGGCATGCCCATACCCGATGGCTATGTGAAGTTCGATCTTCCCTATCTATCCCAACTGACCCACAACCGGGATCTGAGTGATGTGTCCTTCTTTGTGGCGCCCCTTAGCTACCGGACTCCGAATGGTTTCAATAAGATCCTCCTGCCAGAGCCCCATGTTGGCTCCATTGTGGTGAACCGGGCAAAGGACACCGTCTCAGTGCCCACCCAGCGTCCTCAGCGTCCCTATGCTTCGGTGAGCAGCACTCGTAATCCCTTCGAGACCACCACCCAGTCACAGGCGCAGCTCCAGTCGCAGCTGCAGGGTCAGAGTAACATTCCCGGACGGGGCAACAAGTTCAGCTACTACTACGTCCAGGATGGCATCCAGGAGGTGAGCAGCTCCCCGAAGGCACCCGCCAAGCAGGAGCGGCACAAGAAGAAGCGCCCCCAGAACGTCCAAGTGGAGCACCAGCACCAGCACCAGCAGCAACAGCAGCAGCAATCCATCTATCGACCAAGTCCCACCAAGGCGCAGGGCCAGAATCCCTTCGACACTCTGAACCAGATCGGAGGCGATGACTTCTTTAAGTCGCTGAGCACCAAGCCGAGTAGCACATCCACTTCCAGCACCACGACGACGACCACTTCATCCACCACCTCGACGACGGCTGCTCCGCAATCCCTGTTCACCTACAGCACCCGGCCGCAGATCGAGTTCCCGGGCTCGAGTGGCCAGCTGTACCCGCAGTATGTCCAAGAGCCAGTGCAGGATCCCCTGCCGCGACTGACCACCCGGCCTCCGACCAGCAGCACTGTGGAGGAGGAGCAGCGGATGAAGCAGTACTTCCGACAGCAGGATGCCTTCCGGCAGAGGCCCCAAACCACAAATGCTCCGTTTGAGTACACTCCCACCTCGTTGGACTACGAGACTTCCGTGCCCACGGTGAGCACCACCCAGAGGATCAAGACCAAGCACCGCGGGAATCTCTACACCCCGGCAACCTCGGATGTGGGCTACAACAATGTGGTGCAGCAGGCGCCGCTGAACCATCGCCCCAGCTACAACCAGGTGCAGAACGAGATCCTGGACAACAGCAATGTGGAGTACGAACCGAATCCGTATCATGTGCCCTCGGAGTTGCCTGCCCTGACGCCGGATATCCCAGGACTGGTGAACAATCTCCAGGAGAAGGACAAGCTGCAGCCCCAGGCCACCACCACTCCGTTGGCTGAGCCGGAACCGGAAACGCGACCCACGAGGAGGCCAATATTGCGCACCCGGAAGCCAGCTGTGAGCAAGGTCACCTCCTCGGTTTCCTACTCCGAGTCCGAGTCCGGTGGCAAGGTACCCACTCGCATCAGGAGGCCCTACAGCAGCAGGGGAACCACAGCACCGGCAAGCAGCAGTGGAGATGGCGGCGAGGAGTCCTCCGTGACCCCCACCCGTCGGCCCACCAGCGCCCGCAATCCGCTCATCCGCAATCCCAACCGCATTCGCTACAGGCCCACCACCGAGGAGCGCCACACCCTGAAGACCAAGCCCAGAAAGGGCTCGAAGAACGGCAAGCCCAGCGAGGATCAGGATCTGGACTACCAGCGGGATGTGCTCAAACAGAACTATCCGGTGTTCAAGGCCGCCTCTAGGCGACCCACCAGTCCCACGGCCATTCCCAGCTCCTACGATGTCCAGGGCACCACCGAAGGACCCGCCTCGGAGTCCCAGCAGGTGTACACGGTGACCCCCAGCAACAGCATCGACGGAGGCAGCAGCGATCAGAGTGGATTTCCCGCCAACCTGTTGGAGCCCATGCAGATTGCCCAGCACTACCAGGAGTTCTCCAAGGACAACTACGGACCGGGCTACTTCCCCAACCAGGAGGATCTCAGTCCCACCGAGGCCATCGTCCGCAACGAGGTGAGCCCCATCTACACCACACTGGCCACCACCACTCCGTCGACCACGACAAGCACCACCACCACTACCACGGAGGCTCCTTTCACCACCACCACGACCACGCGGCGTTCTCCATTTGTGAGGAGGAACTATCCGAGATTGAGGACCACCACAACCACCGAGCCACCTGTGACCAGCACCACGCCCTCGGAGGAGAGGCCTTCGGTAAGATTATATTCATAGAATCTCCCTGGAATCCCATTCTAATCCCATCTTAATCCTCTAAAGATCCGCTCCCGCCTGCCACCTCGTCGCGTGGTGAAGGTGCGACAACGCCAGCGTCGCCCTGTCCATCCCGCTTCTTCATCCACCCTAGCGCCCGAGGAGGAATCGGAGCCCATTACCCAGAAGCCCAATCTCCGCAAGCTGAGTCGCTACAACAACCAGGAGGCCAAGGAGAAGGAGGTATGCAATAGAGATTCAATTACTAAGTAACTTGGCTAACTCTACTCCTCCCGAAGACGACCCCCGTCACCCATCGACGTCGGTACAAGCAGCCCTTCCAGTTGGAGGGTCAGGAGTCCCAGTGGTCCCCATCCTCAGAGACCGCCAACAGCAATACCAACTCGAATAGCTTCAAGCCCCTGAATCCCAAGTACAAGACGGAGACGCACAACTTCGAGAACGAGCCGGAGATCGTGACCGTGGGACCCACGGAACAGCCGGAGACATACGAGTTCAATGTGGCTGCGGATCTGGGAGGATCAGGGGTTCAGCGCACCACCCTCATGGCACCCAATCTCAAGTAGGAATCGAAGATCTCTTGAAAAGGATTGTAAATTAAATAATCATATTTTTCAGACCCGAGAAATCCTTTGCGGAGCTCCTGGAGGAGGTGATGGGCAAGGTGCCCGAGGATCAGGCCACCGACTCACCCAACACCAGCAGCACTTCCAGCCGCCTCAACAGGCGTGGCAAGTGGAAGAAGAACCGCGTCAATACCAGCGACAACTCCGAGAACTTCGAGACAGCCGAATCCCAGAATCTGGGTCCCCAGCTGTACAATGCCATCCAGGCGGCCAGCGAGAAGGAGGAGCTGCCCAAGACCACCACTCCTCTGACGCCCTCGACGGAGGCGCAGACAGAGACTCTGGTGGTGACCACCACTCTGGCCACGCCCACGACGCCCGAAGAGTACGACGTGACCACCGCCCAGGGAGTGGAGGAGGCCACCATGACCTCCACACTGCCGCTGGTCAACGAGGAGAGTGCCACCCGTCGCATGGACACCGCTGCAGATGTGGATGACCTGGAGTCGCAGCCCAGCCTATTCTCGGAGGTGAAGAAACAGCTGCACGACCTGTTCGCCATCGAGGAGAGCGAGGATGAGGCGGTGACCGCCGCCCTGGCCGCGGTGGGCAAGCGTCGGCAGGAGTACACGAGCATCCAGCGCACCAGCCCATCCCCATCGGCAGAGAAGACCACAGAGGCGCCGGCGGAGGAGGACACTACCACGGAGGCCACCTTGGAGGAGAGCAAAAAGGATAGCTTCCACAAGGACCTGATGCAGAATGTGGTGTACGCCACTTCCACGTCGACGAAAGTCACCTCCGAGACGGAGATCTGCTACCGGGGTCGCTGCATCCGATCCGAGGATCTGCCCGCCAATCACAAACTGCACTGAGCGGACTCCTCCGATGGCCGCAGGCGGAGAGACTCACCATGTACATAGGGGGCAGAGGGGATACGGGCGGGGATTCGGGGACCCAACCAGGGAATGGAGCACCTCCAGCAGCCCTGGCCCAGCGAGCGAAGCCGTGTCCACTTGTAATTACCTAGCTTTAACTACAAATATGTTAAGGATAAGTTCCAGTTTGAGGGATACAGAAGTTCTTGGATAGGATCGAATGGAAAATCAAATCCTATCAAGGAACTTCTCATACGAAATAACTCCCGAAGGTAAAACCAAATCCTAACCAGGATCTTCCCCCCACATTAGAGAATTTAGTTGGTAGATCGTAGAGTTAGCATTATGTCAGGATACCGATACCACATAGCCAGCATATAAGTCTTGTACCATATGTACATCGATCGTTATGTACTAACATTACAAATACAAATACAATTACAAATACGAATACCAATAAAAACGAACCGAAAAATACACTCAAAACGAGTTGGGAAGCTCTATTCGTAGATAAATAATATATATAGTATATATAGTATATATGTACATATATATAGCTCGTATATAAGTAGACATAAAAATGCTAGTAATGTAATCCTAGTTGCCATCTATCAATTCCATGGAATGCTGCGCCTTCAAGGTACAAAGTTTCACATTTACAACCAATCCCCAGGTCTCCTCTCCTCTTAGGTTCATGCCTCCATAAGTGGGGCACGATCCTCGCCAGCTTCTGCGGTCTCGCCTCTTTCCGGCGCTGGCGTTCTAGTTGGTGCGGCATTGTTCCAAGATTGGACACTGGTCCTGCCGAAGATCACAAAAAGCAGATTGCCCATGAAGTAGACAAAGGCGGTGATGAAGAAGACGGTTCGCCATTGCGCTGGATTCGTCTGGGGGATGGATATAAGATAGATTAGGAATTGGGAGTAACCGTGACTAAAGACCCTTCCTTACCTCATCCCAGACAATCAGTCCCACGATCAGAGGTGCCAGTATACTCATAAAGTTAGCCGCACAATTTGTGATCCCCATCAGAGTGCCCGCAAAGTTGGGCGACAAATCGATGTGGTTCACATGGAAGCCCAGATACGA
The DNA here is from genome assembly GCA_021224005.1 of Drosophila setifemur. Classification (NCBI taxonomy): domain Eukaryota; kingdom Metazoa; phylum Arthropoda; class Insecta; order Diptera; family Drosophilidae; genus Drosophila; species Drosophila setifemur. The sequence goes on from JAJJHY010005742.1 coordinate 5,314,613, forward strand.
GGCCGAATTGGTGGCCACTGCTATGGTGAGCAAGGCAATGGCCAGCCGGACATTGGCCTCGCCCTCGGTTATGTAGCCGAGCCCAATCAGCGCCAGCATGGGTAGCCACATGCCCACCGTATTGAAAAACTTCCTAGAGAATCCCAACGATAGGAACGTACCACGATTCTTCAGTACATCCGACAGCCAGATGAACATGCAAGTCAGCAGGATCATGGCTAAGTAGGGCAGGGCCGAAAGCGGACCATTGCTCTTGATGTCCATGCCCAGGACGTTCTTCATGAACGTGGGAATCTCGGTGAGCAGCGTCCAGAAGCCCCAGTTATTGGCACAATGGGCCAGGACGAGCACCAGGAAGGGTCGCGACGTCAGGATACTTTTCCAGGGCGTCTGCAGTCTCGGCGGTTCCTCGCGTCCCGCATCCGAGGGTCTCCTTGCCTGCCCCGATGATTCTATGTACCTCCGTTCGCTTGGCGTAATCGAGGGATGCTGGGCGGGAGTGTTGGAGCAGAAGAAGTACCAAACAAATGACCATATAATGCCGGCACAGCCGGGCACATAGAAAGTGCTGGGCCAGCCCATGAAGGAGGAGGCAATGTAGCCGCTCGCCGAGAGCATTACCACCGTGCCAAACTGAGAGCCCGAGTAGCAGTAGCCAACCAACCGACCGCGCTCCTCCGTCGGCGCCCATTTCGAGAGGAATGTGTGGGTGGACGGGAAGATCACACCCTGGCAGAGGCCCTGGACAGCTCGCAGCACCACCACCAGTTTCCAGCCACCGGTCATGGCGCAAAACGGAGTGAGCAGGGCCAAAATGGAGCACACCAGCACGCCATAGAATAGCATGTACTTGGCGCCATAAATGGAGGAGAGATAGCCACCGGGTATCTGGGTGACCACATAGCCCCAGAAGAAGCTGCTCAACAGGTACGACTTGGTGCTCTCGTCCCAGTCAAACTCCTTGAAAAATATGTCATACATAAAATATATGATAAATACAAATAATAAATCTGATTTTACTTACTGGAAAGTCCGGGTTGCTGGCATTGCGATCCGTCATGGCCACAATGGCCACCGAGAGATTCACCCGGAGGGAATAGGCCACAGCCAGGCCGAAGAACACCAGTATGCATTGCAGATGACGCACTCCGAACCGGGGACCTACATATGGAAGTGCGCAATTGCGACGTAAGAGAAAGCGAGGCCTGCAAGGTCACTCCACACAACTCACCCGTGTTCCCGATCTGCTGGTACCCATTCCGGCTGCAACAATCCAGCCAACCCAGCACCATGTTCCAGGCCAGGTGACGATGCAAGTGCAGTCGCTTCCACGTAGCCAACCGTTAGAAGCTGCGTGTAGTTGCCACGGACGGGGTCGGGGATGGAGCAACCGATGGTGGACGGGGAGGCTAGGCTTCCGTTGGGCGTCCAATAACAATAACACCAGCTGATGAGAAACTTTCCAGCTGTTAGCCACGCACACATCTGCAAAACTATCGGAAACTATCGGTGGACGCTCTAACAAGTGCACATAAACATCGATAGTTTGTTAGAAAATGCTTTGCTTGCACTGGAAAGCGGGAGATGTACAGTAGAGCTTCGATAGTTTTAAAGCTGTAAAAATTAAAAATAAAATACTCTTTACCCAAGTCCGTATCCGAACCCAGCCTTCAAAATCCTTAGCTCGACCCCTTAGCCTGTGAGCTACACCCGATTTGGAGCTGTAAAATTAAATAAAAAATACGACTTACCCCGTCCGGATTCGAACCCCTACTCCAAAATCCTTAGCTCGACCCTTTAGCCTGTAAGCTACACCCGATTTCGAGCCGGGCTTACAAAACCTATACTTAAACAACAATTTTCCAAGGAAACAGGGTCCCCCTTTGAAGGAAACAGGGTCCCCTTTGAAGTTTAAGTTGAACCCTTAACCCTATATATGTGGGGGGAAGGTTTGGTTGTTAGATAACATCTCAGCCAGCCTTCCCGTAGTAGGGGGTTCAATACCCATTGGGGGATATAGAAAAAAACAATAAGTTAAGTTAATTTAGTTAGTTGTTAAGTTAAGCTAATTAATTAAGTTAAGTTAGCAATATCACCAATTAGCTTAATTAATTAATATTAAGTAGGGAAGTAGGTACTTAAGGTAAGTTAGTTAATGTTGTGTTGAGTTTATGAGTTAATTGTTAAAGTTAAATTAGTTGTGTTGAGTTATGAGTTAATTGTTAATGTTGTGTTGTGTTATGAGTTAATGTTGTGTTTATGAGTTAATTGTTAATGTTGTGTTAAGAGTTGTGTTAATGTTAATGTTGTGTTGAGTTTATGAGTTAATTGTTAATGTTGTGTTGTGTTGTGTTATTAGTTAAGTGTTAATGTTAATGTTGTGTTGAAGGTAAGTAGTGTTAAAGTTAAATTAGTTGTTAAGTTGTTGTGTTATGTTAAGTTAATTGTGTTATGAGTTGTGTTAAGTATTGTCGTAGTAAGTTAAATGTTAGTTGGCGACAATACTTTTTGCTTAATAGGCCTACTGAGTTTGTATAATAGGGGATAGTATACAAATTCTAAACAAAGTAGGCTTAGAAAACTTAGTCTTGCCTTCAAATATCATTTTGACTTCATATATTTTCATATTTCGATATATATTCGCAACTTTGGGTAAGTCAACGAGAAGAATCGTTGCAAATAATAATTATAGACTGTAGATTGTACATTATAGATAGATTATAGAATAATCTTCGATATTACACTTACAAAAATGCATTAATTAATCAACGTATCTAGTGGAAATACAGCATTAGTCACCCGCCAAACTTTCGATATTTTATCTATCGATAATATAGCCGTTTGGCTATCAAATTCAAATCCGGGTAGAAATAAAACACCAATGATTTCGGTATAATTTGACTCGATTGCAGCTGCGATTTGAGCTGTTTTATTTATGGCTTGTCTTGTCTTGATCTTTTTGTTAAGATTTTCTTTTTGTTTTTGTTTTTTTGTTTTTGTTTTGATTCTGCCTTTTTTAGTTTACTTTCTTTCATCACAAGTTTGGTTAACGTAACTCCTAGCTTAAGACTAAAACATAACAATTACTAGAGTTGATGTTGTTTTTAGCAGCAAATACACTTCGCGGGCGCTGTCCCTATTTACACTGAACGCTTTCTCGAGTTGCAAGTTTAATTGGTTGTTGTTGTTTGTTTTCGTTTTTGTTTTTGCTCTTTTATGTACATTATGGAAAATACTGCAAACAATAATAATTTACGCTGCCTTAGGACTAAGCAATTACCTTATAATATCGCTAATGGAAGCACGCGATTCTCACTAAAGTTAACTTTCAGCTCGTCTAGTCACTAACTAACTAACTAGTCTTACGAAACTACGAAACAACAGCCCGGATTCTGGATTCTGGATTCTGGATTCTCGATTTTTGATTTCTGACTTCCGCCTCTGGAAGCGGATCTCCAGGAAGCCCTCTCTACTTGATCTGGCCATTGGGCGACAGTGGCGTGCCCTGCTCCGCATCCTCGCTGGTGGTGCGATCCCTTGGCGAGTCCCACCATTGGACCTCCGTGCGTCCGAAGATCACGAAGAGCAGGTTGCCCACAAAGTAGAAGGCGGCGGCCAGGAAGAACACCAAGCGCCAGTCGCTCAAGTTCGTCTATAGAATAAATATACCATTAGTTGGGAGTTCTCTATGGTAATCGAGGATTGCAAACTCACCCTATCCTGGACAATCTGACCCACGGCCAGAGGAGCCAGACCACTCATCACATTGGCAGCTCCATTGGTGAGACCCATCAGTGTGCCGGCATAGTTGGGCGACAGATCGATGTGGTTCACCTGGAAGCCCAGGTACGTTGCTGCACTGATTCCCACCGTCAGGGTGAGCAGAGCCACCGCCAGAGGTGCACCCTCCTTGGGCACATAGCCCAGGGCAATCAGCGAGAGCATCGGGATCCAGTGTCCGATGGAGTTGAACAGTTTCCGGTTGAAGGACAACGAAAGGCTATTCTGACGCTGCAGCACCTTGGACAGCCAGACGAAGAAGAAGCTCAGGAGCAGCATCACCATGTAGGGCAGCGAGGAGAGCAGCGCACTCGACTTGATGTCCACGTCGTAGATGTTCTTCATGTAGCTGGGAATCTGGGTGAGTAGCACCCAGAAGCCGAACATGTGGGTGCAGTGCACCACCAGGAGGGAGATGAAGGGCATCGAACTGAAGATGGCCCTCCAGGGCGTGGGCGCCAGCTTCTCCGACGACTGCATCTTGCCATCGCTGCGCGACTCCGTGATATACTTCAGCTCACCAGCCGAGATCAGGCGATGCTCCTCGGGTGTGCTCGCCGAGAAGGTATACCAGAACATGATCCACAGAAAGCCACAGGCTCCGCCCAGATAAAAGATGCTTGGCCAGCCCATGGAGGAGTCCGCGATGAACCCGCTGGTGGCCAGCATTATCACCGTTCCGAACTGGGCGCCCGAATAGCAAATCGTACCGAGTATTCCTCGCTCCTCCGCCGGCGACCACTTGGAGAGCAGGGCGTGGGTGGCCGGATGCACTGCACCCTGGCTCAGACCCATGAGGAATCGCATGAAGCAGAGCGCCATCCAGCCCCCCAGTTTCAGGGACAACGGCGAGAGCATCGTCATAATCGCAGCGGTGGCCAGTCCGTACATCAGCAGGGTTTTCGCTCCATACCGCTGGGCTATGTAACCACCGGGCACCTGGGTAACGATGTAGCCCCAGAAGAAGCTGCTCAGCATGGCCGACATCTGGGCCTCGGAGAACTGATAGTATTGCTGTAACGGGTAATAAAGATTAGCAAATGTTTATTATAGATTTCTAAAGCCTTTGAAAATTTGTTGTTTGTGTAAATTGTGGGGAAAATTAGCCATGATTTCAAGTTCATCTTAGAAACCTCAAAAACCACAAGAAATTATGGTAGCAAAAAAAATAGTTTAAGCCAATTTCTCTCTGGAAAATAATTTCAAAGCTGAGGAAAACCAAAGTATTCAAAATACATAAAAAAAACAAAGTTTCAGACGAATTGGATATCCAAATTTTCCTCTAGATGATCTCTAGTTGAAGATTCGCACTCACCTCTGAGTTGAAGATGCAGAGTCCGAGGAAATCATCATCGTCATCCTCCACACTCAGATCCGTATCGTTCTCCGCCGGGCGTTGGGTGATGTTGGGTGGCGCCTGTGGCTCTGTCATGGCCACAAGTGCCACACTGAGATTCACCCGCCAGGCGTAGCTCATGGCCAGGCAGAAGAAGCACAGGACGCACTGGACATGGCGCACACCGAAGAATTTCTCTGGAATGGCAAGGGAAGAGTTGGAATGAATAAGTGTTTATTGGAAAGCGGGAATGTCGGCTCTCTCCAACTCCCCTCTCTATATCCCACTCTCTCTCTCTCTCTTTCTCTATCTGCTCTTATCAGTCTTTCTCTCTCTCGGTGCTGACTCTTTCTCTCAGCTTTCCTCTCAGTTGGCCCAAACTGGTAGCCATGTAAGTATGTGGGGCGCGTTTATTTATAAAACACTTTGACTATGTCAAAATCTTGTTCACGCACATGCTTCGAGTATCTCCCGCAGTGGCCAGACAGAGATCGATGATATATAACCCATACAGAGGCGCCCACTCGACCAAAGTTGGCTGCGAATATTGAGAGACCTGCTGTTGCTGTTGCTGTTGCTTTTGATGTACTCGCACATCTGCATCTGTATCGGTATCTGTATCTGTATCTGCGGTATTTGTTATTGTCGTGTAAAATGCAACACCACTGCGACGAGACGGTGCTGTACTATGTACTACTACCATAAGGCCCACACACTACCTGTTCGGGCGAGATCGGGCCAGATCTGCCGATCCTCACGTGACGATCTCTAGGCCTTTGCCTCTGGGTGGTGCTGGTGGTGGTGCTGGTGCTGGTGCACCGATTACGCTTCTTGTTTTGCAGCCTTACGCGGATTTGTTTTTCGTGCGTTTTGGCTATTTTTAAACCCGACTTTGCCTGGCCTTAAATGGCTTACTCTTTATAAATAGAAGTGGGTTTTGCTGTATCAAAGGGGGAGGGGGAGGAGTTGAGGTGTTTGCAACACCGCCTCACCACTGGCAACCTTGCAACGCGGCCTTACACGGCGTTGGGGTCTATTGAACCCCGCAGTTCGAGCCCATAATTATCTTCTCTAATTCAAGCTTTCCAAAATCAAAGTTTTTACAAGACAAGCCATAATTTAGTTTCCCCCCCCTATATAAACTATATTGGGGTTATCATGGTTCCACAACAAATAAAGATAAGGTGTGCGATTTCGCAAGTCGAAGTATGCGTTCGAATTATTTGATTTAGATTTTTTCATTGAAATTTGAATATAGTTCATTTCCAGAAACTTCCAGTTGGAAGTTTAACTGTTGTCAAATTTCGTTCGTTAATTCCACATTTTAATTGCTGTCCGAACTTTGAGCTCTCTCATTTCCACTTTTATTTCTATTTCCATTTCCCGCTTGTCGAGCGGCGCTCCCTCTCTTCCGCTCTCCCGCTTCCAGTCTGTCGCCCACTTCTCTCCCGCTCTTTCGGCTCTGCGCTGAACATGATGACTCGTGGTCGGGTCGGTCGTGTGAGAACGTTTTATCTGACACGTTTTTAAATTTATTTGCGCAATGTCTTCCCCGCGGGCGCAGCCGTATCGGAGCTAATTTATGGCCAAGATACAGAACGTTGTGTCTTGCAGGGAAGAGAGAGAGTTCCCCCAATGATTCTCCCGTAGTTCTCCGGTAATATAACGATTGCAAAGTAATTTTCTTCGAAAGGCGAGCCGCGCCGAGCCAAATCAATCAGCATTTATGAGCCCGCCATAAAGTGGGCTGAGTTCTGAGCTTTGAGTGTTTATTGGATGCCATTTAGAGTGTATTATTTTGTATATATTTTGATTGATTGCGGGCCGGCGGCAGAGAGTCACCGCGCTGACTGTACTTTTGTCCGTTGGCGAAGGACACACCGAGAACAATAACTGAGTCAAGTGTGCCTTGCCTGCCTGCCGCATTGATAACCGATTGCGATAAAACTGGAACACCGACGGGCGGGCTTTCCAGGCGCGGACAGAAGTCACCTAGTCGAGCGGCTTGATAAGATAATCCACGGTTACAGCGCCGGAAAAACTGCTGGCCACCAAAACCCACCCGCTTTGTTTACTGAAAATCCCCTTCGAAAGGCAACCGAAACTCATGCGTTTGAAACGTGAAAATGCTGAATTGCTTTACAACTTTGCATTTGCCTTTGGGATTTGCTTATCAGCTGACTATACTGTCACCCCCTACAGTCCCGTCCCCCTCACCCCCACCCCCTCTGCTACTGAATCTATTTAAAGTTTTTCTTTTCATTGGCGCAGAATCCACAGCCACACACGCTTTTCCCCCGATCTTTACTGCGCTCTTTCCTGCTCCCGCTCCCGCTCCCGCTCCCGCTCCTGCTCTTCTCTTATATATTTATTTTTTGTTTATTTTTATCACGTTAAAAGTGCTAAAATGTGATTTTATTTTGTTTGTCAGCGTAACCGAAAATCACACGAATCACGAAGAAAAAAAAAGAAAAAAACGTAAATAATTGAGGAAAAATTAAATTGTATCTAGCTGTGGAGAGGCGAATTTGAATCCGAAGGATGCAGACTGCAGTTGGCTGCAGTGGAGGTCGTCTATAGGCTATGGCCGATCGCATGAAATTATGCATTATTTCATTCCAAACCCCCTGAAGCATCGCATGGAATGAGTGTCCACAAATGGAGCGAATGACTAAGATCGACATCGAGATCGAGATCGACATAGAAATATGGGAGTGCTGTCGGAGAACCAATTAAGCGGTTTCCGGCATTCGAGAGCTCGGATCAAGTCGGACGCTTACATAAGACACGTGCTTGGAACGTTGGTATGTTGGGGGGGGAGGGAGATCTATTTAAGATGCACGATCTCCAGCTGGGGAGTAAGTGACTTACCGTTGGCGTATTTACCACCCGGTTTCACCATGGTCAATGTGGTGGTCATGTGTGCGGCGCGGGTAGAAATTTTAGTACGATTCGGTAGACTCACGAAGCGGTCACTACTGGAATTTTCGTTGTTTTTTTTTTTTTTTTGGATATCTCACGCAACGTGTTCCGGTTCCGACATGAAGTTGGAGAACATGTGCCAAAGCTGCTCGATTTTCTCTAGCGGATTATGAAACGGATTTTGCTGCTTGCACGCGAGATCCAGATATTCTGAACGTAGGACTCCTACTACTCGATTTGAGGAAAACTCAGCGGGGCGAGCGAGGCGGTTTTTCAAAATTGAATATATTTTTTTGCGAGCGGGTTTTGAACGTTCTGGCGAACGACTGCGACTGCTTGAGTAACTGGCGGCGGTCGATTCTTTTATAAATATGATCGAACGCGCTCTCACGAATACAAATACAAATGCCGCCGAGCGAGAGCGTGTGTATCGCGTGAATTCCGCTATCAGTCCAACTTGAACACGCTGGCAGCACTCGCACACACACAGATACTCGGCGTGGTCTGCGTGTGTGTGTGTGGATTTCTCTCCGGAGTCCGGACAGAGCCGGCGAACGGGAGTAAGTAAACAACACCAACACAGTCAGCACATGGTTATCAGTTCGGGCCAAGTGGTTGCCTCCGCCGCGTCCCTCTCTCTGGCCAAGCACCCGGGTTGATGTTGTTGTTTTTGGTAGTTTTCTGGGTATTTTGTAGTTACAGCAGGCGGTAAAATTAGTCACAGATCTCTCTCCCAAAATTACCGCTCTCTCTCTCTCCCCCTCCCTGTCTCTCACTCCCACTCTCTCTGTGTGCCTTAAGTGCAATCGGGTATCTTCCAGATACAAATTCGGAATGAGTCCTTCCAATTCCTCCGAAGAACTGCTGACGATAACACACAATAAAACCGCAGGCGAGGTCATTAATTCCACTGATAAGTCCAGCCAAGATTTCATCTCGGAGATTCTCCTCATCTCCGCCACCTCCGAATCTTTCCGCTCGGTCTGTTCTGGGCAATGACATAACAACAAAGCCTCGATCCGTAATAGTTCTCTGGATTGATCGCTTCGCTTGCATAAGCCAAAAAATTAAAAAAAAAATACTAATGCATTGCAATTTTCCCTTCAAGATGTCATGACTTTCCCTTTGTTCCTCTGCCCCCTCCCCTCCCTCTTCCCCACGCTTTTATTTAATTACTTCACTTGTTGACTGGCTTCCTATTCTCCTTTTTTTTTAATTTATTTGTTTTTCCCCTGGCCTTATCAAAATATAATTGCTGAAAATGAAATTGTTTTATACAAATTATTTATGCTTATCAGCGGTGGACACTTCAGA
>JAJJHY010005742.1:5324096-5383891 GCA_021224005.1 Drosophila setifemur
GAAGGGGGGTTAAGGGGGTGTCAGGGGCCACTGACGGCAGCAGCTGCCGATGATAAGAAGGCAACAACAACAATCCGATTCGTACAGTGCAAAAAACTATAAACATCAACAATTAATCATCAGCTATTTAATAAATTAACTAAATTTTAAACTAAAACTTAACTAAAAACAATTGAATACGCAGGATCATTAGTCATTTAAATTTGGAAATACGACATTTTTAAGATATAGTTGAATAATTTTTTAGTTTTAAGCAAAAGCAACCCTAAATTTATAATGATCTTTTACAAAACTTAAAAAAAAAAACATTTTTAGTTTATTATTGCAACAAAAAATTTCAAAATATGTTAGGTCCATTTGTAAATCATATATAAAAATTCTGTAAAAATGTGTTAACCATCCATATTTTCGTTCAGTGCATTTCACCGATGGCAAATCAATTTTGGCACATGGCCGACACGTTTCAAGGCACGTTCATTCCGTGATGAATGCTCGCGGATCTCGCGACATATAGCTTATCGGGGCTTTTGATTTCAGGGAGTATTTTTTTAATAATAATTTTTTTTTTTGGCCGGCCCCCGAGACCTAATTCATAACCCACTTATCAGCGCCGGATCTACGGCGGATCGGCTAACGAATTAACCATCGCCCCTAATGGGACATATTTTGGGAATTGATTTGACCGAATTGCGGATTTATGACCGGCTAAATTTAGAGGGAGCAAAGCTAGGATCGGACGATGGCAATCTAATCGAATGACACGCCCACTCCAGAGGGCAGGCACTGATGGATGTGATTGTTACAGCACCGCGCAAAGTGGCTTATCGGTTGACAAATGGAAACAGTCAGTCCGCTTGACGTCAGTCAACATTAGGTGCTGGAGAGGATCCGGGCTAGGGAATCTAGGGGATAGGGATGGGGATCTGGGGATGTTACTAGCATGCCTGCCTGCCATATGGCGCACCCCCACAACTTTTAGACTAATTAATATGCAACTTGTTCTTGAACAAATTGTTGGAATACTCGTCGGTGGAAAATTATTTGCGCTGCATTACGTATACGCCAGGTGTAACCAAACAAAAACCCTCTAATTGAGATGTATGATGTGTACGAATCGTTTGATATGATTCTGAAGCTCCTTACCAGTGTTTGTCGGGAGTTTTTTTCCAATGCTAATCCAAATGTCCCCACTTGGACACTTGGACACTCGGACATTGTTTGAGGCGTTGGCGCCGACAGTATTTTAATGCCCACCGCAAATGTTGTTCTATGCAAATCTGTCTTTGTTGGTGCCCTTCTCTGGGAAGGTATATTACTTCCTGACATGGATTTGATCTTCATTTAATATTTTTTAGTACAAATTTTTAATTTTGTCGTACAAATATTAAGTACAACAAAAGTTGCATTCATTTATAATGAGTAATTTGTACATATATTAAATTGTTTAAATATAACTTTGATATTATTGTCATATCAAATTCATAAATATAGATTAGTCGCTTTCGAATTCCTAGATAAGTTTGCAAAGACATTTTTTACAAAAAACCCATTTTAATTATAAACTGGGCTAAAAACTCGAGGAGCTCCATAAGAGCATTAGACTTACCTAAGAACTCTTGGCCCCCACAAAAACTTTTCCGTTGCCAGAGATAGCAGTAATTAATTTTGATCAGTATCGGCCAATAAAATCCAATTGAAAAGAGTATCCCAGTGTCCCCACGCCTGTTCCGTCCACTTTCGATTGCTTTGCATGCAAATATGTCCAATATAATCGATCACAATATTGAAATAAATATTTCGGTGGCATCTAAATGTTTGGGCAAATGTCTCATTACACCGGCGGATTGGATTGTGTGAATTCCACGGGTATATTTGCGTTACCAACTGGCGGCGTAATTGAATTGTGGCCAATCAGACCCAATTGTCCCATTGTCCAGCGGACTGGCACCCGCCAATTTCAATTAGCGTGGGTCCGGCGCTGGAAACTTTTATCGGATATATATATACTTGTATATATAGGGCTATTTGATGTGTCTGATGATCTGGTGGGTGGGGCAGGTGGGCGTGCCTCTTTATTAGCACCCTGTCACCATCGTAAACTTGGGAAGGAATCTGTCTGTGGGTCAGCCAATTGGCAAACACTCAAAGACGCCACAAGCACAGTATTTGCGGAAAAATGTATCTCAAATTTTATGAAATTTAATTGCCGCCTCCGTACCCGCTAAAAATAGCGAAATTTCGAATCGGACAGGGAGCAAGTATTTCCGCCGGAGGTGACCAAAGTCACCAAGCATTGAGTCACTCGGCAAATCCCGTCCACACGGACGCACTGCGACTGCAGAATCTAAGGTCTTATCTGGGTTCGTGGAAGATTTCGTGTTGGCCACATTTCACATTCTATTGTGTAAGCCTTATCATTTGCAGTGGATTGCCAGCGGCGTTGATTTACCGCCCACCACAGTGACATCACATTTTCGCCATAAAGTTTATTTGGCCAACGTTTAGTCTCAAAGATCAACCCAACCCATTAGCCAATAGCCAAAAGTGACTGGGCGAAAAAAATACTCGTATACTTGGGAGATCGCATTTGGTTGTGAAATCGGAATTAACAATTCATTATCGCCGCTGGAAAAAGACAGCTGAATACTCGCCTGAATATAAATACCACATATATTGCGAATATAATTTGTGGAATAACAACAAATAGCATTCAGTATTTGCGTTAACAGTGCAAAATGATTAAGCGATAACCTTAACGGGAGAGAAAGAGATGGGGCCACAAAGAATGCGATTGCACACTGTCAGAAAATACTATATTAATTATTGTAGTATCATTATAAAAATCATTCTGATCTGAGTATGCAGAACATACTAACGAAAACATTGTTTTCATTTACTTTACGAAAGAGAAGCGAGAGATTAATGCAATTGCACACAGAGAGAAAATACATTAATTATAGTATTACAATTTTATAACTATTTTAATCACCTTTAAATCTGAAAGATTGTTTTTTTAATTGCTTTAATTTCAGTTTATTAATATGATTAAAATTACTGCTTTGATTTATAACATTTTTTTATTTAATTTTGTTGATCTTTCATAGATTGAAGTGTTTTTAAATAGTTTACAGTTATATGCAAACAAGAATATTTCTGTCTCTGCAAGAGAGAGATAGCGACAGAGGAAGGGGGAGAGAGAGAATGTGCGATCGGTTGGGGCGCCGCCTGTGCTAATTGTTTTTGCCGTATTGCACAGGCCCCAATCCAATTCACGCACACATGCGATCGGAAATCGCAAAAAATCGACCACCAGAGAGAGAGAGAGAGAGAGAGGCAGAGGGCGCTCTCTCGAGTGATCTTTGATCACGTTTCCCGCACACGACGAAGGCACCCGAGTCCGCACCCGAGGCGCCTCGTTCACGTGATAACCATGTGTTGCTCTCTCTCTCTCGAATGCCGAATGTCTTTGTGTCGAAAACGAGTCACAAAATGAGTTTGCTATTTCTGTTGTTGTTGTTGTTGTTGCTTTTGCTGTTGCTGTTGTTTCCCCCGCATGACGTAAAAAAAAAGTTGAAGTGGAGAAGTTGGGGCCCAAGCGCACCCATATTGTATGATTTCACCACCGAAGAGAGCCGGCTGAGAGATACTGGCCCGAGAAAACTGCCGACTCACATTGAGTCGGCCGACTATCACGCATTTCTCATTCCCCATTCCCCATTCCGGTCGAGATTTGCACACTTTATTGTATTTTGGCCCCATGGCGCGGCCCCCCAACCAACCAGTTTGTGGTGATGGCCAAAATCCGAGGCCAGAAACCTACGAAACGAAGCCATACACCGCGAAATTAGCAGACAAAAATAAGTGCCTCATATGTCACACTCACTTTTGCTAATTAAGCAGTTTTTATAACTATCATTTCCATATTTTAAATTTAAATAATTTTTGTTGGGCTTTTTTAAGATTATTTTTATTTATAGTTAAATTAATTTGAAATATTTGAATATGTAAAATAGCAAACAATTTGATTTCTTTGAATTTTTGTAAAACTTCGAAATTACTCCTAAGAAAACTCATAAAAAATGAATTTCGTGTTACACTTATTTTAAAAAAATACCAAAAAATTAAAAGCATTTATATCGTTACCTTTTTGCATATATTACAATTTTTCGCGGTGCAGAAAATGAACAATTGGCCGGAATGACAAGTGGCCAAAGCTCTGGGCCCGCTACGGTTTATGGTTTTATGGCGACTTGATAAGATCTCTCTTGAGATTCCATAAAAATAACTCCCTTTAAATGGGCCTTTAATGGTTACCCTTATCACGAGGGATTTAAGAGCATGTGCCGGGGTAATGAAATTGGTTGGAAGATCTTTAAAAAAGTGGGAACTTACCCAGAACGAGATTCGATTTGAAATGATAGTTTGGTTTGGAATTTAATTTAAATTGGGTTGAGTTCCATTCCCATCAAAAACTAATGTATATATAATGTTTATATATATGTATGTGTCGCCAACCACATAACACTGCCTTTGTTCATATCGCGTGCTTGGAGGAGGGAAAAACAAACACAGCAACGTTTATTCAAATTCCGCTTATCAACAAGTTTGCCCCGCCACTGCCATGAGCTCCGTCCCCAGCCCCTCCCCCCCTCTCTCCACACCGACGACCATGTGCCGGTCGAGTTCGAAGCTATAAAATGCACGGCACGGCACTCTCTTCACGGCGTTGAGATACGCTCGGAATGGGGATTAAATGATTGCTGGCATTGATTTGCCAGCGTTACTTATTTCGGGAATCCGTCTTTATCTGAATATGCGCAGCCCCAAGGAAAAGTGTCTCGTTCAAGTCTACATTTTCTGCGTCATCAGCAATTTTCAAAGGTCTAATTACGAGAAATTCTACAGCTACACGGGAAATATCGTAAATGTATTTTTCAAGTTTCTACGTGTATTTCTTACTTACATTACATTCTACACAGAAATCGAACTTTTTGTTAGCATACTTTTCAGCGCTTTTAGTGAACATTTCATTCATTGCAATTTTTCATTCATAAATCCGCAAAGCAAGCAATTCAAATGTTTAGCAATGAATTTAGCTCAAATACATACATATAACATAGGAAATAGTATAATTTAAAAAATACAGAAATAACGTGGAGGGAATAAAAATTAATTACCCAGTTTAACAAAATTTATAAACGTTTTAAAATAATATAAAACTATAGTAAACTAATAAAATTATAAAGTCAAGTATATTTCACATTTAAAACAAAAGTTAAATATAATCTTTATAGAAAGCTGCTAGAACCTACTAAATTTTAATAAAAACTATTTTAAATTGGAATATGTCCAGCAACTCAAAAAATAATGCTTTTATAATCTTTAAACAAAAAAACCCTGATTAAGCAGGAATTTTTCTAAATGTTTTTTTAGAAGTATTTTTTGATTAACCTCTAAAAGTTTTTGATTCCCAAAGGTGCATTATTAATTCGATGTGGCATCCACCCACATGACACCCCACCACCGCAGGTGGGAATCAAACAATTCTGCGGTTTCATTTTCACATGTTGCACATGCATTATTTATTGTTTTTTTGATTTTTTAGCTTGTTTGGCCTTATCGATAAGTCGGTACTTAATAAAACTTAAGACGAGGGGAATGCAAATACGAAATACGGTTGCAGTTAACGAATACGAATTTACAAATATACACGCGGGCAATGCGAGAATGCATTTAGGATTTAGGATTTAAGATTTAGGATTAACAGTTGTGGGTTTTTGGATTTGGATGTGGTGGAGAACTGAACTAGGTGACTAGTGTTTCTGGTCCCATTTTATCACTGACTTCCATCGCCCGGGGGCACTGTCTAGTGCTGCGACTCCACCTGGGGCGTGGAGTTGCGACGCGGCTTGGCCGGAGGATCGTTCCAGGGCTGGATACTCGCCTTGCCGAAGATCACGAACAGGGTGTTGCCCACCAGATAGAATCCGGAGGCGATGAAGAACACCACGCGCCACTGCTCGGGATCGTGCTAAATAGGAAATATTAAATATTAATAATGTATCTTCTCCGAGAATTACCCCATCGACGTACCTCATCTTTGACAATGAATCCCACGATCAGCGGGGCAATGATGCTCATAATATTAGCCACTCCGTTGGTGATGCCCATCAGGATGCCGGCAAAGTTCGGCGCCAGATCGATGTGGTTCATGTTGTAGCCCAAGTAGGTGGCAGCGTTCATGCCCACGGTGAAGCAGAGCAGGGCCACGGCCAGGGTGGTCTGGTCCGCACCCACATAGCCCAGGCAGATCAGGGTGATCATCGGGATCCACAGACCGATCGAGTTGAAGATCTTCCGGCTGACCACGGTGGAGACGCAGTGGCGGTTGTTCAACTGCTGGGAGATGGCCGAAAACACGAAGGACATCACGAACATGCAGACGTAGGGCAGCGAGGAGAGCAGGGCATTCGACTTGATGTCCTTGCCGAGGACGTTCTTCATGTAGCTGGGAATCTCCGTAAGCAGCGTCCAGAAGCCCCAGTTGTGCACGGAATGGGCGACGATCAGGACGAGGAAGGCGGGCGAGGTGAAGAAGCTCAGCCAGGGCGTGGACATTTGCTGCTGCGGCACCTCCGAGGCACTGGTCACCTCGCTGGCATGGGCCATCTCGATCAGTTTCCTCTCCTCCGACGATATGCTCTTGCTCTCCTCCGGCGATCCGGCCCCGAAGAAGAAGTACACCACCGACCATACACATCCAATGCCTCCGGAGATATAGAAGATGCTGGGCCATCCGATTGGAGAGGCTGCAATCACTCCACTGGTGGCCAGCATGAGGATCGTTCCGAACTGATTGCCCGCATAGGCGCAGGTGCCCAGGCTGGCTCTCTCACTCGGCATCGCCCACTTGGAGAGGATCGTGTGGGTCGAGGGGAAGACCACACCCTGGCACAGGCCCTCGACCACACGCAAGGCACACACCAGCTGCCATCCTCCAATCTTCGCGCAGATGGGTGTCAGGATATTGAGGATCGAGCAGATGGTCAAGCCGGAAAGGATCAGCATCTTACCGCCGAACTTTCGCGCCATTTGACCCGCCGGCACCTGGGTCACCACATAGCCCCAGAAGAAGCTGCTCAACAGCAGGGATTTCGTCTTCTCCGACCAGTTGTACTCCTGCAAATAAGAGTTATCATTGAGTTGGTAATCTCAGGATACTTAATTTGTGTTCTTTAAGTTGTTAATACTTACAGGAAAATCGGGATTCGCACCGGAGGCATCGGTCATGGCCACGACGGCCACCGAAAGATTCACCCTGAGGGCATAGGCCACCGTGAGGGCGAAGAAGAGGAGGAAGACCTGCAAGTGACGCACTCCCAAGCCGGTAACTGGAATCAAATCAAAGCGAGACGCAATCGGTTAGATAAGGTTGGGTTATCTCACTCAAGTATTGATCTTCAGCCGGCCATCGATTAGCCACGATTATCAGCTATCAGCCCAGTTATCAGTGCCATATATATATATATACTAGTATGTTAAATCGTGGAGTAAAGTATTTTAGTAGTGTCTGTAGGTCGCCTGTAGGTCGCAGGTGGCTAAGTAAACACAAAACCAAAAAAAAATATGCCCCCATCCGAACTAGTTGAGACTGGAAATTGGTTTATGGCCAACCGACCGTGTTTGAGCTTCTTTCGCCGATGTTAGCCTTAATTTACGCCCCAAATTTATCATCCCTTATCTGCCAGACAAGCACTCTCCGAGATATAATTATTTGCCAAACTATTTGTGGATTTTCGGGGAGTCCGCGCTTCTGTTCGGGATTACGGGCGTGAGGCTTTTTGGGGATGGAATCGGAAAAAATTCCATTCATAGATATGGCGCCAACGATGTCTGGGTAACCCCCCCGTTCCCCTCCGCCCACACTTAACCCCTTTGACCCCTGTTCACTTGGATATGTACATTTACTCGTACATCTAACATATGTGCGTAACTGATATTCTGTGTCCTGTTTAATCTTTAGTTGGCTGACAGAGATTAACTAGCTGTGAGTGGGCTCTGAGGTATCAGTTACAACCTCTTTGCACCCGCGGTTTTTACTACTGCCTTTTGTGATTTTACGATCTCAACAAGCCCACAAAATTTTACAATTTGCTTGCAAAAGGGGGCTCGGCCTTTATGGATATGTTCTTATCGGACTGATAAGCATTTTCTTTGAGTTTCTTGGGTGAGAGTCACGGGTAAGAGATTCTTCTCGTGGAATGCATCTTCATGAGTTACAAAATATTGGAAAACAGCTTAAGTTAACTTGGACATTTCTCTGTTTTTAAATACATATATTTTAGGGGAGATTTCTAATGATTTTCAAGAAATTATAAGGAACAACCCTAAAGTAATAAAAATTTCTTTAAATGTTTGACCACTTTTTGTAAGGTTACACATAATACATATTTAATATTAAGAATGAGATTTAATTGGGTAACACAATAAAGATAAATACTTAATTTTTTGTTTATTTTTAAGCAATTTTATAAACAAATTAAATGGGAATATATTGTAGTTTGAATCTAAATCTACATCTGATCTAACAATTTTAGAATGATTTTCAAAATTCACTTTTCAAGCTAACAAAGAGTAAAACCAAATTAATATTGAAATCACTTCAAGAATATTAGTTTATAATGAACACATTTTGAAAAATATATATATTTAGGATACTTTTCTAAAAGAAACTTTTCTTCAAAACAAAATAAATCACTTTTGAAACACTCCTTTCAAAAACTCACATAAAAAGCAAAACCCACCTTCATCCTCAAAACGACGATTCTTCACAGTGGTAACCATAATTACTAATTAAAATTGTTAAAACCGAATCAAGATTGAAGTGGAAGGCACTACCGTTCGGCTTGGAGCCTGTTCACTAACTGTTGGCTTCCCTCTGTTGGATGCCCAGAGCATCCGCAGGTGCTTTGGGCAAATAATAATCAGATCACCTAACCCTAACTAAGCAGCATCGTCTGTGGATGTAAGTATCTGTAGATTCGGCATCTGTCTCTGTATCTGTCTCTGTATCTGTAGCCGTGACGTTAGTTGTCGCAGTTAGTGTGTGATTTGTTGACTGCGCTGTAAAAGCGCGTGGCAGTTGCTCCTCCAATGCAAACCACCACCCACCTCCCTCCAATCTGTGTTTTGTTTGTTTTAGTTTATTTTGTTGCCCCCTTGGTGGTGGGGCTTATCAGTTGTAAGTCATCTGCTCCCCTTGATGTAACCAATTTATGGGAATTATTATGACTTTTTGCCGATTCCCAATCACCGATCACCGATCACTTGGCCAAGGCATGTCGCCGGAAAACTTTGACTGCCGTAGCTCAGAAATTATCTGCGATTTATGGCCTGCCAGTTTTTTTTGAAATCGTTTTCGACGTTAGCTTTTTTTGAACTTGATTTGGATCTCACAGTAAGCTTTTCACAAAGCTCCAAAAGCTAACTGGGCTAATTAAGCTAACTGAAAGCTGAATTGTCACTGGTTAATACGGTGGTAAGTCGCTGCAAATAACTTGGCTCAAAGTTTCAACCACAAGTCACGCAATTAGAGCTGTAATTATCAGTCAATTTCTTTGGGCTCAACTTAATTTAAAATTGTAATTGAATTCGTGTTCCCACATTGATGAATGAATGAATGATGGAGGGAATGAAATATCGCCACGGTTGGGATGTCTTGACACGCTTATAGTGTAAATACTTTGGGGGCTTTGGGGGCTTTGGGGGCATTCTCGGTCTTATCATGGCTGATAGCGATATTGCCGATTCGACAGACGGAGTTTCCCCCTGAATACGTTAAGACCAACGACTTTCAAATGTTCAGGCAGCACTTCAGATTCTTTGTACTAGTATTTTGTGGGCAGATAGCAGGCGCCCCTTGTTGACAGTTCCTCAGAGGTGCAGGTTCTGCGTTAGTTACCTGTCAAGTGGCTCTGGTCGCTGTTCCGACAGCGATGTCAGAACTCAGACAAGGCCTAGCCGAATTTTGTATACCAGTATCTTTTCATCGACAAAACAAAAAAAACAATAACAAATTAGAACAACAAACTGGCAGAGCAAGTTTCGGTTTGGGGCATACCCTCCCGCGCTCATTAAAATTGAAATGCATTTCGTTAATTTCTCATTAAATCTAAAACTTGATAATGGAGGGGATCTGGGAAAGAATTTTAAATATTCTAATGAAATTTAATATAATTTATGGCTTTAAATGTATCTAAAATGTAAATTTAGCTGATGCCAAATAAATCAATGCATATCAATGATTTAGGATTAAAGAAAGTCTGGTCTTGAAATGCTATGAAATACATTTATATTATCAAGTAAAACTTTGTATTGTAAAGTATCTTTAAGTTGAATATTAATATTAATAATAATTATTATCGAAAATAATATTAAATAGCCAAATAAATTATGGCATATCAATATCAATGATTTAACATTCAAGAAAACTGGCTCTTGAAATACTAAGTAATAAATGTGTATTATCAAGTAAAACTTGGTTTTGGGAAGTTTCTTTAAATTTAATATTAATATTTATACTAGTATTAAGAAGCCAAATAAATGATTGCATATTTATATGATTATGATGATAATCATTTATCATTTAGGATCAAAGAAGCTTGGTTTTAAAATACCATGAAATAAATTTATACTATAACTTGGTTTGGGAAAGTTTCTTTAAATTTAAAATTAAGAAATATTTATTTTTAGATGCATAACTATCTTGAACCTTGGAGCTTAAACTTGAAACTATAAAAATATTAGTATTCGGGTGATAATTTATTTTAAGTAAAAAAAATAATTTATGTAAATATTTGTCATAGAAGATGTTTTGAAAACATCAAATTTGCTTTTTATTAGAGTACTTTCAAAATACTTTTAAAAATTTTGTTAAATAATATATAGGAAATTTTTCCCATATTAAAAGTTTATCTGTTTTTTTTTCAAGTGCATATTAGGAACTATCCAATGCTTAACCTTCCGAACTACCTGTGATTTGTGACCCGACTTGCGGTGTCAGCCTCGTCTCGTTCCATTTTGTTGTGATTTTTTTTTTAGCGGGCGCCATGGCGCCTGCCTTGCAAATTTGAATATTTAGTGAAATTATTTAAATATACAATTACAAATAAACCAAAGTTGGTTGTTTATTTTGAGCGCACTTGTGTAATTTATGCTCTGACGGAAGAGTTCCCCGCATTTTGTCAAGTGCTAAATAATTTGCATTTGCCGCCCCGATTTGACGCCCGATAATTAAACGCGGCTCTAAATAAAGATTTGCGATTTATCAGTGATCAATATTGAATCGGAGTGCGTGTGTGCATATGGAATTAGCAAGGCGCTTTCGATCCCTTTTTTTTTGATGGATTTGATTTGATTTGATTTGATTTACCAATTGTTATTTTACCCCTTTTATTTTCGCCAACCCAACTGGTTTGTTTTTGTTTATTTTTGTGTTTAGTCAAAGCAGGAACATAATAGGAAATATGCGAGATTTATGTTTTCGCCATATACGCGGCCAACTATTGAGCCGGCTCTAATTGTTCAAAGAACGTATCTCAATCTCAATCTCAATCTGTATCTGAATCTGTACAGCAACATCGGCTGTTGTTTAGTCGCAGTTTGCGAGTATATAAAGTCGCTCATTAGCCGCCGGTACTAAACTGGATTCGCGTCAGACAGCCTGTCGAGTATTGGAGCATTCTTTGTTGTTCTCTCTGTTGTTCAGTTTTGCTATTTTTTTTTTGTATATCTATTTGTTCCTCATATTCCTCATACGCCCGGGTGGCTGCCACCCAAACAAACGTGAATCGGATATGTGAGTTTGTTTGTGTTTTCGATTTGATTTTTCTCTGGGCCCAGATTTGCATACGAACTTTGATGATTTATACTCGTACAATACTTATGGGCCAGCTTCCTGTCTGTCTGAGCCCATTTTCCGGACAGGCCCCCCCAACGCCTTGCATTTAAAATTGATTCATATTTAATGGGCATATGGCTTGACCAGTAATTAATTTGGCTTTCACAACTCACATTCGGCCCTAAGAACACAGAACACACTTGTTAAATAATACAATAAAAACAAAAACACACAATGTTGTACCTACTCTGCCACTTAAGATTTAATCGGATTTTCTGAAATTAGCAGCTTTGGCGCACTTGAAAAATAATTGCCAAAACTAATCAAACATCACTTAGGGTCTGGAAAACTTTCGGCAATCACTAAATTATGTTCGAACCTATCGGACCTTGGAACTGATTTCACAGGAATGAAATAATTATTATATAATCTTTGAGAGGAGTACTCCAGCGAGCCCTTGAGTTTTAGTATTAGTTTTTTTTTTTTTTGGAAATACATTCCCGAATTATTAGTGATTTATTTGTATTATTGACATTGTAATTCATATTACGAACTGACACCAAAATGTTTTACAACCTTTTTAAAGCAAACAAAAAGTTTATTGGTTTAATTGCCATTTTTTAACAACTTGACGGAGCTTGGGAATAATTTTAGGGGAATAAAATAAATATTATATATTCGTTAAGAGGAGTATTTATGCAACTCCTTGAGTTGTATTTCTATCTAGTAATAAAATTAATAATAATTATTTAGTAATATTTATTTATTTTTGACATTATAATTACTATTATGAAGTAACACCAAACTGTTAAAACTTTTTTAAGCAAACACGAACTATAATAATTTAGTTGTAATTTTTTCAAGGACCACCTATAAATAATTGGCGTAACCAAAGCCATAAATCCCGCTTTCATCTTTTTTGTTATCTTTTTTTTCGAACCAATATTAACTTGTTTTTATGTATAGGCCTTTCGAGTGCCATTTCCCACTGACAATAGTTACTTAAGGGTTATCTAACCCGTGTTTGTTGACTGTTATCTGTACGCTCCACTTACATTTGCCCTCGGCCTCATCCTCCTTTTTGGAATTCTTGGTGTCCATGTCCATGGAGGCATTGTTGCCACCGCAGCACATCAGCTTCATTTTGTTTTGTTTTTTTTAAATTAAAATACTATTTAACTATGTGAATTAAACTATTTAAAGTGGGAGTCGCGGAGTTGCTGTGGGGTTTTGTGGGAGGTCGTAGTGGTTCTAACACTTTTCCGGCAGTTCCGTTCTCAATGCGGAGTGTTAATTATCATATACATATTCACAACTGTTGCAACTACTTTCGATCCTGCCCGATTTCGAGGTATTCAATGATTTCAAACGCTCTCGCCGCCGTTGCGATTTCAAAACGACTGAACGTCGAGTTGTTGTGGGGACTCCATTTATACGCTGCTCGATCGCCGGATTACTCGATCGCTGGATCGCCACTCAAACACGCTCCGTGCTCCGTGCTCCGTGCTCCGCTCGCTCGCACGCCGACGCTCTGCCTCTGGCTCTGTCTCTGGCTCTGTCTCTGGCTCCGAAATATGTATGTACGTCAGCCGGAGCACGAGCACGAGCTCCCGGGGCGAGCTCCACTCGAGTAGTCCACTCGGGACACGGTGCCACGGAGAAATTCCCCTGGCCACTTGCCCGGTTCGTGGACAGGCCGTGGGGTGGGCGTCGCCACGAAGAGATATCCGTGAAATCGAATCTTATCGACGCATCTTTAGATTACCAGGGGGACTTGTCAGGGCCGTAATACTACACCCCGTGTAGGATCCATTTTTTTTGTCGAGTGCCCGGACCTCGCACCCAATCAAAGCAGAAGGAGGCCCATTTTGATGCTCTTGACATAATGATATATATATTTGGTGGCGTCAATCCCCGCGCTGTCCGAAATGTGTGGCAGTGGAAAATTTACAATCCCAACGGGGTCTTCTCTGCTTTTTGAATGAAATCAACGCTTTTATTTTTTTTTTGGTAAACAAACTGAGATTGAATTATTGGCCGACAAGGGAAACCCCGACCCAAAACAAAAAATCAAAAACAAAAAAATCGAAAAGAGCGTAGCTAAAAAACTGGTTAACCGATCACTTGCCGTACTCGTGGATGCCACGGAACTTCAAGCTTAGCGATGTATCTATCTCTCCAACTATCTCTCTATCTATCTATCTATCTATCTATCTGTCAGTGAGTGGCGCCCGTGCTCTTGACATTAGTGCAATGTAAGAATTACTTTCACTTTCGCCTGCAGCCCAATTAGATTGGATTTTTGTGCTGATTGAAATTCTTAGTTATGCATAGTTCATGCCTCGTTGCCCCAGTGGAATTCCACTAGGATCTCTCTCTCTCTCTCTGTCTCTCTCTCAATTTCGATTGTTTATTGTTAGAGTGTAGTTGGAATTTCTTGGAATAAACCACGTAGATACATCTCATAGTTTACGGCCCCCGCCGAATGAAAGTTCGATCGAACAAGCGGACAAGTGCTTTAGATAGCCGGGCGACAGTTGACGTAAAGTATCTGCGAGATACTTTGGCCACACACACGCCCGTCTCTCATGTCAATCGAAATGAAAACAAACTGATTATCTCCCCACCACGCAGACGCTAAACAATGGAGTTCGAACATCCAATAAAATAAAATAACGCGTGCTCAGGATCGATCGGTGTGCTAAACGATATTTGAATCTCTGGTGGGGATTGGAGGGTCTCTAATTCATCTGACATGCCAGTGCCGGCTGATTTGCCAACCCTTCAAATGGGTGGCAATATAAAAATTCGGGATGCTAATGATGGTTCGATCACGATTTCAGATATTCTTCGTTGTCGGGTATTTGAGTTTTTTTGGAATCTTTCATTTAAGAAGCCTACCTTTGGGGGCATAACCTTGGAATAGTTTTTAAAAAACAAACTTATTTAATGATATTATTAAGTATGCCCATTTCAAATGCAGTCTATAACAATTTTAATTGTTTTTTGTTTTTTAATTTGCAGATGTTTTAGAAACGAAAAACCACCTGCTAATTTATATAATCGTTTTAATTGCGGAATTTATTACATGCACATTATACATAACGCCCATTTAGCTTATAAATTATTAAAATCTCCCCCAGGCAGTACCGAATTAATTGTGTTTTGATGGCCGAATGTGGTTTTCGAATCGTGCTAGGCACAAAGGAGCCCCAAAAAATTAGACCTGCTAATAGATCGATCAGAGACCGAAATAACCAAAAAAATGCTATGCAAATCGATTGATGGTTTATGTAAATTAGAAAGGTCTGCCACACGACTGAGAGCAACTCTTCCGCCGCCGGATGATGAGGCACTTTTCATGGGATTTGTTTTTAATATATCACCCCCATATGAAAATTCCACCCTCCACCCAACCGAGATCACGCTATGCTCCACTGACAAAACTGGTCACTGGTCTATCAGAGATCCAATGGTGATGTTTGTGTTTCGGTTTTTGTTATTGTTTTCAGTACAGATGTGAGGCGGGAAAGAGGCGGAGATTGGGTTCGCAAAATAATTGCCAGTCAATGCAATTACCCATCCTCCTCGTGTCACTCCGTTACACATTTATTTACAACCCAGGTTGGAGTTCTCGTGTGTATCTCGCGGGTTCTTAATATGCAAAACGTGCTGCTTTGCTTGAACTTGGCCATAGACAAGTCAACTTAAGTTCCTCAATACTTTAGTGTAGTTTGCTCAGTGCACCCTCCTCCTCCTCCTCCTCCTCCTCCACCTGGTCACATGGAAATTCAAGTTCAAGTGTTCAATGGAAATCGAACAAACTCCCGCTCAGCTGGCCCCGGCTATAACTGGGATAAGTTAAGTACTATACAACAGCAGTTGGTCATATATTCGCATTCGGCCCGTTGCGCATGTTAATTGCCATCCGATACCCGATTTTGGTCGGCCATTAACGCGCACCGATGACATTGATTGGGTACTTCCACCCACAACCAGCCCTCCAGCCCTCCGACCCCTTTTAACCCCATCCGGAGAACTTTGGAACACATAAAGGGATTTTTTGCGGTCTTTCAACAGCACTGTCATTGCTTATTTATAGAGATAAATATTAGGTTTTCAGAACTACATTATATTTAGATAACTTTATTCAAGAGTTTTTAAAATAAATCAACAAACACTAATCTCTATGATATAAAATAAAAACATTCAAATATTTAACAATAAGATAGTTTCTTTATAATGTAGAAAAAATATGTAAAATGAAATAATCTCTAAATTGAACCTTAAAATTAAGCTTGTTGAAATGAAATGAGTAAAAATCATATTTCCCAGAAAACAATTACAAAATATATAACAAAAGAAAAGGTTAATCCGCTCAACAACTATTTTATTTATAACTACAACAAATTTATAAATCAAAATTTTCCTTTAAGAACTACAAATAATTTAGAAATTAAAATTTTCCCCAGTGTGGGAAACCGCAAAATGCAAATTTCCTTGGGGATTCCTCCGGATGCTAAATTGCACGTCAATTCAAAACATTTTATAAACTTATTTAAACAAAATTAAGAATTCAGGCTGCATCAATTGGGGCTACGTTGTCCGAGGCCCGTTCGCACTTTATTGGACGACGTCATAGCGAAATTTCGTAGACATTATGGAGCACTTGTTAACATCTTAACGCGATGTGAAAGAGGATTGAGATGGGGTCGCAGGTGCGTCAACTGGGCTATCCTAATTTCAGCTATTAGCGGAGTTAATTCGAGGAACTTTCCGCACCACTTGACAGTCGCCAAGCAGAGTCTTTCACATCCCGTATCTAATCGATGCTGAGGAAATTAATTACAAATCCATCAGTTAACGATTTGCGACAAGCGCCATAAAGTAATACCAAAAAAAAAAAAGAATTATCAACCACTTCCGTAACATAAGGGCCTAACAATAAATATTTTATGGAGAGTGCTAATCCCGCCATCGGAGATAGTCAAAACATATATAGGAGGCCTTATGACTGAGGCGATAAGATTTAAAACGATTCATAAAACAAATGCTCGGCCGGGCGACGATTTAAATTCCTTTCCGCTCCAGCAAGCCGCAGTTATGCGATGGAATTGGTAATTGTCACAATTTTACAAAATAACCCATAACCAGTGGTGGATGCAAAAAAAAAAATCCCAGACTAGTTTCATCATAAGTTTATTTTTAGCCGCTCGTTGTGGTTCAAAGTAATTAGCAGGTGAAATTGTTGGGTTTCGGAGTTTAAACTTGTAATTCTAAGGGAATTCAAAAAGAGCGCCTAAATAAGTTGCCACATGGAGAGAAGTTATTGGAAGTGCAGAGCTGCCACCTGGTTTTCACTTCCATAGCTTATCGATATCCCGGACCTATCGTTATCGCTGGCTGATAGGCAAGTAAATAGAACGTGCGTTTCGTTTTCCCAATTTTCTCCGGCTAAAAATCAGCCGATTATTACCGGATTTAGAAGCAGTGTGCCCTGCATTAGCTGTTCGATTTAATTGATTTTGAAATTTCTCGCATTAGAACACAAGGAAAATGGCGCAGAGCAAATTGAACGACTTGGCTGGCAAACTGGGCAAAGGTGGCCCACCGGGATTGGGAATTGGACTGAAGGTCCTCGCCGCCGTTGGAGCCGCTGCCTATGGTGTCAGTCAGTCCTTGTATACCGGTAAGCATATATCCTCCACTAAAACATTGCTATCCCCAGGAAATGCAGCGCAAAACATGATAATTCCAAGCGGCATATTTACATAACCTCAAAGGGGGAGATGATGTTTTTTTTTTTTGGATTTCATAACTAACATTTGGACTTGCAGCAGGTTGAAGATAATCAAAGAAACCTTAACCACAGACACTCTGAATGATAATCTAACCCTTCCTTGGGGTTCTTCTAGTTACAATCTCATAAAACCCCCGAAATCATCTCCCAGCGATTGCATAACAAACTCCATTTTAATGTCTTCTAGTTGAGGGCGGTCACCGCGCCATCATCTTCAGCCGTCTGGGCGGCATCCAGAGCGACATTTACTCCGAGGGTCTGCATGCGCGCATTCCCTGGTTCCAGTACCCCATTATCTATGATATTCGCTCGCGTCCCCGCAAGATTTCCTCGCCCACCGGCTCCAAGGATCTGCAGATGATCAACATCTCGCTGCGTGTCCTGTCGCGTCCCGATTCGCTCAATCTGCCCTTCCTGCACAAGCAGCTGGGCGTGGACTACGACGAGAAGGTGCTGCCCTCCATCTGCAACGAGGTGCTCAAGAGCGTGATTGCCAAGTTCAATGCCTCCCAGTTGATTACCCAGCGTCAGCAGGTTAGCTACCCTTGACTACATCCTTAACTGCAACCCTGTGCTAAATGGTATTTTGTTTTTTATCCAAAAAGGTCTCGCTGCTAATCCGCAAGGAGCTGGTGGAGCGCGCACGCGACTTCAACATCATCCTGGACGATGTGTCCCTCACCGAGCTGAGCTTCGGCAAGGAATATACGGCTGCCATTGAGGCCAAGCAGGTGGCCCAGCAGGAGGCCCAGCGGGCGGTGTTCTTCGTGGAGCGTGCCAAGCAGGAGAAGCAACAGAAGATTGTCCAGGCCGAGGGAGAAGCCGAGGCTGCCAAAATGATATCCTTTTACAAAACACATACACAAGAATTTCTTTCACAACTCTCGGAAAAGCTGCGGCTATTTATGAGCTTTTTTGAGGGTTTTTGGGAAGAATCCTTATTTCAGTCCACTTTTCATGCCACCCCTTGGTTCCTTTAACTGATATGTTTACTTAGGTCTGGCCGTGAAGCAGAACCCAGCCTACCTCAAGCTGCGCAAGTTGCGTGCTGCTCAAAGCATTGCCCGCACGGTAAGATTACTTATTTATTGTCCCCTGTTTACCCCACGGACTAAACGCTTTCCTCTTTCGTTCCCAACAGATTGCCAGCTCACAGAACAAGGTCTACCTGTCGGCGGATAGCTTGATGCTGAACATCCAGGACTCGAGCTTCGATGACATGACTGAGAAGGTTTACAAAAGTAAATAGCTCTCGTTTTGATTAACAAAAAGAGTTTACTTTTTAAGTTGAAAACACTTGTGCTTTTGGTTCGACACATTGGCCAAAACTTAGACATTTAGGCCTTAAAATTGAGTAACTTCTAAAGCGTTCTCTCTGTCTGTTTTTGCTATCACTTTTCGTTCTGTTAACGTTTCTATAATCCACATCGCGCACACCCCGTAGACGGCGACTTGGACTAGGAGACGAACCGTCGATCCATCGATTCGTTGTTAATTAATTCTTATTGCATTCGAGCTAGAGCCTAAGTACCGTTTAGTTTTAACCACTCCCAAGCGGCGCGCCGGCTTCATTTTTTCACGATCTGTGCTGCACCGGTCCTGCCGCCCGGAGGCAGCTTCATCCCACATCCGCTCTCCGGGCGGCAAGCGGCCAAGTGGGCAGAGAGAGTGAACCGATGAGTCGGCGCGGACAGAAGGCCGCACAGCATTTAAATTTCCCTGTCCCATCATCGAGAGTCACGGAGCGAAACGGAAGCAGCAAAATAAATGCAAACTGAGAACTGTCTACTTTGAATCGTGGTTTTTGCCTTCACAGAGTCGTGAAAAAACGAAGAGCGGCCTTCGCTGGAGCAACAGCGATCAGCCAGCCTACCCCTCCACTAATCCCAATCCCATCCACCCGTCTTTGCAGTTGGCACCGGTCTGCCCAAGAACTGGTTGGATCCCCGAAAGATGGTCAGCGAATCGGAGGCGAAGAATAACGTTGGCAATGTGGCGAGCAACATGGCCGACCGGATGATGTGATCTCCTCCGCACCGCACAGTCCACTGCTAATCCACTCCAGTCCAGTCCAGTCAAGAGCCTAGTACAAATCCAAGCACAAGAACAGAACGCGGTGACATGTGACGCATTGGCATATTCGGCCAATACGAATACGAAACATTTACTTATCGTTTTAATTGCGTGTATAAAATACATAAGAATAGTACATAAGAGTGTATACAGTATATAATTTAAGTGTATAGAGGTTTATGTATGTAAATTGTAGGCAGATTAGGTTGCTTCTCCTTCTCCCCGGCGGTGATCCAGCAGCTCCTTCCCATGTACAAAATGTGAGAGAGATCTTGACTAGAAATGCGTGTGTGGATGGGCTGGTTGAGCAATCGGACCGCCGCCCGGGGCCTCCTTCTCCTCTCCAAAGTAGTCGTATAACTATTCCTATTTCTATCCATAATAACGAACTCGAACAATCAAATTCCTGCATTAGGCGCGTGGGGTTAGCTTTGTATGTAAGTGTTAATTTTGTTAGGTTGCTCAAAAGCGACGCGACATGGACCAGGATCAGGCCGTCGCCGGTGGCTTTGCTCCTCCTCCTCCTCCTGCTACTCCAACTGCTCCGCTGCTTCCGGAGGCACTGGCAGAGCCTGTGCTGCTGCTTCCACTCTCGCTGCCGCTGCTGCTGGCATTGCTGTTGGTCCTGCGGCTCTCGGCCAGGCCGGGAGTGTCCCGTCGATGGCGCCTCAGCGTGGAGCTGGCCGACGGAGCCGAACTGCTCAAGGCTATGTTGGCCGTGAATGCAGCCGCCTCCGCTCGACTGGGCACTGTGAGGGTTCCACCTGTTGCTGCCGCTGCAGCTGCTCCATTCGTCGATGTGCCATTGCTAGCGCCGCTCGCTGCAGCTGCGGCGAAGGACTCGGTTATGCTGGCCAAGGGTCATAAGTTCGTCGTCTGCACCAGTCCGCGCTCAATGTGGAAGCACTCCAGCACGGCTGCTCCCACGGAACTGCGTCTGGCCACCATCGCATTGACCACGCTCCACTTGTTCAGCCTGGGATCGTAGCGCTCCACGGAGTTCAGCGAGGAGCTGCCATCGTTGCCGCCCAGGGCAAAGAGGGCGCCCTCCACCTCGACCACTTCGTGGGTGGACCTGCAGGAATACCCAAAAAGTTAGTAATTAAACTCTGATAACCATTAACCCTTCCTCCTACCTTCTGGAGTGCATCGCGGCAATGGGCTCCCAGCTGTTCCTGCGCAGATTGAACCTCTCCCCGGTGGACATACACATGGTGCCATCATTACCACCTATGCAATAGAGATGCCCATCCGTGGAAGCCACGCCGCAGCTGCTTCTGCGGGCCGTCATACTGGGAACAGGCTGCCAACGACCCACCCTGGGATCGAAGCGCTCCACACTCGACTGATAGTTGGTGGAATCGAAGCCGCCCAGGCTGTATATGCAGTTCTCCAGCACGGCTAAACGGCAGTACCTCCTCCTCGTGCTCATTGCCGGGCAAGAGCTCCAGATGCCGGTCAGAGGATCATAACGCTCCATGCTGCTCAAGCAAGAGGCGCCATCATAGCCACCACAAACATAGATCAACGCATCATAAGAGCAGATGCCCAGGCAGCTCCTCTTGGTGCCCATCGGGGTGATGTTGGTCCACTTGTTGGTCAGTGGATTGTAGCACTCTGCTGTGGCCAGATCGCTGACCCCATCATAACCTCCGACTACATAGAGCTGCTTGTGCAGGGCGGTGACTCCCGAGCGGGATCGGCGCCACAGCATCGGGGCGACGGGACTCCAGCTGTTGGAGCGCGGGTTGTACACCTCGCACTCGTTGTGGATGGCAAAGAGACTGCCACCGCCCACGGCGAACACATACGGCTTCATGCCCTCAGGCCGGCGCTCCTGAGTACGTTGACTGCCCATCAGGGAGCGCTGCTCCGGCAGCAAATGGTACTTCATGGCCTCCAGCAGGAGCTCCTTGCACTCGGAGTCGTCCCGCATCAGGGTCTCCGCCTCCACGCAGGTCATGAGGAAATCCCTGCTCACCAAGGGGAGTCTCACATGCGACATTAGCTCCGCCGTATGCTGACGACGGGTCTGCAGGTCGTGCTTCACCCAGTTGAGGACGGCGGCAAAGACCCGCTCCTCGGAGCTGATATTCAGCTGGCTGTTCGAGATCAGCTCGCGCACCTCCTCGAAGGGCAGGAGGAGGAACTCCTCGGTGCCGACCACCTGCTGGAAGTTCTGCAGCGCATACTTGTGCGACCTCGTGTGCAGCTCCTTGCAGGAGTGGGCATCGGCAAAGCTGCGGATGCCCAGGCAGTTCGAGGGATGGAGCTGACGGAGCAGGAACTTGCAGCAGGCATCCCGCACCGAGTGCATCTGGAGCAGGCCCGAAGCGGGCAGCAGTACCTGCACATTCTGCTCGGTGATGGTGATCTCTCCGGTGTAAGTGTAGTCGATCAGCTGCCGGAGGGCCGAACTGTCCACATCGTGCAGCCTCACCAATCCCTGAGTGCGCTCCAGCATGTCATCTGGTTGGGTGGTTTTATTCATTCATAAGATATTGTATCTCCTTCAAAACTCTCCTCCAGAGCCTGCACTCACCATTGAACATTGCATAGAAATAGGGCGAGACGGAGGCCAGGACCACTCGATGGGCGTTGATGGTGTCCCCGCCCACCTCCAGGCGCACATCGCAGAGCTGCAAAACAAAGTTAGAAAAAGCTGTTCAGAACTGAAGTCGGGACGGACAAAGTGTCGCTTTACAAATCCGATTAATGCCCGGCTACGTGCTCAATTTGCACTCCAAATCCCGCACTCCTCGAAACCTTACAAGGACCCTTCATCAATAACTCTTGGCAGAGTCACCACCAACCAGCCAACCCCCCTAATTCAACACCAGTCAATGACCTCCATCGCTGGCACAGGAGGCAGTTTGGAACAGCAAAGTGTCGCTTACATCATGGCTGGTTTCTGGTTAAGGCCAGCCCATCATCTAAAACGGCAATTTGCTCTAATAGCTTCTCACCCAGCTGACCGGAGGAGGAGGTGGAGGTGGACCTGGGGTGCAATTAATGATGCCGCCTCCGACCACTACCCAAAATATAACGAAAGAGAAACGTTGCCAAGACATTATGTATACGCCATGTGGGCCGCCCGTGTCAACTTCGACTTGCGACGACCTCAATCACGCGCCCATTCTAAATAAATATTGCTTTTAATTATGTTCACGCCCCGTGCAATTAGTGCGGCAATATCAAGAAGTGTCAATTGTCTGGAAGATTCACATTCACCCTAAGAGCGGGCATAAATATTCGTTAGGCAGCAAAATTTGCTAATTTTAGGTGCTGATTTCAGAGGAGGCAAGTGACTAGGCCATGACTTTAACCGACTTTTCGGTATCTAATTCGATTTTCCATTAAGCTAAGTAAAATCTTTACTAATTTCCAGGTAAAACTAATTAAGGAGTATCTACAAAACTTAATTTTTCTTAAACCCCTAAGATTTATGCTTATTTTCAAAAACCCCTTTCATAAAAACCTTTCCTCCACTTAATTTCGTCGCTCCTCAAGATAATTTATTTCACACAAATTGTTGCCACAAAAATCTGAATAAAACTCCTTTCTCCTTTCCTTTCCATTCAAAAAAGTATTCATGTTTGCCTCACCTGGGCATTGTTCCTCATCTGGTTGATGGCTGCAAAGGAGGCGATGCAGTGGCCTGGATTTTGGTGGTGCGCCTGCGGAAGGACCTCTTCGTTGGGTCCCGGTGGGCTCAGATCGCTGGGCGTTTGTGTGGAGTTGTTGCTGGTGGTGGTGACATCCTCGTTGTTGCCACTCGCCTCCCCAGAACTGCAACGGCAAAAACAGTGGTTAAGTGTGAATGAACCCTCCTCCGAGGCGTCAAATCAAATTTTGTAAACATAATCACAATAATGGCGACAACGTGTCGGCACAAAAAAAAAATACAGCATAAACAGGAACTGGAACCTTCCTCGACAGAAGAACCCGAGGGTTGTTTATGCTTCATGTTTATGTTCCTGTTTATGTTATACCAAGGAAACCCCGCATTTTTGGGGGTGGAATTGGAGCTCACAGGGAGCATCAAGTCGCCACTCCAACTGCGCTTGTTTTTGTTCACTCAGAAAAAATTGGTCAAAATTCATGAAATAATATTTTCGGATTCCATTATGAACTATCATAGAAGCATGTTTGAATATTTAATTTTCGAGAATTTCAGTACTTAAAATAATTATTAATAAGTTAATATTTTTAAATGCTAACCCCTTTTAATTGCAGTGTACTCACTGATTTGATTTCACGGGCAGAAACATTGCGACTGCTTCGGGCCGATGTCTATGTTGATGATGGCGCGCTTTATGTGGTTGTTGCTCTTCCCTTATCGCTATTCTGCAGCTTGGAGCTCCTCAAAACATTGGCTCGTCCTTTTTGGTCCTTGGTTTATGTTGCTGTTGATGTCTTAAGTTCAGTTCAGTCTTTTCTTCATTGGCATTTCCATTGGCTCCAACTTCGGCGCCGGCTGTAATGGAGGCCAAAAATCAATACCTGCGACAATTGTTGTGGCCACCCGCATGGAATAGACTAGAGCCCCAAAAGAATTTGGGTCACATGGAGACGGGGCAGTGGCAGTGGGAGCAGGATATAGCAGGGGAGGGTCTGGAGATGATATCATTCCGGCTTTTTTTTTTTTGGCATGTCAAAGTGAAGGAAGCATCTGAATGAAACTAAAAACTGGGTTAAGTGCCTCCTCCATCGCCCTAACCATTGTTCATTCGAAGCGGCATTGTTGTTGATGGCAGGATGTGGAGTGGACGCGGGACGTGGGAGGATCTGAAGGACCCCCGGGAAATGGGGCAGGATGTGGCCTCGCCAAATTGCTTGTCGCATGCAACTTGCGCATTTCGCTAGCGGATTTATTGAGCTGACACAGGCCAACAATAAAATTCTTACCCAAAAAACCGAATATTAACATACATAACAGATAAATCGTCGAGGTTATATATTCAGTTAATTCCCAAAGGTAAAATTAAATTCAAATTGTTAACTTATTCAGGTAAGTAACTTTTTGTTTTTTTGGAATACAAAGTGAATGAACCGAAAAAATATGTATTGGAAAATAGAATTATTAAGCAAAATATTAATTAATCAAACAAATAATTTACAAAATGGCAACAAAAATATTTCTAAAATATACCTATTAAATTTTAATACAGATTTTAGGATAAGTTGCATGAAGATGTTTCACAAAAAAAATACATTGTATTTTCCCTTCTCTTGCTAATTGGACTTGATATTAACTGACTCCCAAACTAGAATATTTTTTTTCTGTGCAGAGAAAAAGTAGAGCTTTCTTATTACGCTTGGGAAAGTTCTGTTTGGGGTCAATAAAACGTGTCTCTTGGCACATGTGTGTAAAATTAACGTCACGAATTTATCGCTGCATTAACAAAACGAGGCGAAAATAAAAATAACGACAGAGGTAGCCGTAGCAGTAGCAGTCGCAGTCGCATTTACAACAGCTTCAAACATCAAATTTCACTTCGCACACAAAACGAATCAACGACAATTTCGGATTGTGTTTTTAGTTTTTCGTTTTTCGTTGGATTTTATTATTTTCTTTTTTTTTTAGTTTTAGTTTTACCAACAGCCAGCGAGGCGGCCTGGCCTGCCATGCTTGAGGGCGCAATTGTGCTGGAGGGCAATGTCCGCGGGCTGTTCAACACCCGGCACCCGGCCCCAGTACCCAACTCTTACCCATCCATCCCCGCCGGTGAAAAAAAGAAGCCCCATTGGGCAAAATGTTTACTGCCCTGCCAAATCAAAAGCAGGCCACTTGCCATCGTGGGACAGCCCTCAATTCGCACTGCATTCGCATTATGCATCGCGTATAAGTATTTCCCCCCATTTCCAGCAGCTCTGCTCTTCATTTTGGGCGGGGTCAGCCCTCGTCACACTCGGCGTATGAGTAACCAAAGGCAACCAGCCAGGGTCAGAATGCGTTGTGTTGCGGTTTGTCTCACTAACCGACCGGAGCACAGAGAGACCAGCTAACGGTTTCTGCTTGTTTTGTGGCCAAGTAACAATTGAAATTATTATGCTATATATGAACTTAATTCGCCAGTTAGTTGTGCCAGTTTACACAGAGAAAGGAAAACTGCAGAATCAGAATTTCTGGTGGACTTGGAACATAATAATTTGATGGGGGTTTTATTTGTGGTCCCCATGTTTAAGTTGTTTTTTAAAAAATACATAAAAGTTATGATAGTTAAAAATTTAAATAAATTTACATATTAGAAACTATTTTCTCAATGTAGCTTAATTGTAAAACATATTGTCTGGCAAACACGCAACATGGTACAAAAAAAGGGAGTAGGAGACGGAGGTTCAGGAACCGGAAGTGGCGAAGGTGGAGCAGGAAGCGGGTGTAACTCTCGCTGACCTTCAGGTGTGCGATGAATTGGACAGCGGCTGACTCAATGCTAAAAGGGGGTGTCACTAAATATATAAAACAAACTTTACGAAAATATGCTTTTCAAAGGAGAGAGGTGGCTCGAAATATACAGGCAGAAGCTGGCACATGGCAACATCTGCTTCGAGTGTGAAATTCAAATTAACAAGCCAGCCGAAATGAGTTTGCTCCGCACGTAGAAACCGAAAATATGGGTAAAGCCACCGGCCAGACCGCAGTCATTCAGTAATATTTAATGCTTTTTGGCGACAGAGCAAAACAAAAAAAACAGACGAACAAAAAATAAATAAAAGAACCCAAACACACACGAAGCCCCATACGAAAAATTGTGCAAACATTGAACCGGTTGTAGTTTTTGTTTTTGTATGTGAGTTGAGTTGTTGGAGCATAGAAGTTCCACGTGACTTTGCCCAAGCTAAGAATCACAAATGCAAAATACAATCTCAAAGATACTGAATGCTTCTTGCACGCCTCATTGATGATTAACCAGCTATTGTTGCTACATGCTACTATTGCAATGCAATGTTCTGCCAAACTCCAAGGTTAACTGCTTTGGCAACACAGCGGAAATTAACCGTCAGAGTCAGCATTAGTTACAGCTAAAAATCAGTGAATAAGATGCAAATTATCCGAGATAAATTAGGCAAGGAAAGGGAAGGGAAGGGTAGGGGGAGCCTCTAAATTAAATCTACCATGGGTAGCCAGGTTCCATAATATAATTTCTCAGTATTTGATGTGTCACTTAAAAAAGACTCAAGACGTTTTAAAAACAATACTTAAAGCGTCAAAAAAAATGCTTAGTTTCACAAAATAAAACATTAAAGTCATAAAAATTTATTGTTTTAAAATATTCTTTGTATTCTGTGCATCTTTCCAACTTATCCTCAAAGAAATCAGATAAATACATTTTTGATAATTTCATCATACATTTTTTTGTTTTCTTGGAATATGAGAGAGCATTGTACATTCGTTATTTGTTAGCTTGGCTATTACCACAAATGTTTAGCACATTTTTTCGGCTTCAGCGAAAAGAGCAAAAGAGTCTTGAGGACGGACGCCCGCGCCCCAAAACCGAAATTCAAGTGGCAGTTCGTGCTTGGTAAAGAGATTCTCGCTGCCGAATTTGGCTGAGGGTTACATCTGGATGTGGGCCAAATAAACAAGGGAAACAAATGGACATGAATGGACGGTTGTTTAGAGCCATATTAAGTATACGCCCTGACGGGTGTATTTGTTAAGCCATGTGCTATGCGGGGGATTGGAATGGGAGTGGGTAATAGGGGGGAAAACTGGGATGGGATAGGGGAATGGGCTATAATGAACGAAAGTGAGCGTGGAAAACCCGGAACGAGGGATTCGGCCAGCCGGCATTTTCGGTGATTTTCGATATGGGTCTGGGAACGGGTCGTTCAACCTGCTGGCAGCGCGGGAAATGCGAAAAACAGCCGTTTTTCTCCCAAGGCGCCGGCGCACTGGCCCTCCATGGAACTCCATGGGCTGGCCACAGGGAGTTACCAGGATGCAACGGCATGTGTGCACAACCTCCTCCCAAAAGAAGTCGAATTAAATATAATATGCATACAAAACCATCGGTGTCGCACCTTTTGCTCAAAAATGGAGGCAGTTGCTTCTTTGGCCTATCGATTTGTTGTTGTTTATAATTGCACTTTAATTGATGGCTCTCAGGTGAGTCCTTTTTTTTATTAATTTGTTTGGTTGAGTTCACTTTGCACTACGAATTTCAACTGCTGTGTAGCCAATTAGTTTGGTCGCAACTACAAAAACTACGCTGCGCTGGCGACAACTTCGCGGCACGAAAGCTTGAGAGCGACTGAAAATCCCGTTGGGAGGCAGCCCCAAAGTAAAGCTTAGCGCTGGTGTGGAGCGGAATGTTTGGCACTTGGAACGCCGAAAAAGCTCTCCGGTTTGAGCGACTGTTCCATGCGCTACGATTGGAGAGCTTTTCAAATCTGCTTTCGTAATAAAAACAGTTACAATTATTTCGGAATTTCGGAACTTAATGTGTGTAAACGTATTTAGTAATGCTTGAGAATATCTTTATTTTAATATCCAAACAACATTTTTAATTATTTATTCTTATATTCAATTTTAATAGATTTTCCCAAATAAACATTTTAGTTTCCTAAAATGGTGCGTTTCATTTTTATAGTAAATATTGGCTTCAATATGATAAAACATATATATATTTCAAATTATACATCTTTAAAAAAATAATCAACTAATCAACTATTTTCATTTATATTGACCAAATGTTTTCTTAAGTATACAAATATATTTGATTTTGACGAGCTTTAGATAAATTATATTTTCTATTTCAGATAAATTTAGTTTTATTGACCAAATAAAGAATTTGTTTTTTTACGAAGAAAGGCGATGAAAACTTATAAAATGTACATACAAAATATAGATCTTTGTAAAATATATATATATATTATCATAACCCAGCTCAATCCCAATTTTTGTATTAATCTTATTAATAATGTTTTGTTGATTAAAATTATAGGAATTTTTTAGTATACACTTTAAATAACCCTTTTTCTTATATTTGAAAAAACCGTCAAATGTGTAGATTTAATGAAATTTATCTCATTAACAATGTTTTTTTGATTGAAAATATACTACTTTTAACAACTTTTAATAAGAACTCTTGTTAAATCTGAAAACTCTGTGAAATGTGTACATTGTAGTTTTTTAATTCAATTAAAATGTAAATATTTCGATGTGCATGCAGAGCCAAAATGCAGAAGCGGCGTCACTTTACGCGAGCTAACTTGTAATTGAACCTTAATTAACAAACTGTTTGTGCGAGAAAGTTTTTTAAACGCTATGGACACAAAGTTGCCGAGGGGACTCGAATGGAGCCGAAGCTGGCCTGGCCTGGCCATTAGACGCCCAGCGTGCCACAAAGAAGTTGCCTGCCCGCTGCACTCGCTGCACACAAATTTAATTAGTTGCGAGGAGGAGCCAAAGGAGCAGGAGCAGGAGCGGGAGCAGGAGCAGTGGCAAGAGCTGTCTGACCATGGTTCAACTCCTGGATGGATGGATGGATGGCCTCACAATGGGCAGGTAAAACCACCGAAGCCAGCCACTGACCCAATTATGCTAATACGGTGGCAAAACTCAAAGGCAAATCCTTTGACGTCACATTACGGCCACATCAGATGGATTTCCATGAATGTCTGGCCAGGCCGGGGATATGGAATATGGGATACGGGGATACGGGGATAACGCAACAGGCCGCAATATCAGTTGCTTGGAAAATTGCGCAATATGACAGGATAATTGCATCCAAAAGGTGTCCTTTGGCACACCTGAGCCTTATTGCCCCGTTAGCGGGCAGAAACGGATTCGAATTCAGATTCGATGCGGTGCGGTGCGGTGCGGTGCTTTTGGACAACGACTTGGATACTCGACTCCCGAGCTATTTGCCATTTCCGTGCATATTAGAAAATAGCGGCAGCTCAAGTCGCACTTGAAAAGCCAGGACTAGGCAATGGACAGGTGCGCATGTCCCCAGTGTCGAAGGTGCTGCTGCCATTGTATTCCATCCTCGTCCTCGTCGCCGTCGCCGCTGTCGCTGTCGTCGGGCAACAGGTGCTCGCCGTTGGGTTGAGGAGCTCCACAGCTGGGCGATGGACTTGGGGTTGGGTTCGTTGCCGGAGCCCTCGCGGAGCTATAAAAGCGCTCGTGCCGAGCCACTTGGCCGTTAGTCGCTCGCCAAGGACTCCGGCGTGGAACTCGATCTCTGACAAAGTGGGAACAAAGTGTTCTTTTTTAAATTGTATAACTTTCGGTTAAGATGTGTTTGGAAACTATTTAGCCACGCTGGTGTTACCAATTGGCATGTAACAGCACCCCAAAGATACGACCCTCGACGACGTAATAACTGCCGCAAAATGTTGCACCTGCTGGTGAGCCAAAGAATTCTGCTGATGGTGCTACTCTTTGGAGGTGAGTTCAAAAAAGTATCAAATCCCAAGTCTTACCATATATTGGGAAGGCAAACCTTAGCACAAAACCTTAAAAATTCACAAAATAGTAATCTAAATAAACTATTAGATTTATTGTTTTAAACAAGTCAAAAGTAATGCAAATACATAGTATTTTTATTACTCCGTAAACGTTAATTGAGTCTACGAATATCTTTTGGAGTTATTAAAGCACTAAATTATTTTTTTTCTTATAATCGTAGTTGAGTCTAAGAATATCTTTTGAAGCTATTAAAGCATTAAATTACTTTTCAGAATGTTTTCTAATACCTAAATGTCTTGTAATTTGTTTAATGAAAAATATCTGTAATTACTTAAATTTGTGAGCTTACATTACTCAAAAACATATTAAAATTGTATATATCTTTACCAGAACTTACAAAAATAATAAAACATTACAACCGCAAATGATAAGCTCACATTATATATAATATTATATTATATATGAGCTAATTTTCATTGCAAAAAAATTCTCGCGAAGATTACAATTTGTATTAGTATTCGTTACTTTTTCTTCTGTAAGATTTATAAAAAATAAAAAAAAATACCTTACTCAGTTGTCTAAATAATTTGAATATTTTCATTAAATGTTTTGTTCAAACAATGGTACAAATCTATAGTTATATCAGTAATATAGCTTAATATTATGATTGTAGAATAAAATAATACATGCAAGGAGAAACAAGAACGCAGGATGTGTTTAGATAAATAAATACAGCAAATAAGGTGGGGTGAATTCAAAATATATTATTATATATATTATATATATATGATATTCGAGTAATAATCGCATTTATTGTATTTTTTCATAATCTTTTAATAAGGTGCCTTATAAACAAGTTTCCAAGAATTAATTAATATAAAATGATTCCCAAGGAATATAGATATGTACATATGAGACCCAGGGGTACTATTTCGATGAAAAATTTGGAGGCGGACTTGGTAATCAAGATCAATCAAATATTAAATATAATTTAATAAGCCCAACCGAGAGAATTTTAGCATTACTTGGCTATCGACATGACTAATAATATTTATATATACAAGTATATAGGGGCGGAGATGTATATCAAAAAGATAAGCTTATAATATAATTTAATACATTTCATAGTTACAATATAGTTAAAAATAGTTTTCTAAGAATTCCAGGAAAACCATTTAACATAAGATGACCTGTTGTCTTCCATTATTCACGCCATTTCGGTTGAATTGAAAGTTGACCTTTGATTATTATCCACATTGCGCCTATCACTAATTAAAATCTGTAGGGCGGTGGCGGAAATTGGATGTCATACCCTCTTCCGACGCCACCTCTGTTTACTTTTCGTGCTCCGTAGTGACCCCCGAAATCCTTCGGGAGCACACAATTAATGGGCCATTCTCCCGATATGAACTCTCACCCACAGCACCGCTGCGGAGCGCACCCTTTGGCGGGGCACATGTGGCAATGGCGAGGCAGCGGGACTGGGACTGGGATCCCGACTGGCTTTCCAACGGGAATCCAGTGCCGGCGGCGACAGCACGCGAATTCGATGACCTTTACCCGGTTGACGGCGGAAATCCCCTGCCGAAATCGAGTGGCCCGGAAATGGACAACCAATTGAGCTCGGGCTATTTCCCATCGTATCCGGAGCTGCTCGACAAACAAATGCACTTGCAGCACAACAAGCAACTGCAGATGCGTCACAAGTGGCAATCTCCGCCAGCTGTTAACAAGCGGGCGCCAATCCGATGGCCACCACCCGATGACTCCAACGAGGAGCAGCTGACTATGGCGGGGGAGCCGCGTTATCCATCCGCCTACGGCCACGTCCACAACTTGCCATGGAAGCGAAAGAGCATGCCGCCACCTCAGAAGCTGCGCTACTTGCCCTCGATCAGTGCTGGTGGGTATGGAAAGGGTTAATATTTCAAATTATCTTTTCATAATTGGAAACAAGAACTGAAGGCTACTCTTGCAGAGTATGTTCCCTAATATTTGTGGTCCGAGTTTCAAGTGACTTTTGGAATCGGTCAAGATAGACATTAAAAGTACATTTCAAAGGAATCAATCAATTACCTTTAAAGATACCGAAGTTATGCTACCGATTCCCTCTGCAAGGGTATAATTAAAATTGAGTTTAGCCTTCCCTGTCGATGTAGTCCTTGACACATTAGTTAGTGCCGTTTGCTCCTTCTAGGAGCCATGACCAATCTGGGCGACTTCTTCAACCAGCTGGAGGCCAACGTGCGCTTCGCGGAGCAATCGCAACTGGGTGAGTCGGAGATGCGTCTGCTCGGGGGCCATCATCCGGCCCAGGTGCTCCCTCCACCCCTACCACCAGATGTCCCGAACGATGCCGTTCAGCAACAGGAGCACAACCGAAAGAAGGAAAAGCTGTGGCAGGCCTTCAGCAACTACAGGCCCTCGCAGAAGATTCGCTCGCTGGTGTCGCGCAATCCGCAGGGCTATCGCGGCTCCCAGTTCATCGATCCCAGCTACATGTGGCTGGGCCTGGGCAAATGACAGTAATCGAGCCAACCAACACCCAACCATCCATCCACAACTACCTGAGTAGCTGCAACGAATGCTCCGTGGCCCCGTTTACAATTTGTTCCTCTGTGTGTGTGTAGAAAATATATATATTTAAAAAGCAATCAGCTGGTGTTTGTTTATTTTTGGGATCAAAACAAGGTGAATAGCACCCACCACTGATCTCGATTGCAAGTATTAATCTGCTTATATTCTTACACTTCCAAGAAAACTGCATTGGAATATCCCTAGAGATCAGAAAAGCTTACAACGCAATTAGCAATCCCCCCTTCCGCAGAATCGCGATCAATAAGCAGATTGATTATTCTTCCGAATGAATTCATTGCAATTGTTGTGTACAGAAAATATATTTTTAGAGCCAATCAGAACAGATCGTCTGGTTATATTCGAAGAAACTAACACATAGAATATATATATCGGTATGGGTAATATCGATGAATGCGATGCACATACATAGCAATTTGGCATCCGTTTCGAAGTAATAAATTTTTTTTGTTTTCTACCAGACCAAGCTGTGAAACACCGATTAAAATATTCGTAATTTGGAAAGGTCTTTGGGTCGATTAGGAAAGCACTTGGGATGCAGATATTTTTCGCCAATTAATCTCTCAATCCAGTGCTTATATCTTGGTGTAGCTGGGATAAGAGTTGGGCTGCTGGTTTGCCGGCGCAATTAGCGGACGCTGAATTTCGCTGGAGGCCTGGATTTGCTTGAACAGTGAGTAGACGCCATAGTACATATACCACCAGAGCGCTGAAACGAGGAAAGAGGGGCGAGAATAATAAAAACATTTTAATTCGCAAGAGATAAGCGCGGTGGGATTTCCATGAATTTCACAACAACTGTCAACTACATATACAGACAGAGTACATTGTGCATGTATCCAATTTCCTCTTGCAGTGCTCGCTCAAATCAA
Source organism: Drosophila setifemur (assembly GCA_021224005.1). Lineage (NCBI taxonomy): Eukaryota > Metazoa > Arthropoda > Insecta > Diptera > Drosophilidae > Drosophila > Drosophila setifemur. The sequence continues at coordinate 5,357,756 of JAJJHY010005742.1, forward strand.
ATGACTCACCAAGCATAGCCAGAGATCCCAGAACCCAGGGCAACACCGTTAGGATATGAGGTGCCGAGGAAATCACGTTGAAAATGAAGCTGGTGAAGACAAACACCAGGAGCAGGCCGTTGTTGATCAGCCAGGGCAGCAGCAGGAGATGGCGTTCCTGCAAAGGGTACCCCATTATAGTCTTAGTTGCTTAGATTAGGAGGCAATCTTACCTTGACAGATCCCACTACCAGCATGGCCGATGACAGCAGATTTATCAACTGGAAGGCCAGATATACGCTGAAAAAGATCACCAGCACTGCCCAGAAACCACAAAAGTCAGCCAACAAATCAATAGGGCTACGTATATATAGGATTAACCTTACCCATGCGAACCTGATCCACTGAAACGTCAGGATTGTCGGCTTCCTTGATCACCATCTTGGCCACTTCATCGACGAATCCCAGGCCAACGGCCAGGAGGATCGAGGCCAGGAAGGAGAAAATCGCGCCCAGCCATCCGATCACCACACCGTAGGTGTTCAGGCGCATGCAAAACACACTGTTCAACATTTTCACTGGTCTCTATTTGCGCAGTGGAGTCTTGGGAAGAATAAAGAGTGTAAATCTCGCCGGTAATGCAATAATGAATGTGCAATGTAAGTCGCAATTGCTTTTTAAATGGCAATGCTGCAGTGTGGCCAGACCGCAAAAACTGGCTTTGGCGCCACGCATTTGAATTTAGGTGAAGTAAAGTAAATAAAACACCCAAGTCTCCCCCGAAAAATAAATTTAATTTATTTTGATCCATGAAAAAGTCCTCTTAAAATATTACATCAAAAACTGAAACTAGGTTTTGATGTAGCTTAATATATTTTTTTTTAGTAAGGAAAAAGTCTTTTAAAAGCTTTAAATGTATATAACATATTTTATTGTTATTAATATAATAATTTTATTAATATTTTCATTGATCCATTTTTGACTTATAATGCTCTGGTCACTTTGTCAGGGCTGCAATGATCCATTTTGAAATGTAACTGTTTCCGCCAAAATTTTTCTGCAGCATCAATTTTAGTAATTTAAACTGTTGGAGTCAAGATGTGATATCTGGTGATGACTGGTTATCTTGATTCTATATGGCCAGAAGTTACCAACGAACATGCAAACATCTCCCACGCACATTGTTGTTGTATTGTTGTTGCTCTGGTCTTCTCCCACTCTTGCACGCACACATGAGCATGAAGTCATTACTAAACGAGAGAGAGCTTGCATGGAAGAGGCGAAGCTTTAATACCCTTACAGTTACTTCAGTGCTTGTGTATTGTATGTATATAATAAGCCTCCAAGAATCCTAAAAAACCCGTTTAGAATCACCACAAATACACATATATTTTGTGCCTTAAAGGACATTTCAAAGGTAATTACAAATAATTGAATAAACAACAAATATCTATGCCTGGCAAACCGTATGCCAAAATCATAAGACTCTCCTCTGCAAGGGCATGTATGCAAACACACACGCACATTCAGCCAACTGTTGCTTTAGTAAGTCAGCATTTAGCTTTTGGGAGACAACGCTCGATTCAGTTGTTTTGCGCTTCTTGCCCGCTGCGGTCTTCACTCGTTTACTGTTGCCCGAGTCGCTCCAAAAACCGGTTTCGCCGTTGTTGTCATTTTGAGGAAAATCTAATTCACATCTTAGCCGTAAAACCGCAGCATTTCAGGATGGGAATCAACCTTGTCGTGGACCAGGGACCGTGCAACACGGAGCTGAGGCAATGGTGTTTGGGCATAGCGATCTACTCGCTCATCAGCATCACATTCAGCGTATTCTTCGCTCCCACGGGTACACACACACAAAACAAAACAAAACGTAGCCCCAGGAGATTCTAAAAATTTCCATGAAAAGCCATAAAAGAAAATGGTTCGCCACATTTTCAAGCCTTCGCAGTGACACTCAAAAATAAGTTTCCCCCATACAGAGATATTTGAGACTTACGCACTGAAAACTATGCACTTTCTATAAATGTATCAGAATTGTGTTTAACAAATCACAGATATTTTTAAATTTTGCAAAGATCAAGTTCATATTTCATCTTTAAATGGAAATGATATTATAAAAGTATCCCAAATTTTAATCCTTTCATTCGCAACAATATATTTATAACATTTTAAATGGATATACACGTATATATCTTGGTCAATTCTTATATTTTCGGTGTAGTAGAAAACTGAGGCGTGGCGTTTGTTTATTTCCAAAAAAACATTTATGCTGGCCTTTCTATGGCTATTGTCTCAGAAGCATACATACATACATACCAACAGAACGTATAATTTAAAACCATGAGCTAATCTTCTGAAGCGAAACACGTTCCTATTTTGTTTTCGATTCGATGACGACATCTGTGACAAATGCAAACTGATGAATTAAATTTGTATACCTTGCAGTTGTGAACTTCGTTGGCTTTGCAATCGCCGTAGTTGCGAATGTCTTGCTGCTTATCGGCACCCTGAAGGTAAATATATGAATTAATTACTAATACTAATCTTTACTAATTCCTGCACAATAGAAGCTTAAATATTTAAGAATTAAAATAAAGATAAAGCTAAACATTTGTTCATATTCCAATCTACTTTTTTTCTTCCGGTTGTTACAAGTTGAATGAAATTCCAAAATTGAGATAAGGGAATATTATTTCATATCAAGTTTTAACCGCGACAATACCAGAAATATGAATTTCTAAAAATAAAACTCTAAAGCATACCAAAAAATATAATTTATTAAATTTGCATTTCTTCTCAACTTTTAATCCACAGGAAAAGCGTCTGCTGCTCATTGGCTGGCTGATCTTCGCCCTGATTGAAGCCATCGGCTTTCCCTTCGCCGTCTTTGGTGTGATCTTCCACTATGGTGGCTACCGAGAAGCCACCGGGTTCAATAACATTTTCGGGGCCTTGCTCGTATATATCATTGGAATCAGTAAGTGATGCCTTGCCTTGTAATGACATCATTTTAATAGATCTGACTAATACGATCCATTCTCGTCTTGCAGTAATCACCGCATTCTGCGCCCGCCTTATCTACTCCCATTACGTCCAGCTGAAGAACCGCGAGTCCGGTTCTCCAAGGGCCACAAATGTGGTTTAGTTGCCATCAATCGAATTCCCTGTTCACATCATTTATCAGGGAAACCCCTCTGTTTTAATCTAGTTGTGGCAATAAAATACGCTTGTGTGTTTGATTGCAGTTTGTCGTTAAGTTTTTGTGCTGATTACTTTTTCACCAGGGGCTTACTATTCACTGATTAATGTAAAGTTTTTAAGAATATTACATTATGAATTTAAAATCACTTTTCTTGCGAATTCGAACAGCTGGATTAATGGTATTTTCTATGAGCCCACTGTGCTTCAAAGCTATTGGCAGGACTTTATTATATTGGCCACACTTACAGGGCTGCATAGAATTTAAAGGCCAACCGTTATGGCCAAAAAGGGTTCAAACTTCCGATAAGGAAAATGCTTTAAATAAAATCAATTAATGATGATATTATGATGTATAAATGGAATTTAAAATGTAAGTAAGATAATATCATATAAATAGACTCGATATCGAGAATTTTAAGATTTTAATACGGCTATTCAGACAATTTATTATTCTTTCTCACTGCAGTTGCTTAGAAATCAAGAAATCTCATGCAGATAAACAAGTCATGGAATATTTGTTTTTAAAAACTTTTATTTATTTATAAACAAATCAAGTTGCATTTGTCTTAAAATTGCAAAATGTTTTTTTTTTTTGCATATTGTGCAGTATTGGCTATTTATGAGATCCAATTTCATTAAAAGGGGAATTTGATCAATTTAGGATGGGGAAAAGCGGGTTCTGCTTCTCGTCTGGCCTTCCTGTTAAAAGCCATTGAATGATGACTCCATTTATCCCCATTTTCTGCTGTAATCATCACATTCGGCTCACGTCTTATCTGGTTGCACTGCGTCCAGCTGAGGAACGTGGATTAGTTGAAATCTGTAGAGCTCCAAGCTTGCGATATCTTTTAACCAGAGAAAGCCCCCAACATAAATAAAAAAGGGATTGTGGATTTGTGATTGCAGTTTGTCGTTAAACACGTCTCTTATTCACATCGACTTGGGGGATTATCAACTATCAACAGTTTACAATACATGGGTTACATATTACATTACATACAGGCTGCTATTGGCTAATGGGCTACTCGGCACTCCTAATCATTCCTAAACAGTTCAAACGATCGATCACACTACGGACTTGCAAGGACTCGGACCCCTAACATTTCATTTGTGGTATCTAACTAGCTAGCTATCATACTCGGCATCATTATTATCATTCTCATCGTCATCTCCCTATCTTAGACATAAAATGGAAAGTTGGTCTTCTTATTGGTGCTGCTGCTGCTGTGGCTGCTGTTGTGGGTTTGCGTGAAGCTCGTCTCGGCATTCTGGCTGGTGAGGAGCTTGGCCTGCATGGCGGCTAGGAGGCGGGCAGCCTGCCCGGCACTGCCCACCGGCTCCATGGCAGACTCGGCCAGGTTCAGACTTAGATTCAGCTTGAGCTCGAATTGGGATCCACTCGCTTGGATCTGCGTGTGCCTGTGGGGCATCTGTGCCGGCCTTCATCTGGGCGTTGTGATACTGGGCAGCTTCTCCAGGAAGTCGTTGGCCAGCACCTCCTCGATCTCCTGCAGGCAGTTGGCCACATCCTGCTCCGTGTCCGCAAAGTTTCTCGGCTGCGGGCAACTTATCCCCAAAGTGGTGAAGAAAGCATACAATTCCTGGAGCGACTGCAGCTGCTGGAAGTGCAGCATCAGGTGACGATGGCTGGGACGCTGGAGGACCTGCGAATAAGTTACCAGGAGTTTAGCCAACTCAAAGGAATACCGTAGGACTACTTTAACTTACCGGCGACTGACTGGTGTACTTCATGTCCATCAGCCTGGCAACCCGCCTCACATGCGGCACATACAAAGCACTGGGCAGCGTGGCCAGGTTCTCCAGACTGCCATTGGGCAGGCGCACCTCCTCTTCGTGCACATCGAACTCGGTGCCGACGAAGGCCCAGCGGTACATCTGGAAGTGCGGCAACTTGGTGGCGGGCAACACACAGCCCAGCTCCAGCAGCTTGCAGGCCTCCAGCTGCACGGACCGCCAATGCTGCATGGGCGTCTGGGAGTTGTAGCCATTGCTGGCTCCCGAATTCGAGGACCAGGTTACATCGATGCCCGAGGGCATCCGCATTTGTTGGCTGCAGGGGGAAAGGATTTCATTAGCTAGATTCAAAGGAAAGCCTTTACCATCACTCACCTCCTCTCCTCGCTCTCAGACTTGAGCTCATGTTCCATCTGCAGGAAGACTTGCACCATTTCAGCAATGATAATGGGCCACAACGAGGTGACATGGTCGGGGGACATGCGCAGGAGCAGCACCCGGAAGCACAGGAACACGGCGGCCTGCACGGAGGGACCCATGGGCACCAGTCGCAAACTGTTGGCCAGTTGTTCTACGGAGTAAACAAGGAAGAGTGTTACAATAACAGTACCAAGGAAACACCACATTCCAAATACTCCGCAACTATGGTGATTATCCAAGATTTCTTACCCTGAATATCCGGCATATACTTGTTGTGTTGGTCAAACTCGCTGCAGTAGATGACGAAGGCCAGTCGCTTGAGCAGCATGGCTCGCTGCTCGTACTCCTGATCCCGCGACGTGAAAATGTTCAGGCTACCGGCCTGGGACAGCGAGACGCGGGTCATGAGCTCCCGGAAGGTGGTGTTGTCGTACGTCATCAGGCTGTCCATGATCATGCGCCAGAAGGGCAGGCATGAAAGGTGCATCTGGAAGAAGGCGTTGTCCAGCAGCAGATCGAGCATGTCCTTGCGCCAAGCCTTCCTCGTGTACTGGTAGCCACTCAGGCTGGCCAGCAGGGCGGAGCAGGCATAGAAGAAGGGCACATTCCGGGCCGTATGATTCTTCAGATACGGGGTGATATTATATAGCAGTGGCGTCACAATATTGACCACTTTGTCCTTTTCCTGAGAGCCGTAGGCCACGTCCAGCAGGTTCGATAGCATGTTGGCAAGGACACTCTGTGCCTGCAGCGAATATTGCTGGACTCCGCCCCCGCCGATGCTGTTATCCTTGGCCAGGCCATCGGTGTCCTCTTTAACAGCCAGATTCCGGCGCAGCCAGGTGGTCTGCTCCAGGCAGGAGCCCGCAACACTGGACAGGGAGTCCACCAGACGGGAGGTCACATCATGCAGCTCCCTCACCTCCTTCTTGTCCTGGAAGGGCATCTGTGGGCACCGCTGCACGAATTCGTTGAGAAGCATCAAGAGAGCAAACTGCGCCGGCGGGGTCAGGTTTAAGCCATCCCGGATAAGAGCCAGCAATGAGCTCCAGGCATCCGCCAGTTGAGCAGCCGGCGCCTGCTTCATGTAGAAGTAGAACAGCTCCAGGGCGCTCACCTCGATGCTCAGCTGGGCCGGCGGACGGTGGATGGGCGGGGGTGAGCGCACCACCTGGTGCAGGGTCATCACAAACGAGTCCATGGGCATCACCCGGATGCTGGACACCAGCGAGACCAGCGATAGCTGGGCGGGACAAGCCTGCAAAGCGGAGTTCCTTTGGAACTGCTCCGCAATGCTCAGTCCACTCATATTGGAGGCAGAGCCTCGCTGCTGCCAGGTCACGGCAACGGCGGCCAGGAAGTTACAACCATGGTGCAGGGACACCGGCGACAGGAACTCCAGAAGCTGCTGCCGCACCGGTCTTAGCTGGCCCAGCTCGCTATCCCAAATGGCAGCCACACTGCTCATGATCCTCGGCAGGTGCGAGAGCACCGCATTCCTGGCCGCCTGCAGCTGAGGATTCCGCGGAACCGGGGCCGAGCTGGAGGACTCGCTGGCCGAGAGGAACGAGTGCACGATACTGTTAAGCAGCTGGCCCGTGCTGGAGCTCTGCACCGAGGAGCTGGTCTGCGGATACGCCTGGTTGAACAGGTGTGAGAGAGCCGTCTGCTGCGTGTTGTCCAGCAGGCAGTAGTGACAGAGGATGGTCAGCGCCTCCAGCTGGGAGACCACGTAGTCCGGCGGCGAGTGACGCTGCTGGGTCAGGGGCAACTTCGCCAGGCGATCGAGATTGCTGCAAAGCTGGTGCACTACGCTGATCACAATGTTGGTGAGGGAGCCGAAGGAGAAGCAGTTAAGCGAGGAGGTCACCAGATCCGTCCAGTTACGGTGCAGGTGCCGCAGCCTCTCCTGCTGCAGCGCACCCAGAACGGCGGCCAGGAACATGGGCTGCTGGCTGATCAGGCAATTGGGCAGATACTTCACATTGGCCGCCGCTCCCTCGGCCAGGCGGGTGGGCGAAGCATTGCCCCCCGTCGAATCCTCGCCAGCCGCGGGCGGCGTGTCCTGACGCAGCTGGTGAACCTCGTGCTCCAGCCGGATAACAGCCAGGAGCAGGCGCAACAGTTGCAGCTGGAAGCAGTCCGCATGCAACTGGTCGTCCTGCGGATCATTGAAGCTCAGCACCTGATCCGCATAGCTCCCGGAGCTCAATCCTCCCCTTTTGCCATAGCTGCACACTGAGCTGTTGAGGCAGTGCAGCATCACCTTCTGTAGCTTGGCGCGGGCCAACAGATCGGCTATGTAGCAGGCCAGGCCCCTGCCCATGCCCTTGACGATCTCGATCAGCTCCGAGCAGATGAGGGTCAGCAGCTCGATGCTCTCCAGCTGAATCCTCCGGTTGTTCACGATGTCCTGCAGCGTTGGCGGCTGTCGCTGGGCGTCCAACGACTCCCTCTGGAAGTAGCCGCGGGCATAGAACAGGCAGAGGGTGACCAGCAGCTCCAGCTGCATGCAGCCCCGATATCCCTGGGCGTACTCTGAGCTGCCCACGCCTCCGTCAAAGCCCTTGCCGGAGATGCTCTTCCTGTGCCGCACTAGCAACTGTTTCAGGCTGCCGCTCGAGAAGGATGTGGTGATGGAGAGGCAGAGGAAGGTGCGTCTGTCGCAGCAGATGATGTTGCGCAAGGTCTGGAGTGCATAAAGCGTCTGGCGCGTGTCGTAGATGGCCAGGTACAGCAACAGGTGGTTGTGGTAGAGATGCGCTGCATCCGTCAAGGACACGGTGCTCTTCATCGAGCTGCGCAGGCTGCTCTGCTCCTCCGAAGCAGCCGCCGCTGCAGCTGCTGCTGCCGCATTCTGGCGCAGAATCTCCAAATTCTGCTTGCCCTTCTCCAGGGTCTTCTGCATATCCGGCTGCAGCTTGCTGGTCTCCAAGCTCAGATTACGACGCTTGTCCTCCACATTGATGGTGGGCTCGGTGGTGGGCTCCGAAACCGTATCCGCCTCCTTCTCCTCTTGCTGCTCGGCTGCCTCTGTTTGTGATCCACTGATGTTGCTGTCCGTGGAGGTCTTGGAGATGCAGCTCAGTCGCTTTTTATCCGCCGCATTTAGAAGCTTCTTGCGCTTGCCCACCTTTTTCTCCTGACCGAAGTACTCATCTGCAGGCAGGGCATCCGTTTGAAGATCCCCCAACTCCGGATCTTTCTGCTCCAGGGAGTTTAGGCTGGTCTCTCCCGGAGTCTTCTCCCTTGTCAAGCGATACGTCTTCCGGCTCTTGGTCTTCTCGTGCTGCGTCAATGCCTCCGTGACCCTTTCGCAGGCTCCAACAAAACGCTTGACATCATCACTGACTCCAGCACTCGAGCTCACGGTGATGCTATCCTCCTTCTCCAGGCTCGTCTCGCGCATCTCCGAGTCAGACTCGAAGTCGCTGCTGTCCGAGTTGTCGGTTATGTCCTGGTCAAATTGTAGGCTCTGATCCTGTTGGCTGGGCTGCTGCTCAGGCTGCTGCGACACCGACTGCACCTGCTGCTCCTGCGGCTGCTGCTGCTCGCTCTCGTCCATGGCGCAGGCCAGCTTCTGCTCCAGCGGCGTTTCCTTGTGTGGGATCTCGATACGGGGCTCCTCCAGATCGGTTTCATCATCGAAATCGTTGGCATTCTCCAGGGGATTGATGATCAGGCCAATGGTGTTGGCATCCTGTGAAGCCTCGGTGGCCACCTGTGCCTTGTCGCTCACAAAGTTGGACACCTTGTTGGTTTTTCCTCCACTCAAAGTTACACCAAACAGTTTCTTGGGGAAATTACGGATGGGACTCTTTTTCTTGCCCCCACTGGACGTCTCCATGTGATGGTACTTCACGTTACCCTGCTCCGAGCTGATGGCGTAGACATCCCTCTCAAAAGTAGGTGCAGTTCCCTGATCCACTTCGCGATAGAGTTGCTGCATGTGGACAATGCCCACTCGCTTGGAGCTGGCCGAGAGCAGGATCTTGTAGAGGGGCTTGGTCAGGCGGGCGAGATCTCCGCGGAGGAGCGAGGCCTGCAGCCAGTTGGTCACAAAGGTGCGCTCGGACATGTAGTGAGGCAAAGCCAAGGTGTCCAGCACCTTGAGCAGCGTCTTCTCGAATCCCCGCGTGGTCTGCTTGTCCCTGCCCAAGTGCCACAGCAGCTCGAACTTCTTGAAGCTGCGCGCTTGGCTCTCCCTCAATCTCTCCGTGGACTCCGTGGGACAAAGCAGCTGGGCATCGGCCAGGCGCTCCATCTGGAAGCTCCGCAGGGCACTTCTTCCAGCTGCAGCCTGGGATTGTGGCTGAATTTGCAGCAGATGCTGCGCCTGCATCCGATTACCGATGACCGTCTCCACCAGACCGCTCTCCAGGCAGCTGTGAAGCTGATGCAGCAGGGCTGCAATCTGGGCAGGATCTGTGCCGTTGGCTCCCAGGTAGTCCCAGAGTATGGAGCTCACCAGCTGGAAGACACGCGTGCGCTGCTCCATGTAGCTCACATGGCCGAACTTGAGAAGGGGCAACATCACCACAAAGGTGACCCCCGGACTGGTTGTGTGCTCGATTTGAGAGCGAAGCAAGCTGAAGGAGATAACCGGATTAAAAGTAGTTCCAGGGTGATCTGCTTCTACTCACCTGATCAGATCGAAGAGCGTGGTGATCGCTGACACTTGGAGTTCTTTGTCGCTTTGAGCGAAACACGCCACCAGGCAGAGCACCTTCAGCCAGTTGGGCAGCTCGGGTTCTGGAAGGCAAGCCAAATACATATTAATAAGAAAGAAACCTTTTATCTTCCAATTGCTCACCATTCTTGTCCAGCACAATGTGCTTGTTGCAGTTGGGGAAGGTGGACATCTCCACCAGCAGAGTGGCCGCCAACTTGATGGCCCCGCGCATGGCCAGACTCAACTGGAGCTCGGCCAGCTGCTGGACGCTCCTCTGCGTCTGGTCGTCGATCAGCAGGCTCTGCTGCTTGTCCTCCTGGGCCTCGCTGTCGCTGCTCAGCTCACTAGCACTAACAGGCAGCGGCAGGGATCGATTGAGCAGGCGCTGCAGTTGCTTGGAGCGCGGCACAATATCCACCCGGAGGAGGTTGAACAGACGCTCGATTTGTGACTCCCTAGCCGGGCACTCGTACTCCAGGACCTGCTCGACCATGAAGAGATTGGAGGTGTGGCTGGTGCTGGTGGTGCGCTGCAGTTGAACCCGCACCGGGCACTCCTTCGGCTCGGACTCGATCTGGAGCAGCTTGCGGGCGAGGTAAACCTCAAAGAAGATCTCGTACTGGCGAATGCATTTCTCCAGTATAGAGAATCCCCGCTGCTGGGTGGCACGACTTTCCTCGTCCAGCTGGAACTCCGGCGACTGATCGGGCGGAGCACTTTTGGGCTCTTCTTCATTAGGAGGGCCGTCGGCCACCTCCACCGCATTAGACTGCACCAGAACGATGTCCTTGGGCCGATGCTTCTTGGGACTCCTTATAAAGGGCACCTTGGCCTTGGCCTTCAGCTTTTTGATGCTCCGGGGAGTGTCCAGATCGGAGGATGATTGCGGGCCCGTGTCCGACGCGCTAATCTGATATTGAAATGCATAAGTAAAGGGGTTACACTGCCCATTCAAAAACACTCACATCCTTGTCCAGCTCGGAGAGCCGCGAAATGGACTTGGCCTTCTTCTTGCTGGGACTATGACGTCCCACGCTCTGGTTGGAGGCCGAACGCCGGATGAGCTCCTCATCGTGAGGGTCTGGGCCGTGCAGCGAGTTCTCCGCAAACTGGTTCAAGCGCGAATCGGATTTGCTCTTCTCCAGAGAACCGGAGCCCTCCACCTTTCCGCCCTCACTTGTCGTGTTCAACGTGATCTTCTCATCCGACGATGAACCGCCGGACTGCTCTATCAGCTTGTTCAGTTTTATGGGGCTTCTGGGGGTTGCAAAAGAAAGAGATAAGAAGTGCAGATCGTATGATTTTCCTTTGTTTGGCTTACGTTATCATGGGCTGAACCCTGGACACGATCTTCATGCAGAGCTTGAGCGAGCCCGTGATCTCGCTGCTGCTCACGCGATCCATGTGTAGCGAGAGCAGCTGGGTGATGGCCAGGAACACCTTAGGCAGGTAGACGCGCGTGGTTTCGGTGTACATCTCCAGAGAGACGGTCTCCAGCAGAAATTCGGTGAGGACGCAGATCTCAAGCACGCCTGGATCCCCGGATCCCACCTCGCAGGGGAATTTTCCTGCGGTTTCCGGTCCCTGTGGCGACTTCTCCTGCTTGGGGTTGGCCTGCTGACAGGCTCTCTCGAACATATTGGTCATGTAGCTCCAAATGTAGGCTGGATCAAAAGTGGCAAACAGCAGATTGGCGGACTTCAGAGCCTCGGCATTCCCGCTGGCGATGTACATTGCCCGCATGATGTCGTGCAGTACATAGTCCAACACTGCACTCCCAATCTCCGCCTTGTCCAGCAGGGACAACATGATCCTGTAGGGCTTCAGGTCCATGGGAGCACACTCCAGGCTCAGCCGGAGGGTGGTGATTAAAGCTCTGATCAGAATGTGACGCGAGTGCTTCACAAAGTATGGTTCCGCCTGCTCCTCCAGCTGGGCACTGGAGGCGTCCAGCGAGAGGGTGTCGTAAGTGGGCGAGTTTTTGGCCACCTCGCTACCTAACAACCAACTGAAGAGTCTCCTGTTCAGCGACATATCCCTGCGCAGGATCGTATTCAGTCCGTTGGTGACCAGTTTGACCAGATCATCCTCCGAGAGCAGGGCCGTGTGCATGGGAAAGCCAAGCAGGAGGAACTCCAGCGTGTTGCGCTGCACCAGGATCAGCGAATCGTTCAGACAGGCGCATATGGCGGACATCATGATCTCTCTGTTGTGGCCCATGATATAGATCTGCTCCTGCATGTCCAGCCGCTTGTTGAAGTGCTCCAGCAGGTATGTAATAGCCGGCAGGCGAATCGCCGCATTATTGGCCACCGACTCCCAAAGAACGGTGTAAAAGTGCATCGGATTGACGGCATTGCACACTTGCTTGAGCAGCGCGCTGATCCTTTCAAAGTGATCCAAGCCACAGTCGTAGCCAGGCAGTACTCCATTGAGGAAACCACTCAAGGCCGGACGTAGCTTGTCGCCCAGGGGAACAAAGTAGGTCTCGTAAATGGCCAGCAGGGCAGGTCGCACATTCATAGCTGCATATCCGAGGAGCGGGAATAAACCAGCGCTGCAGGTGAAACATAACATATTAGTCAAGGGATTAGTCAGTTATCTAATGCATTAGCAAACCTATAAATAAACTCCGTTGCCAGCCGTTCTGGGCCCGTTTTGCTGAATATCACCGAGTACGTCTCGAGGGCCTTCAGATGAACTCCGGAGGGCAGGGCGGGATGCATGCATTGGGCCAGACGCTTGGCTATCTTCAGTCGCCTGGGAATAACCTGGTATTGCGTATTGCTCGATATCGCCTGTCGAATACGGGAAGTGAAAAATGTAAAAGAAACACAGAAAACGAACAAATAACAAGGGAGATAATGATAAGGGGTCATGAGTCAGACAGCTCCAGTTACTGCTGACCCTTATCTCGTTTGCCACATTGGAAGATACGGTTGGAGGTAATATATTCATATCCGTTCATTATAATTTCATATTATTCGCGTCCGAAACGAAAGGGTTTTGATAAAATATTATTTGTGTCTCTAATTTGTTCAAAACAAAAGTTTAAAATGCTTTTTGTTTTTGTTCTTTTGAATTACGAACCTTGCTAAGAGGAATATAATAAATCCCTTTTTATCGGGGTTTTATTCGACAGCTACATTTTAAAAGTAATGGAACAAAGGGAATTGCTGCGAAATGATACAACAAATTTTCTTTTTGGGACTAAAGATTAATCTCTGCACATAAGTTCCTCTGATGATTACTTCATTACAGTTTTTTTTTGAAGATACATATTCCTAGCTTTTGTAAAACTTCTAATTAAATTGAAATGATTAAACAAAAATCCCTCAACTCATGGGTTCATAAAATACTTCATAATAATTATTCGAAATTCTTATAACAACCCTGATAAGCCACGAATTTCACAAAAGGCAATCAAAATGTAGTCAAAATAATGATGACCATTAGTCTGGTTTGGTTTTGTTTGAGGCCTCTCTGAGAGCTATTAGTTCGATCGAGACGCATATTATATGAGTATGTACATTGTACATATATCCAAGCCATTCGCATCCGTACCTTGCTGAGCTTGCCGAGGGCCGATATCAAATCCGCCCACTCGCTGGAGTACTCGAAATTGCGCAGCGCCTTGTCGATGTTGGTCATGTAGGTCCGGTACTTGGCCTCGGCCATCAGCTTCTGCTCCTCAATGAGTGCGTCCGCCGACGACTCCATGGTTGAAACTCTTCTCTGTTCCGCTGGCACTTGCAGATATTTGGGTTCGTTTTCGGTTGCAGATTCGGATTCGATTGGCGCGGTTGGTGGGAGAGCTCTGCAAATAATCAATAGCAATTAGCAAACACTTGTTGATGACGCTGCCGCGGTGGTTGTCCTTGGGAGTTTTCGCTTCAGTTTTCCATATGTGCGATGCATGGCTGAGGAGTGTGGCAAGTGGAGCACCTGCCAGGTTGAGGTTGCTAGGAAATGGAAATTCAAATCGAAATTCTTTGTTTCCAGCCAACTTTCACACACTTGCGCACACACACACACTCACACACACCCGCACGCGAATTTAATTGGAAGAATGGAATTATTTTCAATTCCCCACAAATCACCCCTTGACCCGGGTGTGAATATATTTAGTTTCCCAACTGCAATCGCTCGGAAACTACGGCGTCAACGTCGCGTGGCAGGAGCGGAATCCGCATCCAAAATCAGAATAAATATTAATTTCACTCCCTCTCCCTCGCACCCCCTAGCGTTAAATGCAGCCAGAAGAGAGCAAAGAGAGAGAACCAGCAACCAGCTGATGACGAATATTCTGCACTGGGTCAGGGGAGGGAAGGGGGCGCGTGACGGCGACAGACAAACTTTTTCACTTGTGTTCATTTTCCCTCTGCGATTCCCCGTCCTCCAATAACTAGCTCGCATTGAAGAGGTATTCTTAAACGCTTACCACAGCATTCGTTTGTCGAATTTAACACACTTCACATCGTTTAATATTGCACTTTTGTTTTTGTGTTGATTTACATGGCAAATTTTTTGCTGTAACTCGCTAGCGATGGGCGATAAATGGAAAACAGTGACAGTTCGCCAGTATTGCTATGCGTCGATAACGATATCAAGCTATCAAGAGTAAATAAAGAAATAATATAAATTTCCTCATTACAGCAATTATTTCATCACATTAAATTGTGTTTATGGGAGATACCTTTTATTATTAAAATATTAAGCTATCAGGTTTTACTGATGATTATTTTTAAGTTGTGATTTAACGATATCACTTTTTCAAAATGTTAGGTTTTACGTAAACAACCAAAATGCAATATTTTATTTTTTATAAGCGAACATGAAGAAAATATAATTAAAAATTACTTTTACTAAATAACTAAGGTATTTAAAAACAATATATATATTTGCTAGAATCGTAATATCGCAATGTCCCAGCTTGCAAAAACTGTGATCGATTTATCACAAATCGATTGCCCCACAAATCGAAATTCAAAGTGTTTCCTTTCAAAAGTCAATGGATTTAATGTTTCCTTTCACAAACTCATACAATAAATTACTAACTGAATTTTTTTTGCCATACTTCAAATAAATACAAAACTCGTTAAATGCGAACGCAATAACTTAAACGAAATGAATTGAACTGTGCCAGTTCGTGACTACAAATTTGCCATCGAATGAGTGATAAGAAAGCTTGAGGTAAAAATGTCCAGCTAGAGCGTTATAGTTAAATAGTCTGTGGGACGCGGGCCTACTTCTTCTTCTTGCCCTTGCCCTGACCAGCTGCTGGAGCAGGTGCTCCGGTCAGTGCTGTCAGTTGGTTTTTGAGGGCCAGGAGAATATCAACTTCGGGCTTCCACACGGCGGCATCACCGGTGGCTTTGAGGGTTCTCACTTTTTCCGCCTGCTGAGCAATTTTGTCTTCCAATTCTTTGACTTGAGCCGGATCGGCAGTGGGAGTGGATACAGCTGGAGCTGGGGCAGGAGCAGCCTTGGCCGCCTTTTGAGCCGCCTCCAGCTGCTTCTTCAGACTGAGCAGCACATCCACCTCGGGCTGCCACACGGACTTGTCCTTTGTACTGCCCTTTAGCTTGCGCACCTTGTCGCCTTGCTCCTGGATGGCCTTCTCCAGATCCTGCACGGACGGGGAGCCATTTGAGGGAGCGGGAACGGAAGTGGGAGCGGTAGCTGGGGCTGCCTTATTCGCCGCCTCCAGCTGCTTCTTCAAGTCGAGCAGCTTGCTCACCTCCGGCTGCCACACCGCTTTGTCCTTAGTGCTGGCCTTCAGTTGGCGCACCTTCTCTCCCTGAGCGGCAACAGCTTTCTCCAGCTCAGCTGCACTTGTCCGGCTTGGTGTAGATTCCCTGGAGTTCTGGTCTCCGGCATATTTCCCCTTGAGTTCGTCGATGTAGGCCTGCTCCAGTTTGGCAAAGAGCGGAGCAGGTTTTCCAATTTTGTGACCAGCGGGTAGGAGCAAAGTGGCCAGGGGTTTGCTGTGGTAAAAAGAGGGATTATAATCTTGTATCCCTTAGTTTAAATCAAGGTTACACTTACTCAGCATTAAGCGGCGTCTGCTGAGCGTTGAGCTGGGCAAACAAAGTCCTGGCCGTGGTTGGCATGTAGGGGAAGAGAAGATTGGCCAGCAGGCAGGCTATGTTTGCACACAGACCGATGATGGTGGCGGCACGTTTCTTCTGGTCATCGCTACCCTTGAGCAGCACCCACGGCTGCTGCGTCTGCATGTAGCCATTGCCATGTCGGGAAATGGCCAACAAATGCCGGATGCCATCGCGCAGCTTGGCCTTCTCCAGGGAGTTGATGTAGCCCTTCAGCTCGCGGTTGATCAGCGAAAGGAGAACCAAATCATCCTGGGTGGTCGCCACCTCGGGCACCGTGCTGTTGAAGTTCTTTTCGCAGAAGACCAAAGCGCGATTCACAAAGTTCCCAAGATTATTCAGCAGCTCGGAGTTGTTGCGGGCCGCCAAGTCGTTCCAACTGAAGCTGGAGTCCTGACCCTCGGGACGGGCGGAGGCCAGGTAGAAGCGCCACACATCAGCGGGAATGCCCGTCTCCTGGGCATCATTGCCAAAGACTCCAATGCCGCGGCTCTTGCTGAACTTTCCATCCTCGTAGTTCAGGTACTCCGTTGCCATGATGTGGGAGACCAGAGTGTGACCCTTGTTGATGGCCAGCAAGACGCTGGGCCACACCACCGAGTGGAAGGGCACATTGTCTTTGGCCATGAACTGGAAGAGCTCCACGTCAGTGCCCTTGGCTGGTTGCCACCACTGCTGGTACTCCTTCGTGTAGCGCTTGGTCATCGAGACGTAGCCGAAGGGTGCGTCAAACCAAACGTAGAAGACCTTCTTCTCGAAGCCCTCGTGGGGCACGGGGATGCCCCACTTCAGGTCCCGGGTGATGCAGCGCGGTTTAAGGCCCTCCTTTAACCACGCCCTTGTGATGACTTTCGCATTGTGAGTCCAACCTCCCTCCGACTTGTCCACCCAATCCTTGAGTTGGGCCTCAGCCTTGGGCAGGTCGATGAACAGCTGGTCGGAGGAGCGGAGAACGGGAGCACTGTTGCACACCTTGCAGCGGGGACGGATGAGCTCGGTGGCATTCACCAGCTTGCCACACTTGTCGCACTGATCGCCGCGGGCGTCCTCGTAACCACAGCCAGGATGCGGGCAGGTGCCCTCCACAAAGCTTTAGAGGAAATAAACTTTAGGTTAAAGGAGATCTTGAAGGTAAATTAAAAGTTTGACTTACCGATCAGCCAGGAAACGATCGCACTTCTGGCAGAGCAGCTGCTCCACGCTCTCTGTGATGATGTAGCCGTTGTTAAGGACATCCTTAAAAGCCTCTTGCACAATACTGGGGAAAATAAACCTTGGTTAACAGGAAATCCTTCTCTTTAGAATCGCAAGAAACTCACTCGGTTTGCTCCTGGGTGGTGGTGCGTCCAAAGTAATCGAAGCCAATGCCGAACCAGCGGTAGATGCCATTGTGCAGCTCGAAATACTTGTCGCAGATCTCCCGGGGAGTGAGGTTCTCCGCCAAGGCCTTGTTCTCCGTGGCCGTGCCATACTCATCCGTGCCACAAATCAGCAAGGTATTGTAACCCGCCGAACGGGAGTAGCGGGCAAAGATGTCCGCAGACAAAACGCAGCCAATGATGTTGCCCAGATGGGGGACATTATTTACATAGGGCAGGGCCGAGGTGATGAGCACATTGCGCTGGCCAGCCTTGGGCAGGATAGTTCGCTCCTCCTTCTTTTCCCCGGGCGCTGTGTATGTGAAGGCAGCCTGCGCCGCACTGATCTCCTCATCCGTTACCGTGTCCGCCACCGTGGGCGTGCTGTCTACTAAAAGTTTTCCCGCATCCGCCAGGCTGCCTCGCTTGAGGGGAACATGATGCAGTCCTCCATACCGATTGGACTGCTGCAGGGCATTGAAGCTGAGATCCTTCAGCGGCTGCTCGGCCAGCACTTGCTGTACGTCGGGGAGGGCTTTGATCCTGCCATACCAGTCCCTCAGGCTGTCCACGTTCTGGGCGCCCTTCAAGGTGCCATCCGGGGCCAAAAGCGACCACACCGCAAGGTCGGCAGCTGTGAGTTCTTTGCCCGCCAGGTAGGGACTAGACTTCAGGCTGTCGTCCAGCTTTTTTACCAGACCATTCAGCACGGGCAGCGCATTGGCATCCGCCTTGTGACCAACCGCCATGTGGTGGGCCAAAGCTGGGGCCAGCAATGTGGACGACCACTCCAGCCACTGGGGGAGATCGAAGGGAAATTGATTTAACCTTCAGGGGTCAGCACCCATAATTCGGGCACTGGGCCCTACTCACCTCATCCCGCTGCTGTCCCTCGTCGACGAGCAGATACTTGGCAATGGCCGCTGACGAGAACAGTCGCAGTCCGTTGTCCAGCTCCAGAGTGGGCAGCACCAGCAGATCCCTGTACTTGGCATCTGCAACGGAAGAGGATTATTGCATCAGCCGTGAGTCACTGGATTAGAAATCCCTCTAACCCAAGTGGAGAAACCACATTCCACGGGTTGAAGCACTCACCATTTAGGTTAACCAACTGCACCTTCACCGGCCTCTTCGCGAACTTGGCCAGCATCAGCAGCTGCAGTCCCAGCGGATTGCCCTCGTTTGTGTAGATGATCATCTTGCCGGGATTCTGGGGCTAACTCTAATTCAATTTACGTGGCAGAAAAGGGTTTTATTCTACGGAAAAGCAGCAGCACGAGAATCGAACCTATTTATTTTCGGAGATGGGCTGTCTGATAGAGATGGCACAGTGAGCTATCGATAGGTGTTTTCAAAAAGCCAGCTTCACCAGGCACATTTAATTTTTTTATTTTAGTCTTTTGTAAATTTTAATGTTAATTTTCAAACAGTTTTAAAATTAATATTCAAATTATAATAATAAAAAAAATTAGTTTCTTAAAATTAAATTTCGATAGCCGATAGTCCCATCACTAGCTGCTTAGAAACAGCTGTTTCCGCTACAGTTTGAAAGCCACTAATCCACTTTATTTACAATTTGCCAAACAAATCGAAATTAATTCTCTGCATCTTTTAAAACGAGATCCCTAAAGAACTAAACTGAGATAATCATCCAAAATGGGTGAGCGCAAGGGTCAGAACAAGTACTATCCGCCGGACTACGATCCGAAGAAGGGCGGGCTGAACAAGTTCCAGGGTACCCATGCCCTGCGGGAGCGCGCCCGGAAGATCCACCTCGGGATCATCATCATCCGGTTCGAGATGCCTTACAATATCTGGTGCGAGGGCTGCCAGAACCACATCGGCATGGGAGTGCGCTACAACGCCGAGAAGACCAAGGTGGGCATGTACTACACCACGCCCGTCTTCAAGTTCCGGATGAAGTGCCATCTGTGCGAGAACCACTTCGAGATCCAGACGGATCCCGGCAACCTGGACTACACGATACTGTCCGGAGCTCGAAGGCAGGAGAACCGGTGGGATCCGCTCCAAAATGAGCAGGTCGTCCCTGAGACCAAGGAAGTCCAGAAGCGACTCTTTGACGATGCCATGTACAAGCTGGAGCACCAGGCCAAGGATGCCAAGGCGGCGGCGGACGCCAAGCCAGTGCTGCAGAAGCTCGTGGAGCGGAACATGACCGTTTGGGATGACAACTACGAGGCCAATTGCCGACTGCGGGCCGAGTTCCGCCATCAGAAGCTGGAGATCAAGGGGCAGCAGGAGCTGGATCGCCAGTTGCTGGCCAAGAGCAGTCTGGACATTGCCCTGCTGCCGGAGACCAATCAGGACCGAGAGATGGCCGCCCTCATGAAGCTGCAGACCAAGTCAGCTTTGGAAAGGGAGTCCGAGCAGCGTCTGGAGTTGCTCATGCGTCCAGCTCTGCCAGGAGCCACAACTACCACATTTGGCGGCCTTAAACGACAGAAGGCGCTCAACAATCACCTCCATCTCCAGGATTTGGGTATCAGACGGAAGAAGCTAGAGGAAACGGATGCCTCAAACTCCACCTCAGGCAAACCCCAGAGCCTGGTGGGGGATTACTCCTCCTCCGAGGAGTCCAATAGCTGAATTCACCATAGATTTATTAATTTTCTATACAATAAAGTAATTATAAATAAACAGAACAGGAAGCCTATAAAAAATGAGAATCCTAATACAGTCCCTCATTGGGATCTGCTACTTCGACTCCTGGATCTTCGACATTCTCTTCGATGGGCTCCTGCCCATCCATCGCCTTGAAAAGCACCGACTGGAAGCGCTTGCACAGATCCACCTCCTGGTTATTGTTGATCATGTCGACCATGAGGACCTCGATGAGGCGCAGCTTCTTGTAGCACTGATCGCGCTCTTCCATGGCCCGGTCGATCTTGAGACACAGCATCTGCTGCTCTTCCATCATATCCTTGAGGGCCTCGTCGTTTTCCAACTCCGGCTGCAGCTCCAAATGCTGCATCTGCTTCGCCAGCAGCGCATCCGCCTTGACAAAACCACGCGGCTTGATGGGCTTGGGGACAGGTGCATTGGCCAAGGACTTGATATTTTCCAGACCCGGCGCCTGGGAGTCGAAGAACTTCTTGAACCACTGCAGGAACTCAAAGTTGTCCTGAAAGCGCCCCTTGATAAGGCGATCGATGGGCACCGTCTTGTCCAGCTTCAGACGATTGAAGGCGGCCTGGAAGAGCTTCAAGTTGTGCAGATACTCGTGCTCCAGCTTGGCGCTCATCTTCACGCGCTTCAGGTTGATGCAGTTCGGGAAGATCATCTCCATCATCTGGCAGTAAGCGGAACCTAACGAAAAACCAAGGTTAGTTCCTGTATTTTTTTTTATATTCTTAGCAACCAACCGGAGCACAGCTCCTCGATCTTCTTGAACTGGCCCTGGACCATGTCGTTGACCCACTGCAGCATGTCGTGACGGGACATATTCTCCCCGTTGACACTGGTCAAGGCCACAGTTAACTTAAGGTCACTCATCGCTCTCACTCCACTTTTAAGTATTACTTATAAAAATGTCCTCTCTTTACGGTTAGTTCTCTTTTATCTGTTGCTTTTGCCTTGGAATATATACTTATTCTATATCTGATTGATCGGTATTTTACTGAGTTTTCGATTCGGTGGTCCAGCCTGCTTTTTACTGTAAATTTTTCATTACTTGTAAATTTCTGAGCTACGGATTTTTTCAACTATTCTGCCCGACACATTTTTTCACAATGCCGCAGATAATCCCCTTTTCTGACGGCGATATTGTCAGATATCGATATCTTTCGAGCAACATGTCAAAGGAAAATAAAAATAGGAAAGGATGCCAGCTTGGAATACCCTTGCAGATGGATCTGCCTAAATTTGCATTGTTTGATTAATTAAAGAAATGCTAAAAATATGTCTCAATATTAATTATTACTTGTTTCTAGGGATAAATTACCAAAGCATAGAATTATTTAAACTAGCAATAAATTCAAATTTATAGGGTTTCATACGCGAAATTTTACAAAACTCTAGTAGTTACATTTATAATTAAGGTGTTTTTTAAAGGAATTATCAATTATCAATTGCTTAAGCTCAAAATATTTGTGAAGCTTTTTAATAAACCATTATTCAATTGTAACTATTAAGGAAGATTTAAAAATATTAAGAAATATAAATTAATCACCAAAAACATTTATTGTTTCTTGCTATCTAATTAAATTATAATTAATTTATTTTAAACCATTTATTTTTATTTTAAAAAAATGTTTAGTTTCTGGGAAATGGATATTTACCTAACTTGGGGGTATAAAATATTGTGTCAAACTACTTTAACCGCTTCTATATCTCGATTACCTAATCTTTATTATATGTTAGTATTTTTAACATATATTCCAGATCCTTTAACCCTGCTGATTCAACCTTTTCCATCTCCCAAAAGGATTCTGGAGATCTATCGACTCCTGCTATCGATATCAGTTTAAGCGCTTTTATTTAAACTTTATAAACTAGAGTCTTAATCTTAAACTTGCGCTCCACCGTCTGGACAAAATCGATGAAGTCCTTGTGGAGAACTCTGGGCACCTCCATGGCGGCAAAGTGACCGCCCGTCTTGTGGTAGGTGCTGTGCACCAGGTTCTTAAACTTGTCCTGCAGCTGGATGTCCAGGAACTGCATGATGTCGCTCTTGAATCGCGCACATCCCGTGGGCACCGAGGTGGGCACTCGCTCCATCTTCAGATCCCGCTGGGCCTGGGTGTACTGCTCCGCGTACAGGCGCTGCGAGGTGGTGATGGAATTGGTTAGGTAATAGATCAT
Organism: Drosophila setifemur; assembly: GCA_021224005.1. Lineage (NCBI taxonomy): Eukaryota > Metazoa > Arthropoda > Insecta > Diptera > Drosophilidae > Drosophila > Drosophila setifemur. Next base: position 5,380,075 of record JAJJHY010005742.1, read on the forward strand.
CACGTTGTCCAGCAGGGCGTCCATTTTGTAGCGCTGTGTGAGGCCTCCGTCCGGCAGAGATCGGTAGCTCGCATTTGTCCACGTAGAGAATTTCTCCAAAATGTAGGCAGCCAGCCCGACGGGATTACCGGTGAGGGCAGCTCCAATGGTGTCCGGTTTGGTGGCCTGCAGATGGAAATAGCCACTCTCCTCAATCAGGTATTTGAGTTCGTTGGATTTCGGGAAGAAGAAATCCTCATAGCCGCTGGGAACGAACAAACTGGGCCAGAAGCCAGCCAGGAATCCCTTGACCATTGCCTTCGGACTCAGATTGTTGCACATATTTGAGTGGTAGCCGAGGACATTCTCCGGGTAGAGAGTGGCTATGTTGCTGCCAATGATGCTGCCCCAGTCTCCGCCCTGGATGAAGAACTTCTCGTAGCCCAGGCGCAGCATGAGGTTCCTCATTATCACGGCCACCTGAGCAGGTCCCAGACCTTGGCGGGAAGTGCCCTAAAAAAAACAGAAGAATATTATGGATTAAGGATTAGGCACTAAAGATCATCCACGAACCCACCTCCGACCAGCCGTAGCCCGGCAAACTGGGCACAATCACATTGAAGATGTACTTGTTGTTCTTGTCGTTGTTGCTCTGATGCAGCAGATGGATCATGCTGTAGAACTCCCTCACCGATCCCGGCCAGCCGTGGAGCAGCAGCACCGGATAGTGCTGCTTGCCCACCGTGTTCTCTTCGTAGGCCATTAAATGGAGGAAGTGCATGCGTAGCCTAAATAATCAAAAGCCGTCACTATCTCCGTGGATATGATAAGTGTCGGGTCTTATCTCACCCCTGAATATCGGTGGTGAAGTGGTTGAACTGCCAGAGGAACACCTCGCGTTCTCGCCAACGCGGCATGTAATCATCGCGCCAATACTCCACGACTTCCTTGAGGTAATCCGTATTGAAACCGTACTCAAAGGCCACGCCCTCCAGCGGGGGAGTGAGCTTCAGGGTGCGGTTGAGCAAACTCTTCAGGTCATCAATGGTCTGAGGGTTACATATATTAGGTTAACATATTTATAAGGAAAGGGCCCCTTTTGAGATATGTATACCCACCGTGTCCGGATAGGTGAGTCGATTCCCAACAATCTCCGAGTTGTTGGCCAAATAGGCCGCGTAATCCTTGGGCTCAGCATCGTCGCCCCACCACTGCTGAGGATCCAGCTCAGGAGCCGGAAGATCGGCCCACAGTTCCTTCACATTCTTGTAGAGCAAACCGCCGCCGATGGCCAGCAGGAGCACCAGAATTTTAACAATCGCACCCATCTCGCCCTATCAGCGGTTCCACTCGAACTGACTGGGATGGCTGGGACGGGACTCCGAATCCAATTGTTACGAAGTCCACACACTCACGATGATAAGCCAGTTCGAGTGACCGACGCCCTACACTTGATCAGTTAAGGCTTATCGCCGGGCTTCAGTCCCAGTTTCGGATGGCACCAAGACCTGGTAGCGGCTTCTCAAATCACGGCTGGATGACTAGCCTTTGTTTGTTTATTTAACCGGCGAGCTTTCGGTACCTGAGTTCCCCGTTCTCGAGCTTTTCGGACAACGATCGGTGGTTTATATTTGTTTATATATATAACTGAGGAAGGGAGATGGAGAGAGACGCCGGGTATTCTCGATAATTTGCGACGCAGCTGGGCTTTAAAACTTAGGTAGCTATACCCTTACACAAAAAGAGTATGTTGGAATTTCAGGCTAAACAGAATATATTTTAAAAATAAATTTAAATGACAAATTCTAAATGGAATTCTAAAATAGTGTGAATTAAATAGTTCTTTAAGGAAACAAATAAATCAGTTAAATTAAAAAGTATACAAAATATGCAGTAAATCAAGAAATTAATTGTTTGATTTGGAATATCTTTTCAGTAGGATATGATACAAATTAATATTATAATTTTTGTATTTCCCAAACCGTCATCCCGAAATACAAAACATATTTTCGATATATTTTTTTTAATGCTACATTTATTTTTCTCATTGAAATATCCACTGGAGCTCAAAATAGCTCGGAAGTACTTTTAGAAAGGGTATACAAAGATGACCATCCCCTTTTAAAATTACGTAACACTGAGCTTAAAAGTTATCTATATACACGCGACATATATAAACGATATACAGTCCACAGCTGCCCCTTAAATTTCAAAGCAATCAAATCTTCAACATTTGGTTTTCGAACAGATAAGAAAAAGTTATCAATCATTTAGATTTATGTATCAATTTCAACAGAGACACAGAAATTTCCACTGTATACCTAGAATTATGAAAGAGGATCCATGTTTTTTCAGGACAAGTCCGCCTTCTGGACAAAGGCAACGAAATCCTCGTACAGCTGTTGGGGCACCTCAAATGCCGGGAAGTGACCACCGTCCTCGTAGTGTGTGACATGGATCAGATTCGGGAACTTGTTGGCCAGCTGGCACTCCGGTACGTGGGTAATTTCATGCAGGAAATTAGTGCATCCAGCCTTTGCCTGAATGGGCACGGAATCCACCTTCAAAGCCAATTGACCCTTATTCATGGACTCCGAGTAGAGACGCATCGAGGTGGTGATGGAGTTGGTCACATAGTAGATCATCACGTTATCCAGCAACTGGTCGTAGGTGAATTTCTTGGTCAGACCGCCATCGGGAAGTTTTCTGTATTCAGGATTCGTCCAGGTTGAGAACTTCTCCAGAATGTAAGAGGCCAAACCAACGGGATTATCAATCAGAGCGTTTCCAATGGTATCGGGCTTGGAGGCCTGAATGTGGGCATAGCCCATCTCCTCCATTATGGTGGCGAATAAATCGCCTAATCCCTTGTAGAAATGGGCATACCGACTGTCCGCAGGCCCAAAGAAACTGGGGAAAATGCCAGAGGCAAGTAACTTCAGCGAACCCAGAGGGCTGTTGTTGGAGCACATGTTCGAGTGGTAGCCCAGGACGTTCTCCGGGAAAAGTGAGGCCACATTGGATCCAATAAGGGAGCCCCAATCACCGCCCTGAACTACGAACTTGTTGAATCCCAGGCGGAGCATCAGGTTGCGCATCACCACGGCCACCTGGGCCACACCGAATCCCGTCTTGGAGGAACCCTGGAAAAGAAAGATTATTAGAATACATTATAATTGGAAAATTTTTATATTGCTTATTGGGCAATAAACAAAAAAGAAACAAATAATTTTAAAGGTTAAAAAAATTTTAAAATATTGTATTAATTTATAGTAAACCCACCTGAGACCATCCATAACCCGGCAGACTGGGTGCAATCACCTCGAACACATAGTCGCTCTTATCACTTGGAGTAGTAAGCAGGGGAATGAAATCGTAGAACTCCCGAACGGTTCCCGGCCATCCGTGCATCAGGAGCAGTGGCAGAACCTTCTTCGCCTTCTGTCCCTTCACCTCAGTGGGCTTGGCGTGAATAAAGTGAATTTTCAAACTGCAAAAATATCCAATTACTTGGGGTTAGCTCTCGGGGTTAACTAGTGTGCAAATGCATGTGCTTTATATTATCCAAGTGGTTCCAAAGTTTCGCTCACTTACCCCTGGATTTCGGTTTGATAGTGATCCAATTTCTTCAGGTACTGCTCCCTTTCGCCCCACTTGGCCAGGTAGGTGTCGCGCCAGTATTTCACAACCTTGGCTAAGTGCTTGGCATTGAAACCGTACTCGAAGGCCACACCCTCCAGGGGCTCATGGGCCTTCAAAGGTCGACTCAACTGCTTCTTCAGATCCTCAATTACCTATTGATCGAGATATAGGATTTAAGGGATTAATAGCATACATC
>JAJJHY010005742.1:5384121-5400249 GCA_021224005.1 Drosophila setifemur
AATAAATATATTGGTATTTTACTCAGAAAAAAAATGTAATCCTTGAATATTATTTATGTTAATTTTACCATATTAAAAACAAATATTTCATCATACATATTTTTTTTCTGTTTATATAAAAATAGATCTTTCCCTTTAGAAAATAAATATATATATGTGATATATTTTAGGGAACTATCCCTTTCAATTCCATATACCTTTAGTATCACTTACCTCTGGATTGACGCTGATGTCGTAGGGCAGGATGGCCTTGTTCTCCTGATACGGTTCCTTCAACTTTGGCCCCCAGTAGGCATTATTGTCCAGATCGGGCCTCGTGCCCGGTGCCGCCAGATCCCGGTAGTTTTTGTAGCCAATGGCCGCCAGCATGGCCAGGCCTCCGATCAGGAACCGCACCCCAAGATTCCCCATACTGGATACACTATATATATGTTTCTAAATCTATTTAACTGGAACTTGGAGCCTCCGATCTGCTCGCTTGTGATCGTGAACTAGAAATGCTTTTGTTTTGCCAAACAACCGGCAAAGGAAAGCTTTTTGCGGCTTTTGGATCGTATGTACGAGTATATGTATTATTAGGTAGCTCGTGTGTGGATCGAGAAACCGAATTCACTGCAATGTGAGCATGATTCGGCATTTCTCGGAAGCTTTTGTGCTGCAAAATTGAGTAATCGCAATTCATGCTTAGTAGAATGAGAAGGAGCTTTTGAGCGAACGAGCGAGATGATCGGAAAGTTCATTTATCAGCTGTCTGGAAACTAAATTGGTGATGCACAATTCATGCTTAGAATGAGAATATCATTTAGCGCGGAGAACGAAAATTGAATATAAATAAAATAATGATGATTTCAAAAACTCTATTATCAGCACGTTTAGATTTCGCCTTTAAATTGGACAGACTTTCAGTTTAATTGTTTATTTTGATATTCGGTTGCCGTGGTAAACAAAACCCTATCTGGAACTTTTGATAGGAGCTTTGGAATTGCACAGTTATCTCTTTAAATCAATTATCAAAAAAAAAAAAAAAACTCAATTGCATAACACTTAGTATAAGTACAATAAATAAACAAATAACAATTATTTTATGTATATTTTTATTTACAATTCTATATTAAATACAATTTCATTTATGTAAATACATATATACATATCACAAATTGTATTTTGTGCATTTTTAAAATTTCATGTTCTACCTGTATTTCGTTTAACTTTTAATATTCTTAATAAATCAATAACAAATTTGTAATAATTAAAAAATACAATAACAAAACTATTTGTACATTATGAAGGTACATTTTGTTTATACAAATTTGTTATGGATGACAAATAAGGGGAACATAACTGATGTCAAAGTTCCTCCCCCAGACCAATCGAAAGATCAAAGTCCATCATTAATGGTACAAAATATTTATTTATTACATCTCTTCACCATGCAGACCCAACTTCCTCACAAAGATGGTAAAGTCATTGAACAACATGCCTGGCATCTCCAGGGCGGCAAAGTGGCTGCCCTGCTGGAAATACATCGAATGCTTCAGGTTGGGGAACTTGTCCCTCAGTTGCCAATCCGTCACAGAGGGTAAATCGAAACGGAAACGGGCACATCCCATGGGCACTGGAGTCTGAACTCGATCCAGCTGCAGATCCCTGTACGCCTTGGACACGTTCTCCAGATAGAAACGAGCCGCGGTGGTGGCCGAGTTGGTCAGATAGTAGACCATCAGGTTGTCCAGCACCGCCTCCAGACCGAAGACCGTGGCAATGGCACCGAAGTCCTGCTGCAGACCCGGGTTCGTGCAGTACTGGAACTTCTCCAGGATGTAGGCGGCCAATGACACAGGACTGGAGGTGAGAGCCGCTCCAATCGTATCGGGCTTGGTGGCTTGAAGATGGAAGTAGCCGCTCTCCCTCAGCAGCTCCTTGTACTTCGCCCACACGGGGTAGTGGTGATCCACAAAGAAACGATTGGGCAGATATTTCTCCGGGAAGAAACTGCCCCAGAAGCCCTTAATAATGGCCAACGGGGAGTGGAGCACACACATGTTCGAGTGATAGCCGATCACGTTCTCCGGATAGAGAGTGGCCAGGTTGCTGCCGATGATGCTGCCCCAGTCTCCGCCCTGAATGAAGAACTCCTTGTGCCCCAGGCGCAACATTAAGTTGCGCATCACGGTGGCCATTTCGGCGGCATTAAAGCCGGGACGTGTGGCAGGCTGGGAGATAGGAAATCGGAAATTAGGATTTGAATATATATATACATAAAAAAACAACTCACATCAGACCAACCGAAGCCCACGAGGGAGGGAGCCACCACCTCGAAGGCGTAGTCGGTTATGTTTTGGTCGTTGGTCAACATGGGTATAAAATCGAAGAACTCCCGCACCGATCCCGGCCAGCCGTGAAGCAGCAGCAGGGGATACACATGCTTCTTTTCCGCAGCCGCCTCCGAGGGCTTCTCCCGAATGAAATGGATGTTCAATCTGCATGCAAATAAATCCTTTACAAAATCATCTTTGGAAAATAGGAAAACCCCTGGAGAACGAACCCCTGAATCTCGGTGGTGTACTGCTTCAGCGAGTTGAACAGCTCCTGGCGCTCATCCCACTTGGTCAGATACTTCTCCCGCCAGTACTCCACAAACTGCTCCAGGGCATAGGTATTGAATCCATACTCGAAGTTGATCCCTTCCAGCGGATCGGTGAGCTTCAGGGTGCGGTTAAGTTGCTGACGCAGATCCTCAATCTCCGCCTTCGGAACATCCAGCTTGAACTCGTAGATCTTCGTGTCCGGCTGGTAGTCCTTGACATCGCCAGGACCCCAGTAGGTATTGTCCTTGAACTCCGGCTTGGGCAGGGGCTTAGTAAGATCCGTGAACACCAGATACCCGGAGCCCGCAAAGGCAGCGAGCACGCCCACAATCAGGCCAAAAACCAGCAGGCACTTCATTCTGGTCGCAGCCGTTAATAGATTTGAATTGTTAATAAGCACCGGCAGATAGCCAATATCGATTTCGATTCACAACCCGAAGCGAGCACGTCCACGCTTTCAGAAAGCCTCCAACGAACTGACTACACCCGACCCGACCTGAGTGTCTCTGATAGGCGGAAAGCTCTATCAAAATTCTCTGTCCTTCCGTTATAGTGTATGTGCGATACATTATTAATATTTATAAATTCGTTTAGATACGCGGAGAGCATTATCGCGCACAGTGGGTTACCCATTACCAGTGAGTGCCCTTTGCTCTGGAACGATTTTTGGGATGACTTGCAGGTTCAATGGTTAATGGTTAATGGTTTGCTTTTTTCCTTTTTAAATAATAATTAAATATCACATAATTATTTGTATAAGTACAAATATTGCATGTTCTCCAAAAATATATGAACTTTTCAAAGAACACGTTTAAAAAATATTTAATTTGTAGCATCAGAAATTTTTAGTTTGCTAAATTTATAGTGCATTATAATGGGAAATTATATTTTAATTCCTGGTAGAACGATTTTTGGGTTGTATTGCGAGTTTAATGGTCATAGGTTGTAGTTTTTTTATTGTTGTTTTGTTTTTGTTTCTTTTAGATACCTAGTTGAATTTATGTTTAATTAAAAAACTAATAAAATGTCACATTATTTATGTAAAAGTACATATGTGTAAGCCATCTTCTCATAAACTATATAAACGTTTTGAGAAAGAGCACTGAACTCATTTAAAACAATATTTCATATGGATTATCTTTAAGAAATTTACAGATTGATAAATTTATTGGATATTGTAAATTCAAAGAATATTTTATTCCCTGTTAAAAAGATTTTTGGTCCTTTAAATTTACCTTTACCTCAAATACTGTATAAATAGATAGATAGAAAATAAAGCTTAGGCTCAAGTTTTTCAAAATAATAATAAATAATAAAATAATAAGCCAGAAACTCGTTAAATTATCTGTCTCCCTGCATTTTGAATAGATTTGTGCCAGGGTGCGAATGGAGGTTTGCAATCCACGTCTTCACATCCAAAGGCCCCTTGATTTGGGAGCTAGATAGGCTGACCCACACATGAGCATTCGAGGCAAGTGCCCGGTTATATATGCGAGTGGGAATAGCCACAGATACTTAGGAGCAGGCATTATCTTATCGTAACTCAATGGTTACTTAGTTATTGGTAAATGCTTTACTACACCGGCAACCGATCATAAATCTCAGCCTGATGATGTGGATGTGGCGGCAAACAAAACGATGGAAAGCTGAATGAAGTTCCGACGACGTCCCGATGAGTAGGCCACGTGGATCCTACTTATCATTAGGTACTTTGGCACTAAAAATGACAGGAGAAAATTCCGGCCAGGAAACAACTGTTTGGCTGCAAACCTGCGATGAGAGACGTTCAAAGTGCCAAGTGAATCGATTCCAACCTTTGATTCCCATTCTCCGGATGAAGTATTCCGAGGCTAGGGGTGCCTTCAATGGCCAAATGCGTCTTAAATTCGATGGTCAGGTAATCAAGGATCACGACACCTGTGAGTCTCTGGATCTGGCGGAGAACGATCTCATCGATGTCTTCATCCTCCGTGTGGGCGATGGGCCCATAGTGAGCGAATCCACTTAAATTGTTTAGTTCAAAATTAGAGGTCCGTGTCAACGAACTGTGGCGAGTGTTTGGGTGGTTGGGTGGTTGGGTTGTGTTTGGGTTTGGTTTGGGTTTTGTGGGGTGTTTTTCAGGTGGTTGTGTGGCTATGTGGTTGCAGGCGACATGCACTTGTCATATCAAAGGCAAGTCGCCGGGCCCAGGGATAATTTGTATAAATTGTAAGGCAAACAATTATGCTGTCGACATGCAACCACACTAGGAAAAATGGAATCTTAATGGATTTGGAAGTTATTTAGTTTATTTTTATATAATATTATTATAAATACAACTTTATTTTATGTTACCTTATAGTTTAAATATTATTACCTGTGATTTTTTTTATACAAAATCCGTTTTAGATAGTCTTGTATTTGAATTGAAAATAAAGTGGAATACAAAAGTTATCCTCTCCGTGCACCAAATCATTTCGAGGGGCAAGAGGACTCGAAAAAATCCACAAAAGTGCCGCCAAACATGCAAGGAAAACCCAAGAAAAGTAGGCGTGGCAACCGTGGCTAGAAAACAATTTGATAATGTGAAACGTAATTCGAGTGAAATTAACGCAATTACATTGCCGCAGCCAACGGCTCGATTTACTTCCGATTCCGTTGCACCAAAAAAAAGAAAACAAAGTACTTTGTTCGCGTGCCGCAAACAAATCGCATTGATACCTGGAAGCGTGACAAAGGTGCCACCTCCTAAAAAAAGAATAGAACCAACAAAAATAAGAGCTCAGAGAGAGAGAGTTTCTTTATTCCGGAACCCGATCGGAGGCCATTAATGCCGCCACTGGCTGGCTAATTCCCATTTTATTGAGTGCCGCGGGAATGGAACTTGCTGCTTTTGTTGCTCCAGTTAAAGTTTGGGCCATTGGCTACCCGGGGCAACCGCACCCCGCCCATCTGGATAGTGGTTTTAATGGTCGCAATTAGTTTTTTTTTGTTTTTTGTATTCAGCCATCACGCACTTGTCGTAAAAGTCCATTGAACTTGGGTAGCTAAATTGATTTTCGTTCGGGCAGGCCATGACAAAGTGATTCACTGGTTTCTACATACTTAATAAATACTATTTTTAGGGAAGAAATACAAAAACTAATAAAAAGAAAGGGGGGAAAGGGGGAAAAGTATGCCAAGGAGACCGGATCTACGATGGCTAACCATCATGACGCTGGCTGTGTGGAATCTGGCAGGTGGCTTCGGATTCTACGTTTACATCCTCGACTGCTATGGTTGGTGTACTTAGTATATGGAAAGAGTGATCCCAGGTATTATCCAGATTTTTTACTTTAGTAAACTATCCACCCAATCACCAGAGAAGGCAGTTCCGGTATCATTTCTATGACTGTCATATCAACCAAGAAGTTATGATTGGTCTAACCGTGGTGATGGTTTGCCAGATTATTTCCACTGTCCTGCTTTGCTTCGCATTGGATAAGGTGAAGATAAACACAACTTGTCCAAAAATATATTTCATTATATATTAATTTTAGACCAGGAAAATGTTTTTGCTCTATGGCATTCTTATTAGTTTTCCCTTTGCTCTGGCTTCTCTGCCGGCTTGGCCCATTGCTGGTGAGTCCTTGAAATATATATTTTTTAATTAGTGTAATAACACCTTTATTTTTTACTATCCAAAAGTGATCCACGTATCTATTGCTTTGGTGGCCCTGAATTACTTTTTCTCTGCATCTTTCAATCAGCAAGAAATGCTTATGGTGTAATACTTTTGTACTGCCTAAAAGTATGCGACAATCTCAAATAAGTAAACGTTATATAAAAAAATATGAAATTAAATTTTAATTGCGTTTTTTTTCAATTAAACTGTGTTATTTTTACTCACCCAGAATACCAAAAACAAATGGCCAGCATTTTCACATAAATCGATTATAACAAAATTTGTATTTATTTAAAACGAATTTAATATTTATTGTTTAGATTTGGTAAATTTCGGAAAATATTCTTTACATTTATAAAACACTTATATTTATGGAATTAGTTTGTATTAATCCTTAAATTTTCTTCAAGGTATTTAATGAACATTTAATCGGCATTCCCCAAATTTAAGGAGATTATTGAAAGTTTAAGTAATTTTGTTAATAACAAAAATTTGAGTTACATTTACATTTTTCATTTGCACATTTTCAAGGTGTAATATTTCATATTCCATTGTGTCAATATTCTGATTCTAGACAAAAAATGTATATAGCTAGGTGAGATCCCCCGGCGGGAATCCCTTTGGAGATAAGACCGCATTGGCCAGACATCGGGGGTTCATATCAGGTGATAATGCTATATGTAAATCGGCCTATAAAGGAGCTTGCCAATTGCAGTATCTGCAGCAGTCAACGCTTTGAAGCAATCTCATCCACAAGATCAATCGAGATGCAGTCCTCAGTTATTATTGCCCTGCTTTGCTGCATTATTGGAGCCACCTTGGGACATCCTAGGCCCGAAGATCTGACCATGAAGCCCACCCCACCCCCGCAGTATCCTCTCAACCTCAGGGGAGGCGGTGGTGGCCAGCCAGGCGACGGCTACGGATTCAACGTGGCTGGACGTCAGAATGTCTGGACCAGTGACAATGGACGCCATGAGGTGGATTTGACTGGACGATATGGTCAGCATCTGGGCGGTCCTTATGGAAACTCCCCAGCCAGCTACGATATGGGAGCCAACTACCGCTTCAGATTCTAGTTTATAAGTTAACGACTTTTGTATAATTAGATAAATTGTTAAATAATATGTCAAATATAACCCAACGTATACCTGACCACAATTTTTGATATCAGAATTACCATCAAAATCCTTGATGATGTTTATTTGCCCCGGAAGATTCGGGTAGATTTTTGTATATATATTACTATTGGTAATAAACAGGTTGGGTATGTAGATGATCGTGCCGTTGGGGTAATTGTAGATACATCTTGTTTGTCTTGATGAAACCTGCCAAGACAAAGAGATTTTAGCTAATTATGTATTTGTATAATTATAAACATTTAATTTGTATTGCTTAGAGGTGGAATTTAATTTACAATATATTTTTCAAACCTTAAGAGTTAGCTAAACAATTTTGTTGGGTGTTAAGAAATTTCTTTCTTGCTTCCTTTTGATGTGTTAATTCATTGGAATTATTTTGACTTTATTAATTCAAGCTTTGTAAAAGCAGCTACTTGTAAGATTTTGTATTGCTTAAAATAAAATTGCTACTCCACAATGTCAATTAATCAATTGTTAACCGAGTTTTATTTTAACATAACATGTTATTGCAATTTTCTCTTATAAACTGTGATGTTATAACTCACCAAAATAAAGGAAGGAAGCTTAACAAATATATATTTTAACATTTTTTGTACTTCCTCTGAACTCGAATGTGGTACGGCAACTGCTTCCTTTGTATTCTAGCACAGTGTTTTTAATTAATTACACTTATAAAATATTTGTCTTAACGATTTTTGTAAATTTTTTGGAAAATGTTTCTAATATTTTAAAAAAATATTATTAATGCATTTAAGATTATTAAAACTTTAACTTACTTCAAAGTAATTAATGAAAATTGTATCTGCATTTCCGAATTCTACAAATAAATGGGGATTATTATAGAACTAATTTTAAAATTTTTGTACTGTTTTTTAAATATACAAAATGTTTTTTATACCTTTTTACGGCGTAATATTTCATATTGCAATATGTCAAAAATGTGCAACTAAACCATAAATGTAAAGAGCTAGAAAAGATCCCCTGGCGGGAATCCCTCTGGAGATAAGACCGCATTGGCCAGACATCGGGGACTCCTACCAGGTGATAACCGTATATGTAAATCGGCCTATAAAGGAGCTTGCCAATTGCAGCATCTGCATCAGTCAACGATTTCAAGCAATTTCACCCACAAGATCAATCAAGATGCAGTCCTCAGTTATTATCGCCCTGCTCTGCTGCATTATTGGAGCCACCTTGGGACATCCCAGGCCCGAAGATCTGACAATGAAGCCCACCCCACCACCGCAGTATCCTCTCAACCTCAGGGGAGGCGGTGGTGGCCAGCCAGGCGACGGCTACGGATTCAACGTGGCTGGACGTCAGAATGTCTGGACCAGTGACAATGGACGCCATGAGGTGGATTTGACTGGACGATATGGCCAGCATCTGGGCGGTCCTTATGGAAATTCCCCAGCCAGCTATGATATGGGAGCCAATTACCGCTTCAGATTCTAGTTTATAAGCTTCCGACTTTGTATTATCAGATGAATTTTGAAATAAACTCTTAAATATTACCGAATGCATACCAGACCATAATTTTTATATCTGAATCCTTTGATTATGTTTATTTACCCCGGAAGATTCGGGTACAATTTTTTTTTTGGGAAAATCTGCAGATTTATTTTCGCGATGCTTAAATTATATTTTTTAAACCCTAAAATTTGGCCACAAAATGTTTATTGGGTGCTAAGAATTTTTTGTTATTTAGTCATAAAAGATGATAAATATTTTAAGATTTTTAATGACCCAACTTTGGTAGAGTAAAATATATATTAGAAACGATTATTCTGTTTATGCCTTGAAAACGCAGCTTATTATACGATTCTCTAATGCCTAAAATTATGCTACATTAAACTGTCAATTAAGAAATTGTTAAACGAGTTTTATGTTAACAAAAAATTAACTTAAATCACTCTAGAAATTATATCAAAAGTATAGTTATATATCCTGGATTCCTGGCCATTCACCCTGGGCATCGTCCCATATGGGGAAATCCTTCTTTGGCGCCACCTCATCTCCAGCTTCTCCTATTTGTAGATCTTCCACAGACTGACAGGTGACGTGTCCCAGCTGCAAATGAAATTCCATTTTATTCTGATTTTCCTATATATATAAACTGTATTGTTATTACTCACCCAGCAGGCCAAAATAAAGGCCAGCATTTTCACAAATATCGATTGGAACAACATTTTTCCGTACTTCCTCTGCACTCGCCTGTTGTAGGGCGATTGCTTTGTATTTGCTCTGGCACTGTGTTTTTAATCAATTAAACGTATTCAATATTTATATTTGTTTGTATTTACGATTATTTACAAACATCTGGCGCTGCTTCGACAGTTTTTAAATGATTAAGTGAGAATGTTCCTGTGTCATTTGAGGGAGAGATAATAATGTTCAGCTAGGTGATGAGAATCGGGAATTAAGTATATATGTATCTACAAGTCTGTATTCACCATAAATACAGATTATCAGCTTTGCTCTGGTTTTCATCAGTGACATATTTTATCGAGTTCCATTTGCAGTTGGTACGAATTTTATAAATTTAGAAACAATTTATTAATATTTAATTTAAGCTTAAATTTACATATTGCCATAGCATTAAATGAAAAATCAATCTGCTTTTCTGGATTCAATAAATTAAATTAGTAAATTTCAAAATTGTTGTATATTTTGTAATATACAAACCAATATTTCTCAAATATTTTTATGGCGTAATATTTCATATTGCAATATGTCTAAAACGTGCAAATAGACAAATAATAAATATTGCTCGACAAGATCCCCTGACGGGAGTTCCTTTAGAGATAAGGCGGCATTGGCCAGACTACGGGGGTTCCTAACAGGTGATAACCATATAAGTAATTCGGCCTATAAAGGAGCTTGACAATTGCAGCATCTGCATCAGTCAACGCTTTGAAGCACTCTCATCCACAAGATCAATCAAGATGCAGTCCTCAGTTATTATTGCCCTGCTTTGCTGCATTATTGGAGTCACTTTGGGACATCCGAGGCCCGAAGATCTGACCATGAAGCCCACCCCACCTCCGCAGTATCCTCTCAACCTCCGGGGAGGCGGTGGTGGTCAGCCAGGCGACGGCTACGGATTCAACGTGGCTGGACGTCAGAATGTCTGGACCAGTGACAATGGACGCCATGAGGTGGATTTGACTGGACGATATGGTCAACATCTCGGTGGTCCTTATGGAAATTCCCCAGCCAGCTACGATATGGGAGCCAATTACCGCTTCAGATTCTAGTTTATAAGTTAACGACTTTTGTATAATTAGATAAATTGTTAAATAAAATGTCAAATATAACCCAACGTATACCTGACCATAATTTTTGATATCTGAGTTGCCATCAAAGTCCTTGATGATGTTTATTTACCCCGGAACATTCGGGTAGATTATTGTATATATTTTTTTTTTATTTTTGGAAACACACAGGTTGGGTCTGTGTGATGATCTTGCAGTTTGGCTAATTGTAGATACATCTTGTTTGGCCATCTCCGTTTAGGTAATAACAAATTATGATGACAGGCGGTCTTAATGAAACCTGCCAAGACAAAGTGTTTTTTGCTAATTGGATTTATTGCGTAAACTGTCGAGAGAACCTTCGATGGAAATTTATCATGCCTCTGGCGCATCATCGGCCACATCCGCAGCCTAACCCCAAAGATACAAAGTATCGTAGAATGTATCTGCGGTAGATTGTTACGCCATCCCCAACGAAAGCGAATTGCTGAATAATGATTCATGAAGCCGGACGGTCGACGGCCGGATTCTAAAAACTCTTTTGCAACCATCTTTTGGGATCACCAAAAGTTTTTCACATCATTAATTTTTGACCAAGGGAAACCCGAATTGAGTTGACCTTGCAAAATGATAAATAGATTTAGGGAACTCTTTAGGTAGGTTGTATGTTAGGTTGCCTATTTGGGTTAGTTTTCTGGAAGAAATCGGGGAGCAAAGATTCTTTAAAATAGGAAACTGACCTTTTCAGATTTAAGCCAAGAAAAAGTTGTTTGGAAGCCAAAGATTTAATAAATCATATTCAGAGTATTTCTTTGTGCTCAAAAAAGATAAACACAATTCATATTTTTTTATTGAGATACTTTTTCAATATCTTTGTCTGACGAATTGTGTTCTTTCCCGTAAGATGCACCATAATATATATATCTGAATGGCATGAATAATTCTTCACTCCAATTACCCAACAAATATTTGCGCACCTCATTTATTGTTCTGGTGGGGGATTTACTTAGGTGTCTGTCTCCCTAGACCAAATAAAGTCCATCTTATCAAGCAGCAGTGGGGATCCACTAATGAACCACTGAACCATATGCATCTCGCTTGGGAATCCCTTTTGGGGAATCATCTGCCAAGATTGATAACACCATCGGGTGAGCTATAAAAGAGCTCAGTTCGATTCCCGCCGCATTCAGTTGGAACAGTTGAATTATAGCAAAATGAAATCCTCCATAAGCTTGCTGCTCCTTGGCCTGGCCTGCATCTGCTCCTGCTCCTGGGCATATCCCTATCCGGATCCTCGAGAGATTGTTAACTTGGAGCCTGAACCATTGGCGGTGAGTTCTTTAAGAGAGTTTTGCCATAGGAATTATAAATAATAATTTTTTGTTATTTTACAGTATGCCCCCGATTTCGGTGACGTGTCTTTGCACCGAGTGCGCCGCCAATTTCAGCTGAACGGCGGCGGCGGTGGAAGCCCTAAGCAGGGATTCGATTTGAATCTGAACGCCCGTGTGCCCGTCTGGCAGAGCAACAATGGTCGCCACTCCTTCGATGCCACTGGCCAGTATGGCCAGCATTTGGGCGGACCCTATGGAAACAGTCGTCCTCAGTTCGGAGGCGGCGGAGTCTACACCTACAGGTTCTAGGCCATCATCTTGAAAGCTTGTTAATATTAAAACAAAATTAAAATTTATTTATGACTAAATTAATAACAGTTTATTTCATTTGGGAATAAATTTTATTGTTTAATTTAGAGAAGCATCATCGAAGCTGAAATCCGTATCAGTCCGATTGTAGACAAAGATCGTGGGATCTGGTCGGGGTGTGGAAATCTACTGATAAATGGAGGTAATTAAATGTGATTATATAGTGATTGTAGCACCCTGAAACCCACCTCCTGCCAATTATCATCCACCGATCGCCCTTGGATGAGGCCAAACAGGTAGAATATAAACCATAAATTCAGTAAGCCCAACATTTCCCTGGGAGATGCTTTGCCAGACTGAATTTACAGTCGCCGATTGAGAACAGCCGATGGCCCCGGATTTTGAAAACCCCTCTCAGCTGTCGGCTGATAAGAGCCTGATAAGGCGACGAGCGCAGGGTCTGGATGTGTGTCAAGAGCTAGAGACCAGAAACCCAAAAAAAAAAACCCCAGACCAGGTCAAAGCTAAAGCCAAGCCCAGCTGAACTGTATTAAATTTGGGGAACGTGCAACTGGCAGCCAAATTTGGCACGTTTTCTGTTGAAATCGAAAAGAAGCCAAAACAAAAGCAGCCCAACGGATCCAACAACAAAATTGAAAAGAAAAACAAATTTAAATGTTAGAAGCAACACAACAATGAAGGTCAGGCTATGATGACTTTTTTCCCTGCACCGAATCCCCCATCCCAATCCGAATCCCAAAAAAAAAAAAATATCAGCAACAGCCGAAACAGAAATTTCGTTGCGCTTTGCCTCCGTTTTGCTTATTTTTGTTTTTTTTTTTTTACCAGACAGACTCGTTGTCTTGGCTTAACTGGGCAACTTTTTGATAGCTTCAATTTCTGGCCAATTTTCCTTTTTAATACCCTGACTTTAAGGCAATAAGGTTGGGCGATGTTCCAAAGGGACTACGTCCAAATTGTAACTTTATATACCAAAAAAATATCCTGAAATATATCTTAAAAATAAAAAAATTGCATCTCTTTTCGAAATAAAACTAATACTTGAAAGGAAAATAACATTTTCCCAAGGGTATTCACATCCTCTCTTGTTTGGGTGCTGCTGCTGCGCTTTTCTCTTCTGTTTTCCATGTCATTTTCATATGTCGAGTGCTCCAATTCAGTGGAAGAGCCATTTTCTAAATCAATGCGCAAATTGTCAAAGTCAAATGCGAGAGAATTTCTTTTGTTTAGTTTCGCTCTGTTTTTCCTTGGTTTTCCCCCTCATCGACGAAAATTGGCTACGCTTTGAAAATAGTTGGGGCCAAAATGAGGAGGAGGAGGAGGATGGGTATGGTGGATGGGAGCTGGGTGCTGGAATGAATGGCAGTGGGTGGATTGTTGTCCAAATTGCACATGTGGCAGTCAACTCATTTGTCAAGTGGCAAATCAGTTTAGGCCGAAGCTGGAGCGGAGCGGGACAGAGCCACACAAACACAGAGCTGGCGATAAAATCAACTTTGCATTTACCATGTACAGTACAAATTCCATAGGATGAACTTTTGAAGTATTAGGCAGAATTAAGTTTATAATATTTTAACATATTTTGAATATATTTAAAAGCTTGTCAAAAATTTAAATACAACTTTAAAGAGTTTAACTTAAAGAGTCTAAATTGTTAGAAATTAATTTCCAACTGACATTGAATATTTAGAATATTAGTTAAACTTTGGCAGCTTATCAACATTTTAAGATATATTTAAAGACTTAAACTTAAAGATCTAAAATTCTTAGAAAATTAATTTTCAACAACCAATTAATATTTAGAATATTAATTTAGCTTTGCGAGCTTATAACAAGCTTAAGATACATTTTTTTAGAAATTAATTTCCAACTGCAAAAAAAATATGTCGAAGAAACTTAAATAGTTAAAATTCTGAGGAATTTATTTACCAACAACCAATGAATTTTAGTCATCCTGGAGAAATTTCAACCATGATAAAATTCGCGAATTGGAAGTTGTCCCGTATTTGAAATTTTCCGGTCGGTGAAGTTTTCCCGTCGCCGTTTGATCGTGACGATCGACGGCATTTCCCACGCAAACTTGCCTGCGGACCGAACTCAAACTCTAAACTGAAACTCAAACTCAAATCCCAATCCCAATCCCAATCCAAACTCAGATTGCAGCAAGTTAAATTGTTTGACACACTCAACACCGAACACTCGACTCTTGTCTTGTTTGATTGTATCGGAAAAGCGAACAAGCATCGCTGAAATTTATGCTCTGCATAAGGAAAGTTTCTAATGAGCCTGCTGGGTGGGGTTAGAAAGTTGTGGGTGGAGAGGGGATTCGCGGAGCGGAGGAGGAGGAGGCCATCTCCCACTAATGGCTTTTTAATGGCGCCCCCGCTGGAGAACTTGGAAATTTTGTCAGACGCCTCAAGTGGGACTAAGTAAGTCAAATTAAGCGTATTAATTATGACTGGCAACTCGGGTGCGGAAAAACTAAGCCGCGGGGCCGGGTCTGTGGGTTACTCCGAGTGGCAAAGAAATGGCCCAGGTCTGGGCCCGGGCCCGGGTGAAAAGTGCAAAAGTTAGCAGGTGCCAGACGGACTTTTGGCTTTTTGCATTTGCATTTGACATTTGCCAAGATGCGCCGCTTAGACTGCAACTGCAACTGCAAATGCGACTCCCTCAAAGACAAAGAGAAAAAAAAATCGAAAACCAGACAAAAAAAGAAACCAAAAAGCGGGATCGCGGCATTTTGGCCTGCTTACTGCATTTGGCCAAAATGTCTATAGTTCAATTGCTGATATTTTGGCCAGACACACGACGAAACACGTGACCTATGGATTCGAGTTGGAGTCGATGAGGCTCCTCCGGAGACCGTGACACGACAGCTGCGTGCCACGGAATAAGAAGTGGAATCGAGGTCGCGATTTATTGGTGCCATAAACATTGTAAATGATATCAGGTTGCGGTGCTCAAATATATACAAGATACATATATCTTCCAATAAAGATGGGTCTTAAATGGATAATTATCTAAACACAACTTCAATGGATTTTCCGGCCTTTGAACTTTGCTAAAGTTTAGTAAAATTCAAAGTTGTTCTTAAATCAAAATGTAGCAGCTTAGGTATTTATTTTATTAAACTTAAATTAAAGTTACGGTTTTAATGGAAGCTGGGCTCACGCTCCCATACCTTTTGATTGGCAAAGTTTTGCGATGGGCAAAAGTTAATAAATTGTTTAACTTCGATTTAAAATAAATCGACATCAAATGCTGCCACAAATCTTTCGGCAAAGAACACCATTTGAATGAAGGTTGTGGTTGTTGCCATTGGTATTGCCATTGCTATTGCTGTTGTCATGCAAATTGGACTCACGTTTTGCACATTAAGCAACCGTCAATTGTTTCAGCAAATGCAATGATTGAGTTCTTGGCACCTGGCCAAGCCTCCATGGCCCTTGGCCCCCCTTAAAGCCCCTCAAAGCCCCCTTTAAACCCCTTTAAACCCCTTTTGAACCATCCAACCCGCATGTGTTGCATGGGGAGTGCTTGGCTAATTGGAGTCCAGCAGCAACTTTCAACCAACAACCAGCAACCAACAACCAGCAAGCAACAACTGGCAGGCAGGAAAATTGACCATCAGGATGGGAGAGACTGCGAATGATGCCTTAACTTCATCTCGATCTTAACAGTAAAAATGAAGACAAAAATATTTACCGTAACGCATTAAGAGAACAAGAACAAAAGTTACTTTGGCTTACTTGATGTTGCAACTGCTGATGCTGATGCTGCCGCAAATGCAGTTGCAGTTGCAGTTGCAGCTATCAGTATCAATAGTAATTTGAGGCG
>JAJJHY010005742.1:5436972-5456427 GCA_021224005.1 Drosophila setifemur
ATATAATTTGAAGAGTATAAAAAAAGATAATACAATATATAATAAATAAAATTTGTAATATTACCCATCATATTTAGACACTTCTGTGTTTTTACAAGGCTTAATTTTAAAATATTTCAAGTTAATTTTGATGCATTTACTTGGTTTAAAAAAAGAAACCTCTGCAATTGTTGAGAAACGGAAACAATTTGCAAACTTTTCTTTTGTGAAATTAGTTAGCCGCGTTTCTCACTGGCAATCTTTGATTTATTGCTAATTTCAGCAGCAGGAAAATTCCCTTAACGCTGCCAGTTTGCAATTCGGTAGCATTTTGTTGCTTTGACACCAATTGGTGTTTTTTCGGCTGACTGTGGCACGCTATTGTTGCATTGTTGTTCCTATCCTATCGCTGGTTGTTGGTGTTGCAGTTGCCGATGCTGCTGCTGCTGCTGGTTGTTGGTGTTGCATGTCAGTCACTCAACAGCCTGACAGCCAGCGAACTTCGTGTTCGAATTCAAGTTACGGAGCTGTTGATGTTTTCTCTGCAGCAGAAGCTGTGCCTCAGTTCAATCCGCCTCAAGTGGCACGCTGAAGGTCAGGCCATTGCTGTTGCTGTTGCTGCTGTTGGTATTGCTGCTGCTGTTGATGTTGCTGCTGACATTGCATTCAAAAAAGTGATCGAAACAATGTGTTGAGTGCCATCGAATTTAGCACTCGAGTGGTCAATGCCACTGTTGTGGTTACACTTCCGTTTGTTTGCTTTTCCAATTTTAAGGGATATTTTAATGGAAAGAAAAATCGGACAATGATAATATTGTAATAATGTTGTTACCAAAAAAGTTTAGCCTATTTTATTCTTTTGTCTGGGAATTGCCTCCTCCAATCTTGTACAAAATTATGATATCAAATAATTTATTACAATTTATTATATATATTCCAGAGCATAATTTTATAGTTAGCAGCCCAAATTAAATTTCTTTCTACCGAAGACATCCATATAATGGAGCAATACCTATTGAATATTGATGTCCCCAACGAAATTTCCATGACTCAATCTTCAGCAATTTGGCTTGGCATAAAGGAGGAGAAAAACGGCAACCAAAAAAGTCAAATAAAACAAAAAAACATTTGGCATATCATGAATATTTTATGAACTGAACTCGAAACCCGTTTCGTTTGTATTTTTCGCCCTCACGCCGTTTCAACTTCATCTTCGCTGGCGGATTCTTTTTTTTTGTTTGATTTTTTTTTAGAGTTTTTAGGGTTTTTTTGTTGTTTTTTTGGAATCTTTTGCGCTGGCTCACCGCCCTCATTACAAAACACAAATCATGCATTGCGTTTACTTAACGGTTAACAAAGAGCTGACAAATTTATTGTCGCCGGTGACATAAATATCGGTATCAGGCTTCTGACCCACTGAGAATCCGTCCGACGGCTGTGAATTTGCCAAAAGATCGTGCTGTAATTGACATATATACGAGTATATGGTATATATATCCCCTCGTTCTCATTATGCATGACTTGGCCCCAGACAAAGAGAGTGAGAGAAACCGTCTGAGCAAAATAATCAAAACATTTTCGGGAGGGTTTTTTTTTCTGTGTGGTCGCCGGCGACAAGATCAAAAGAATAAATACATGAAACTTACTTTTAATGAGGGTCACATAGCTACGTCTTCAGTTTTACGGCTTTTTGTATTTTCTTGGGGGTAAACTAATTTTAGATTTCTTATCTTGGTAGTGTCACAAAAACAAACCATTTAACTCAATTAATAAGGGCCAAAAGGGAATTGTTAGTGGCCAGTTAGCCACTTAAGTAAGTTAAGTAAATGTAATTGCAATGTTCTTTAAATTTCTCTAAATTGTTATGTTTTCAAGCTTACATTGAATTGATTTAATTATTGTGGTATACATAATGGTTATTTGGATTTAGTAAATTATATAATAGCTAAAGAAATGTTGTATTAAATTGCTCTAGTTTTAATTAGCGTTTATATACATTCAAAAATTCTTCTCCCCGTGTTCTTTCACTTTCCGCTTTTGTGGCCTGTATTTGGTCTTATCCGATTAATTTCATACATATTTTGTTTGCTATCTGGCATTATTAACTGCTAAATGCCAAAATTGGATTCTCAAAGCCGGCTGAGAAATTTCACTTTTCCCGCCGAGCATTGCGAATGCAAAATCCCAACCGGTTACAACAGAAATCCGCAAAAACACTAACAATATCTAGTTTAAATTAATTTCTTTCTCTTGCTCGTCCCGCATTTTGTTTTTTTTTTCTGTTTTTGCCAATTTTAATTAAAACATTTCGGCCGAAGTGAAAGTTTGCCCCTTCGCATTAGCAAAAGATCTTGTCTGAATTTTTTGCCTTTTCAATGGTCAATTGTCAGCTTCCGTTCTGCAAAAGAAAGAAATACAAACACGAATCCACAAGAAGATGAAGATGAACAAAAGACAATTTTAATTAAAGCCGAAAACAATGCACAATTTGTGGCAAATTAAATGGCATTTTTCCGCTTGACAGACGGACGGACGGACGGACGGACGGAATATAATGAGTACTATAAATGTGCAAAGCCAACAAATTGTGTAGCCAGTTAATTAATTGCCTTGGTATTTCACAGATTCACAGATGCTTACAGCCATATCTGACAGTTATTGTTTTTACTCCTTATTGTTGGTGTAGTGCTCGTCTTTTTGCTGACTTTATTTGAATGTTTTCATTTGTGCTGACATTTTGGCAGCCTCCACAGAGAAAAAATGTACAAAATATATCTAAATCTAATAATTATTTTAAGCTTTTTAAATTAAGTTTCTTTTCATTAATAATTATTATACTTTTCTTGTGAGATTAAATATATAAAAATATTATTAAAGATGATTGGGCAATGTTTTTTTCCCCGTTTACACGAAGCACTTGAGTTGCTTCAGTGTCCGAGTTTGGTGCTGGAAATGTCCTTCTGCTGTGCCAGCAAATTCTTCAGCGTCCATTGACTTCTCTCTTGGCTCTCTCTCTTTGGCTGGCATGGGGTTTGCTTTGGCCAGCCATGGGCTGAATTTAACACCTTTTTTGTTATGGCCGCGCATGTAAAGGCCCAAAAGCAGAACTAGCCAACAATGGCTGTTTCTGTTGCTGTTCTTGTTGCTGTTGCTGTTGCTGCTGCTGCAGTTGCAGTTGCAGCTGCCGCAACAATGACAACGGCAACATGGGAGCAGCATCTACCATGAACCGAACGGAGGTAGCCCTTTAAAGGACAGCGGCAATGCACTCAAAAAACTGACGACCCAGGAGCAAGAGTTGGGGACTTGGTTTTGGATCGGTTCGTGACGTGACGTGATGCGACTGACGAGCAGCAAAACAAAACGGACAACCATCCGCATTTAAGTCTCAAATTGATTCTCCCCAGACAACAATGCGACCTTGCTTTTCGCGCAGTGCACAGGGAGAAAAAATTTTGGTAGTTTTAGGTTTTTATGAGGTTTAAATTTAAAATTTTTCACAATTTTTTTTTGAATATTTACAACAATTTTTTCGAAGTATATTTAAACATTTTTCTATTCTTTCAATATTATCTACCATATTAATAGCAGTGAAAATCGAATTGTTTGATAATGCAGAGAAAACTATTTTAATAGTACTCTATTGCTGCAAACTTATATGTTTTTTTTTTTTAATTATATTTTAAATAAAACATTAAATTAAAATAAAACCAATGCTTAAGAAAACTGTTTCTAGTTCTATAGAAAGTAAAATTTTAAAATTTGTTTCATTTATTTTATGTCACGAAATTTAGATAGCATTTGGTTTAGTATACATTTTTTCATTTCATGTTTATCATTAAACTGACGATAAATATATGTAATTAAAAATAAAAGTTGATACTTTTATTTTAATTAGAATTAGGAAAATAAAATATTATAGGATAATGCATTAATTTGTATTTCTATATCATATATTTTCCTGCAAATTTTCCTCTCTGCACTTGAGCGCAGCTCAACTGCAATGGATGCAATCTGGCGGGCAGCCCCTTAGAGACTTGACAATTGTTGGCCATAAAAGTGCTAAGCAGTTGGCCATTGGGCCCAGCATTAGAGCAACGCACAGCGTCGGCCCCACCAACGAAAGTATAAACAAAAGACTTAAGCAACAAACTTGACCCACCCGAACCACTCTTGTTGTTGTTGTTGTTGTTGCTGTTCCTGCTGCTGCTGTTGCTGCTGCTGCTGCTGCTGCTGCTGCACCACCTAAACAATGGCGCGTGCTGCGGTTTAAAGTTATAGCCAAAAGCCTGTTTTTGGGGCCAGCGAATTGCGTAGAAAACCTGCTCTGGTCATGAAACTTACCTACTGCACATTACGGGCACGGAGTTAGTTCTGCTTTTGTTACCTTACCTCGGCTCACATTACCTTTGCTTACCTTACCTTACCTTACCTTACCTTGCCCCACCTTACCTTACCTCACCTTGCCCCACCTTACCCGATCTAATAAAGTCGGGCCAAGCTAACGAAAGTTATTTATGCACGAGCTAGTCTACTTAGGTCGGTCTGCATGCGTCATCGGTTGCTGTTCATAATTTATTCCAAGACTTGAGCTCCACATACTATACAACCAACAACCAACCATACTACCAACAACCAACTACCAACAACCAGCCAGGGCAACCAGAAACCAGCAACAAAAGTGGCTGGCGTGGGTGTTAATGGCAAAACAGAGCAGCAACAACAATAATAGCAGTATATTCGCAAAATACTCAGCTGTACTATATGTACTATATATGTGAGTGTGTGAGCTGGAATTATTCGACTTTCAGTTACCCAAGAAAAAGATTTTTTTATTGGAAAGTATAGTATAAAATAAAAATTAACCTTTAAAATTGTAATAAATTTTCTATTCATTTAAATGTTGATTAGTCTGAAATAATTTTCATTGCTTAAAGCGAATATTGTTTTATGGTTTCTACAATTATACAAAGAACATGATAATAGATATATGGCTTATAATTGGTTGATTAAATGCTATAAAAAGTAGTTAAATAAAAGAGTTATTACAATTTGATTTTATGGAATATTGAGTGTATGATTATATCGTATATTACTTAAATTGAAATGAGTAAATGAAAAACCTTGCCAATATTAAATATTTCTTTTTTGTAAGCAGATGTTTCTCATATATAAATGATAGGAAAATAAAAATTAACGAAGAATTAAAACAAAATGTGTTACCTTTAAGCTACTATAAAAACTCGAAACTCATTTAAACGTAGAAATGTTTTTAAAAACATAATGAATGCCTGCAATATCATTTATCCTGTGAAATGAAAGGGTATAACAGGCCAAACAACTGCCTCAAGAACAGCGAAATAGAACAGAGCAGAACCAAACCAAGCCAAGAGGAGCAGCGGCGATGCTGGCACAAGAGCACAAAATCCACCAGGCAGCTAGCCAAAGGGTCGACGACATCCAGCGCCCGCATCCGAGAAGGAGAGGAGAAGCTGCATCTGCAACAGCAGCAGCAGCAGCAGCAGCAGCAGCTGGCAATGGCATAAAGCAAACAAATGGAAATTGTTTAAAGCCAGCTTTGGTTTATGGCCTTTTGCATGGAGCGGCCGGGCCAATGCTAATTGCAAAGGAATGTTCATTCCCCAAGAAGCGGGCGTGGGTCGATCTCGGCCAGACTCGACTCTTGGCCAGAGTTAATTGCCAAAAGATACAGGGTTGGCTCCGAAGGACCAGTGAATCGTTTTACCATACCCACAAGATGATGGTGAATCATTTCGCAATTAATCGCAGACGGCAGAACTAATCTCTGCTTAATTTCCATATCCTTCATTATTCAATTAAATCTTTTAAGACCGTTAATCAGCGGATCCATTAACCATTATCCACTAACTCCTGTGGTTCGATGGCGGAAAGGCGAACGGCTGGAAGTTCTCGCCCGCTCCGCCAAAGAACTTCGACTGGAACTCCACCCAGTGGAGGCGCAGAGTGTGAAGGAAGGCACTGAGACCCTCCATCATCACCAGAATCGCCACCGTGAGAATCGACCAGAAGTAGAAGGTGGCCATCAGTACGGGCACGGACAGGAGGAGTGGCATTTGGGTGTGCAGGCCCACGTTCAGGATCATGTGCCACAGCACCTCGGACAGCTGGTCGTGGGCCAGGGACAAAGCCCACAGGCGGAGATAGGAGGCGGTGTGCGACACCGAGCCCAACACCGTTTCGATGGTATTGATGGCCGAATGGATCCAGATCTCGGTCATATCGAACTCCTCCAAATTGAGCGTAGCTCTCCCTCGGCTGAACTCGCTCATGGACTCCTCCAGCGCTTCGTTGGTGTAGTGCAGCGTGGACTTCATCTCCTTGATCGTCTGGCGTCGTTGTTGCCTCAAGTCCCTGTTCCGTTCGCTCTGCTGGCGCTGCTTCTTCCGGCGCCGCATGAGGTACAGTGGCTTGCCGGCGAGGAGGACGGGAACGGCGAGCAGGGCAATAATAACCATCACATACTCCACATACCGCTCGCCCGGGAACATGTTGTCCAGGCAGCCGGGAGAGGTATCGTCGTCCGTCTTCATCAGCATCATGTTGATGAATCGTATCAACACCGATGGGGCACATCCCGCACTATACGGCTGCTGGTGGTGGCCCCCAAAGGTTATCCACTTGAAGAATATGAGGAAGACCAGGTAGCCGAACAAGCACACAATGAAGACAATCTGCGGCAGGACCACCAGTATGAGATCCGCCATCTTCTTCATCAGCACACAATTGGCGGCGGCCAGGCCCAATCCAAAGAGCATCTGGCCAATGCCCAGGATAATGGCCATCTTCATCTTCAGCGAGTTGGTGGTGGTGATCGAATCCTGGCCGCAGTACCGCCACACCGGATCCAAACCAAACGGATACGGATGGCCAGAGAAGAATTTGGGGTTCGAGGGATCCAGGGATAATTGGGTCATAGATGAGCCCACTGTGTCCGCATTGTACCGACAGCTCCAGCTCGATCCGAACAAGTTGAACGCCTTGGACATGCAGTCGTTGTAGATGAAGCCCATGTACACGGAGAAGAACCCCATCAGCAGGATGATGTACCTCCCGGCGAACAGGATGTTCAGCACCTCATTCTCCGAAACCGCGTTGATCTGGCTCAACTCGATGGCCTTCTCGTACTTGATCAGCAGGGCGGCGAAGATTATCAGCAGGATGCCGTGGCCCACGTCCCCGAACATCACGGCGAACAGGAAGGGAAAGGTGATGATGGTGTAGGGAGCCGGATTCAGTTCCTTATAGTTCGCCACGCCATACGCATCGATGAGGTTCTGGAAGCCGCGGGTGAACTTGTTCACCCGGAAGTAGGTCGGCGGCATGTGATTGCCCACGCGGGTCTTCTTCATCAGAATGGGATAGGCGGCCACCTCATCGGTGGTTATTGGCTCAAAGTCGAAGGTCTCCCGTTCGGGTGGGGCATCGGCTTCGTCCTCCCATTTCATCCGCCTGGTCTTAGCTGGCTTATCTTCATCACCATCATCATCATCATCATCATCATCGAGGTGTTCATTATAGATAACGCTGCCCAGCTCCCTTTCCTCCCTTTCGTCCTTCTCCTCGTCCTCGGCGCCATCTTTGGGTATCGTCGATTCGCTGGTCTTCCAGCGCTTCAAACTAAATTTTCGTTTGTTGTCCTCATCTGCCCCGGCTCTCAGTCTGGAGGCATCCCTCACTGAAGACTCTACTTCCGGGACATCCGCAACGGGAATGTAGCAATCGGCGAGGAGATAATTGGGAGCCTCGAGTCCACCCACCAATCGGAGGCGATTCATCACATCGTAGACCTTTGCCGCCTTGCGAAGATTCACACGCACAATGAACAGATCCTGGGCGGCCATCTCCAGGATCTGTCGCCGCATGCTGGCAGCCTCCTGGAGCACCTTCTCAATGTTGATAATCTCCTTGTTCAGCTCCCTGATCCGCTCCTCCCGCTGTCTCACCGAACGCGGACAGTCATGGATGCTCACGTGGTAGTGGGTGCAGAGTCGGAGGATCTTGGGCCAAATCACCGCCGAACTGGCCACCATGAGCAGGGCATATTTGCGCACCTTCTCCTGTGTCTGAGAATGATGCTGCTCACACACCGGCGTGGGCATCTCGGCAAAGCGAATGATCAGATTGAAGCCGCACATCCGATAGAGCAGCAGTTCGAAGCTGTAGAACTTCTCCGCCCGGATGGTGCCGACCACGTAGTTGAGCTGCAAACTGGCCGGAACTGTGGAGGTGGTTGCATCCTGCACCAAACCGATCATCGTGCTCTCCGAATACAGAAGCTCAGCGCCCATGTCCTGGGTGAGATACTTGTTGGCCTTGGTGATGGCGAAGCACTGCTCCATCAACTTGAATCGCCGGTTGAACAACCGATTGTAGTGCTCCATCAGGGCAGCATTCTCCACATGAAGGCGTCGCAGTCTCTCCGCGTACTTGGGCAGCTCCACCTCCCGCAGGCGATCCTCCTTGTCGACGTCCGGATAGAAGACCTCTTTCACCTGCATAAGCATAATCTGCTGGTGGAGAGCGTCCACCAGACGCAGCTGCTCGAAGCAGGCTGCCTGCTTCCGCGCATACAGATTGTTCAGCAGGCGATCCTCGTCGTAGATGTTGTTGAACTGCACCTTGCCCTGGTGGCCCAGCTCCATGATGCAGTCGAAGGCGTTGTCCACGTGGAGCAGCAGCGTAAACAGCTCCATGTCCTCGCTGAGGAAGAAGGACTTGAGCTTGCGATGCTTCTTGGAAATCTTCGGAATCTTAGGGATCTTCGGTTTCTTCGGTTCCTTTTCTTCTTTCTTCGGTTTCTTCTCTTCTTTCTTCGGTTTCTTTTCTTTCTTCGGTTTCTTCTCTTTTTTATTCGGTCTCTTTTCTTCAGGTTTATCTCTATTATCTGAGTCATCTGATTCATTTTGTGGAAATCTTGGTGTTTTTTTGTTCACTTTCTTCTCCTCCTCCTTCACCCGCTCTTTTGCCTTCTCTTCAGCCTTGTCTCTGGCCTTCTCCATTTCCTTTTCCTTCCTTATTTTCTTCAAATTGGGAATAGCCGGTCTTTTTAGTGTAAACATCTTGGAAAATATATATGGTTCTTAAAATATATAAAATATATTTTGCAGATTTTGCAGATTTATGTTATTTATTTTGAGACGTGTTTCAAGGCCTGCTGATTGGTGTGAACTAAAAATATAAGTAATATATTCAAAAGTATCTATTTTTCTGGCCCCCACTGTTTGGGCTTCCATTTTAGAGTCGGGGGCTTTGGACTCCTGCTAATTGATACGTTCGTTTGCCTCTCCTATTGTTGGCTGGTTTGGTTTTTGTTTATTTAATTCGAGTAGCGAACATGTCCAGGTCCAAGCTGCCCCCCAAACCCGAGATCAACTGGAGATAATTCCATGCTTCGCATGCAAACTAGTTGCTGCCGCTGCAGTTTGGCCACGCCCACGCCTCCGCCATGGTAGAGTGAACTGAACAAAAACTGGCCAACTGCAATTTATGCCCTTGTCTTCGCGGCTGGGAACGGGCTCACAAGTTGTGGGAATTCTCACAAATAATCATTTCATTATTACTAATATGTCATACATCAGTGAGTTTTATGGCAGAATATTCTCACTTCAATTATGTGGTTACAAAACGGTGGAAGAACCAGGAGAAATACCAATAATAATAGCTGTGGATCACATAAAGAGATTAAATATCTGTTAGATAACACAAAAGGTACGAACCTCAAATCGTTTTGTTTACTCAAAACAAAACCAGAAATTTGTTAACATATCACAATGGTGGAAATATTTATGGGATGGTTTTATGATCATTTAGTTTTATGGCGCGGATTCGGGAATAAATTTAAGTATCTCGAAGATGGCAATCTCAATCTAGGGAACAATGTATTATATTAATTATCTTATTAAATATCTTATTAAATATCTCAAAGATGGAAATCTCCATAAAGTATACAATATATTATATTAATTCGTTGCTTTTACATTATAAGTATTTAAGTAAGTATTTATAAGTATGTAAACAAAGCATTTGTTTTACAGAAATTTCGCTATTGTTTATAGTGATAAATCTTCTTGCATAAGCCAGTGAAGAAACCGTTTTGGTCACACTTTGTGGAAGATTCATTTCATTTAATTTCTTCTCCCGAAGAAAACATTTTCCCATGCAAATCGAATTCACAGCGCGTTCAAAGACATTGAAATCGTTTGGGTAATTTCTATGCCGACTGAGTGACTGACTGACTCTTTGGAAAGGGGCAAACGAAAAGCCTTTTTTCGGCTCATTAGCCAATGCTAAGAGGAAAATGGGCATTACTCACTCAAGTGAAAATTGTTTTTCGAAACAATCTGGCCATAAAAAATGTTCGTTTGCTTGTTCGGTTTGTTAGCACTTCCACGACAATGAAAGTAAAAGTGCACTTGATAATTTCTTTGGCAAAGTTGGCCTGACAATAAGAGTGCTTTGGCCATTGTTAGTTGGCAGTTCGATTTCATTAGCCCTCTGGAAAGAAATTAAGTCACCATCGGACCGAAAGTTTTCGAAAGCAAGAGTGAACAACAGAAAACCGGGGCGGAAAGTTTTCACTTTTGCGACAGAGTGCGACAATTGCAGGCAATAAATCAAATCGAAATCAAAGTCACTTAAAGAACTGCCAAATCGGCTGACAATGGGCGAACATATGTCTGTATCTTTTTGGGTAAACACTGAAACAATGTCAATTTGTTGCTGACGGCAAAGGCCAGAGGAGTAAGTACCACTCTCAAATATGTTGAAGAGCCTTAGCCATAATGGGATTTGAGCCCGGGGAGGGTTCATTGTCTGCTCGAGTATTTTCATAAACTAATTTGCATTTCTCTTTTGCTTACTCATGTGTATCTTTTGTATTTTTTGTTGTATCTTTTGCAGTGGTTGGTAATGTGATCGGCGATCTTCGGGAGCAATTAGAAGACTAAACAAAAGGTAAGCAGCAGCTGCCAACGATTTTGGCAATACGCCCTCGCACATATCCCAATTCAATCCGAATCCAAATCCAATCCAATACAATCCATTTCAACTCATTCACTTTTTACTAAGGCCAGAAGAGAAAGTGCATTTCATGTTTTCTTGGGGTCTGTAATTTGCCAGAACCCGCAATTAACGCCTAAACAGGGTTTGGGCCCAGTTCTCCGGTAGTGCCAATCAAGTGCGTGGCTTCAAAAAATCAAGTGGACTCTGAAGTTAAGATTTCATTTTTATAATTATAGAGCACAGATCTCAAGTAGCGCTCGATGTGGGTGTTTCCCCAAAAAAGAATTGGGTCAAGTTTGAAGTGCTGCCAGGGAAAACGGGTAGCGAAAGTTGAAAGCGACATTT
This sequence comes from Drosophila setifemur, assembly GCA_021224005.1. Taxonomy (NCBI): domain Eukaryota; kingdom Metazoa; phylum Arthropoda; class Insecta; order Diptera; family Drosophilidae; genus Drosophila; species Drosophila setifemur. Next base: position 5,448,340 of record JAJJHY010005742.1, read on the forward strand.
TCGGCCTTGTTATTACGCATGTTTTTGCTTTGTTTTTGCTTTTTTGGGGGAAATCGTTAATTTGTTCTAGCTAAACATCTGTATAACTAAATATCTGTGGCAAAGCAAGAGGCTTAGGTAATCTTAGAACCGTGTCTTACCCATTTCGCTAAGCCCGTCAAGTTCGTCGCTTAAGTCATTCGTTTTGGCTTCAAACGCCGGTGCGTGGACTTATGGCATATAAACATATATATATATGTGTATATATATATCTATATAGTATGATGTGGACTTGGCACCGTTACAAGCCAGACGATCAAATGCTGCCTGACGGCGGCTTCATTAAAATGTCTGCCTGGCAGATTGGTCTGGCCAAAATCCGTTTTGTTTCTTTTGGATAAACTACCTTCTATCTGTGGGATACATGGGTATGCTGAATATTACAAGGAAATTATTTAATTGCTAATTCTACTTAGAACAAGGTGTAATCGTTTAATATCTTTGGGTTTTAATGGTATTAATTTATACATTTTTTAATGATTACATTTTATGGATACTTAATTTGTTAAGCATGTGTTTTTTTGGAAAAATGTTTTTTAGTAGGTTTAATATTAATTATACCCCCTTTTGAAAATACTATTATTATCTAAGATAGCAATGCTAAATTTTCCATTTAAATATATGAAATCATAAACCGTTTGGGCATTTTTTAATTAAATTTTTTCTGTAAAAATTATATTTTATTTCAAATTAAAAACCTTGATTATTACTAGTACTATAGATTCTTTTGTAGCTTATAAATAAGAAGTATCTGATAATTTCAAAGTCGATCTATTTGGCGGTACTCTTTCGAAATTGAAACGTCTCTGTCTGGTGCGGTGAGAGGTCCAGAGGCTGTGGCAACTGTATAGGATCCGAGTACCCTTGCGAATGCATCATCGTCTGCGGATGTCAGCTTATCTGGCCAGACGAACGCATCGCAGGAAGATGGCGAATCGAGGATGACGATGATGAGGGGCCATGGCTGTGGGCTTGCTCAGGGTCTGGCCAAGACCTGGTCTGCCCTAGCCGGTGCTGGTCTGGTCTGGTCTGGACTGGCTGGTTCCGAAGCTTCCGCCTTGGTTTGGCGAACTCCATGCGAAACTCCGTCTCCGACTCCGACTCCAACGCCGCCGCCACCAGCAAGTAATTTTCAATTTGCCAATTGTAGCAGTAAACTTCTTTATAGCTGTTCTTTCTCTCTCGCCCTCTTCCTCTTAGCCATCTTCTTAGCCTTCTTCTTAGCGTTCTTCTCTGTGTTGTACCGTTAGCTGTTAGCCGGGTTGCCCATGTGGATTGGCCTTAGGTGTTTGTCTTGTCTTGACTCCACTTCACCTGTTCTCTTTGCATGTGTGTTGGCTACACAGAGAAAAAAATTTAAAAATAAATATTGGGAGAGATTATATCAGAACTTCTAAAAGGGATTTTATATATTTTATTTAATTGAATATTAATTGTATTTAATTGTATCAACAAAAAATTTTGATTAAGTTCCCGGATGTATTAAATAATATTTAATTTATATTTTTAATGCAAACAGAAAATTCGGGATATGGAAAATTTACATTACATTCCTAAGAATTCTAGGAATAAATCTAGAATTCATAACCTGAACCAAAACTTAAATACCATTTTTTTTCTGCGTGTACTCCCTGTGTATTTTCCCTGTGTTTGTGCGTGTTGGGCTGGCCTCCACTAATTTGCGACAATTGGCCATCAGGCCATTAGCCGGCTCTCGGTGGCCCGAACTAAGGGGGCGTGGCACTGCCCAGTGAAGCACATACATACACACACACATACACACAGACACATATATCAATTTATTGAGGAATTCTGCCATGAAATTATAAATGCAAAGATCTTTCCTCGTTTTATGTCGAAAGGGCACTGGCCGCATCGAGGGCTGATACGGAAGTTCATATTAAATTGGAATTCAGATTTAATTGCATTTGATTTGTGTGTGGAAAACTATTATGCGAATTCACGGAAATCAAAGGTCATTGAAGGGCTGGAAAAATATCGGATGTGTGGAAGGTTACCAGTTTGTGAAATTAGTTAGATGAAACTATATATTATATAGTTTATAGTTTTCGGGGAAAACTTTTCTAATGTGGTTTCTCTAAATAATGGTTTTTGTTGAGGCTAAACATAAAATTACTAAAGAACATAAAGTATAGTGTTAATCCAATCACATCCCATAAAGCGAATATAAACCATTGGTTTCCGCCTTTAAATGTCTAAGAAATGTATGTTTCCAAAGATTCATTGCCAGAGACCAACCGACCAACCATCAAAAGCCCCAACGTTAAACCCAATTAGTGAATGATCCTTCTGGTTGGATTTATGTTCCATAAAAATCGAGCAATTGACAGACAGTTGGCTTTATTATTCTAGCTTTAATTGTGTGTGCGGCCACCTCAAATCTTGGCCAGTTGGTCCACCACAAAAAGGAGGCCAGCGACTGCATCAAAAACACGACCATACATGGGCGGCAATTCATTAGACTCACGCTGCTTTGCATGATTTCGGTTTAGGGTTCCTTTTCTGTTTTTTTTTAGTTTTTTTTTCGATTTAGGTTTGGCAACATGGGCGAGCAAACATGACCCAGATTTCGCCTATGACCGCATGTTGCATTCGCGGCTGGGTCTTGGGTTTCGGGTTTCCATGTTTCCAGGTACCGAGATTCCGAGATGCCGAGATGCCGAGATTCCAGGTGGCAGTGCCACCCCCTCAGCAGGGCGTCCAGAGCCACCCAAAGTCAGCCGGAATCCAACACCATAGCTCCCCAGCGCGGCCTGAGTTCAAAGTGAAATGTTGTACTTTGATTGTTGTTCACATGACCGCGATTGGTTTGTCAGAACCTAATCAACACATCATCAATAACAGTGGGGAATCATTTCTGTTTCTCCATTTCAATGTTTTTTTTTTTGGGGTTTTCGTGGAGTTGCTGTTTGATTGGTTCTATGTTGGAGATTAATCGCAAATGCTGTGGCGTGAAATGCAAACACATGCGATATGTGAGAGTCCAAAATAGCCAAACAAAACTGGCCAAAGCAAATCCAGGCAGCATTGAGGGTTAGAGGGTTACTCTCCGTTGATTATAGAGCTGCCAAAAACAAAAAAAAAAATAGAAAAACACACACTAAAAACTTAATGAAAGCCAATCGGAATAGTTTGTGGTTTTAGCTAAATTTTTCCAGCGGTCCATGTGGGTGCCTGCTGTGGTCTGCTGTTTCTGTTTGTGGCTGTGGCAATCTGATTGCCACTGTCCAGTGGAGACTGCGATGGCAATTTGATTGCCACTCTTGACGTTGCAATTGATGCCTGCAATTATTTCCCCGCGAGAGCAACACAAACAATGCGCAAATTAAACGCAATAAACAAAATCAGCAGCATTGTAGGCGGCATTGCTCGATGAAAAATGTGTGGCAATTGCTGGGTGTTCCAACAGTTTATGGGAGATATTTTAATTACAATCTTATAAACTTTGGATATTAATGGGTTTTTAAAGCAAAAAATAACGGAGGTGTTTGTAATGGGTTGGAATTTAAGAGACTAGAGAATATATTCAAATTGGTTATAATTTATTTCGAAAATTTTACATTTTAATATTACAATATTTACAACAACAAATAATCCAAAATTGCATTAAAATATAAATCTCAGATGAGACCACGTCCAGTAGTTAAACCACCGAAAATCTATAAAAAATTGGAGCAGGAAGCATCATAAGGCACAGACACAGGGGCGTTGGGGGTGGGGTTAAAAGGCCCGAACCCCCCGGGGGCGGGGAGGGGGCAATGTAAATATTTTACGCCACAATTGGCGCGTTGATTTGTTGCATATTAAACAACGGCCGCCGGCTGCGTAGGCCGAACTCTGAAAAACCACCGGCATTAAAAACAGCACCACCAGCAGCACCACTAGCACCAGTACCAGTACCAGCACCAGCACCACCACCGGTCGCAACGTGTGTGTTTCTGTGGTGCAATTAGTTTTTTTTTTTTTTCCTTCGAACATTGGATTTCTGTGGGGCATGGCATTGGTTATGGCGGCGGCGCTCCCGTAATTTGCTCATAACCCGGCTAATAGACAACGTCAAAGCCGAAGGCCCGAAAGCCAAATTGGGTGTGTTACACTGCTGCCACGTTGCACCGCCAGCATTCAACCGCTGTCTGATTGTTCAGTTGGATGGTTCCAGCCGCTAACCGATTTTTGGCCACACTTAATGGTGGCCAACGCCTCGAAACACGCGCCAACATAATATTAGAGGAGGAGGAGGAGGAGGAGGAGGAGGAGAAGGGTAATGCGGGTAGAAGGAAATGTGTTTAATAGCAAGTGTTAAGTAAATCGACTATGAAATATATATAACCATGGGGAAGATTAAATAAACAGATACAAAAATTCAGTCTTGTAAAATTATCAAATAATTCTAATCGAACAAATATCTTAAAATTGCTGTTTTTCAATTTACAAAATTTGTTTTATTTTTGAAAATATTTTTTTAAATACCTGTAAAAAGAATTTTTGTGTTATTTTGCTGCATCGCCATTAGCATTTAATGATCTTAATTACATTCCACATAAATAAAACATTTTCAACCATTATCTTCGAAGACGTTTAAGTAATTCTTAGCGATCATCAACGGGTTGGCAACCTCAATGGCTTGAAACTCTTTATCACGCAATCAAGCGCTCAAAAGCTGTAAGCGACCTTGGCTCAAAGCGCCTTTTTGTGGCTTAGAAGTTGGCGCCTTGTCATTGTTTGTTTGTTGTTTGTTAGTTTTTCTCTGTTGGATTTTTTTCTTTTGATTTGTTGCGGTGTGTAAATTCATGAATTTATTCATGCGCTCATTGCCTCAATTAATGCGACATTGAGCGCACTTTGCTGTTTGTCATTAATCTTCTTTTCATTTTCGGTTTGCGCTTCAGCAAACCGCCAAAAAAAAAAAAATACAAAATTAAAGGGGACTTTTATTTCGATGGATGGGCACAGGAAGCGGCTTGTCACACAATCAATTTCGAGAGGAAGGGTTGCCTGATTGAGTATCTTTTCGGGGGTATACGAGTATGTATTTGTATCTGCGCAATTCGCCTCGTTCTTTGTGGCTGGCACACGTCTGGCCACTCGAACTTGCTGTTCGGGCCTGGCCCGGCCCGGTTTGGTGGCAATTTCTGGGCCAATTGAAGTGGCACGTATTACGTGCATTAGTATCCCTTTTGCCACACACGGCCACATTCTTCAGATACTCGAGCGCAAGCTCTGCTCTGGTGAAAGATTTATGACACTTTTGTTTAAGCCCGGGGCCGAATCGAAAACCTCAATGCAAAATCAATGGCCCCGATGCCTATCTATCGCCTGTGTCAAGTGGTGAGGTTATTTGGCTTAATTTTACTAGCCGCACTCTTGCATTTTCTCCCTTCTGCCGATTGAGAGATAAGTTGAATGATTTATGCTTGACACGCTTTATTGAATAGAGCTTCTCTGGCGCGCTGAATTGGGGTCATCAGCTGATAGCATTCTGATTTATATGCGCCAGCATTTGACATTCATATTTTATCTGCCAGCTTGCCACTTGCTGGGCTGCTGCTTTGCTGTGCTTTGGTGCCTCGGTGCAACGTGTCGTATGAGTGACATTAGCGAGAATCCCCCAGCTAACAAGCTGCCATCTTCAGGCAGGAATAACAGTTAGACTTCATCTGCGGCTCCGCTGCTCCTCTGCTCCGCTCTTTCCTTTGCATGCCCGCTGATAAGGCCACAAACAATGACAGCAGCAGCAGCAGCAGCAGCAGCAGCAAAGGCAGCAGCGGTGGCAGCATCAGTGGCAACCTGTCCCAGTCCCATTCCGTGTCCCATTCCAAGACCCACACCGTATGTGGCTGGGCACCCACCCCAAGAGATGCGACAACTCATGTCTTGCTTGCACTGAGAGAAATGTTGAGTAGTCAAGCAAACCCTTAAGGATTTCTCAAAAAATGTTTATGACTAATTCTAGAAAATATTCAAAAATAAAAAGTTGTACACAACAATTCCGAAAGTTAATTTTGATTTGAAGACAAATTAACCACCAAAAATATATAAAATGTGATTAAATTCATTTATTCCAAGCAATATCTTTTAATATATTTAATATAATTTTTAGATCTTGTATTAAAATATAAAATACTATTATTAGTTTATATTTCAGCCCACTTTAGTTCAAGCTTAAATTTCCCCTCAATTAGAATTAGTTATGCATTTTCTCTCACTGCACTGTTTGCGGCATATACTTAACAGTAAAAATAAATATTTTACTATAAATCATGCATTAGAGTCGCCTGCTGGCTCAGCCACAACCCCTGCCCACCATCCGCATACCCCCTTGGGCCCCCCGCCCCTGGCTTGTTCCCTGTCACATGTTCGCCTGTGTCTGAGAGGCTGCGACTCACGACATTGCTCGGAAGTAACACACATTTAGCGCTTGGCAGTCACAGAAATAGTTTGGACATGGAGCCCGCGGATTGGCATGGCTAAGAGATACCCGTTTTTGGCACTGCCAGGCTAAGCAACCAAATGCCATTGGCCAAGTGCCGGCAATGCTGGCTAAAAACAGACAGCAAAACGGCTAGAATGTGATTAGGCCTGACTAAAGAGCCGTCCAAGCGGAGAAGATACTTAAGGAATTTTTTAATGATTTTGAGGAAATCTTTTTCGGGGAAAGGCAAGTGAAATTGCAGAAGATAATTGAAGGTACGTTTTGAGAAAATTTTCAAAATATTTGAAATATCTGCGGATCAATAAGAGGATATAAGCCTTGTTAATAATAATACTTATTTAGTAAAAGCTAAAAATATTCAATTGGTTCATCACTGATTAAAGCTAGCACCAGCTCTTCTCTCTTTGGTATCATTTAACTGGGGAAATGTTTATAAATAAATTGTTAGCGATACACGCAGCAGCAGCAACAACAAACAACGCACACAAGATATTACGTATACGCCACGAGTGCAGCATGTTGCTGTTTTTTTTCTACCATTTTCCCAAAAGGCTAAAGCCGCAACGCATGCGCTATGGTCAAGGCAAGTCTTGGCCTCGTAATCGATGAGTACGCCGCACATTTGGTCAATAAACGCATTTCTGTCATTTCAGTCGGAAATTTATGGCGCGATTTGTGAGCCGCAAGTTAGCAAGTTACACGTTGCACGCTGCACGCTGCACGTTGCACGTTGCGCTTGCCAAATGCCATTTTCGATTTGACTTTGACATTAATTTGTGTGGCTGTGGCGAAAAAAGACCAGGAAGTGGTGCATTCATCATTCATCTTTCCATATGCAAATCCATTGGGATTGCTTGGATCGGAGGATGGGAGGATGGGTGGATTGTACCCATTGTTAATGGGCCCGGCTAACAAGCTGGAATCGATTTATGCGTGCTAAAAATGATGATGCCACTGAGCTGAGCCTGCGTGGAGATACCAATCGAATCGAATCGAATCCCAACTCCATTTTACCGGCTGCAACCCATGTCACATCATTATTTGTGCCACTGACTTGGACGTGGACGTGGACGTGGACTTTGCTTTCGGTTATGTTATTTATGGGTCTCTGGGTGAGACAACGGGGTTTTCTTCTCCTATTTTTGGTTGATGCTTCTCTCTCTCTGGCGAAGTTGCAGTTCCTGAGCTTTGGTTTTCCTCTTCAGATTTGTATTTGTATTTTTTTGTTGTTTTTGGCATTTTTCGTTTGTTTTGCTTTTGTGACAAACCGCTTCAACGGTTTGGCTTATATCGGTAAATCACAAAATCTCCTTGGCCCCTAACAAGTGCGCAGAGCTGGAGAGGATGCCTTTTGTGGCCAAAAACGTAGCCGGGACGGGACGGGACGGGACGGGACGAGACGAGACGCAACGAGTCGAGGGTTTATTAAATTTATGCAAATTTTATTTATAAAAGGCACTCAGGCAGGGATTGCGACTCCGACTTCGGCTCCGGCTTCGGCTCCATCGATACAGTGCCTCCTTCTCAAACTCCTCCTCGCGCTGTCAGCTGCAGTTCGCTGCCTACGCCTCATGTGGATGCACACATATCTCCTG
>JAJJHY010005742.1:5456488-5470079 GCA_021224005.1 Drosophila setifemur
TTTTGATTTAGTTTGAGAGTTGATTGGTTTTTAGAGACGTCAAAAACGTTGACATCGCCTGACATGGCGCGGGCGTTGCTCGATTGCCATGTCTTTATTACAATCAGCCAGCGGGGAGGAGAGCTGCTGATTGACTAAGGAGTTCCTCGATTTATATGCTAAAGAGCTCAACTGTCGGCTCAAATTGAATTGACGCGAACTTGACTCAATCCCATTTGACCCAGTAAGAAAAAAACAAAAATCGAAATAGGGCCCAATTCAATTTGGTGTTCATTAATCAAACGGAAAGTCGGCGGCTATACAATTAGGCCAGGGCTTAGCTAAATGAAATAGTCAAGGGGCAACGCCCCGAGCCGCAATGCCCGTTCCGATATTAAATATTAATTTTAATTACGCTTTATTGGTCGAGCAGCAACAAAAACCATCGACAATCAGCGGCCTGCAACAGCGGAAACATCAAACATACCTGTCATAATTTTAATTGTTAACTGGGTCGAACGGAGATCGAACCAACATTGATTAATATGTGATTCCCATTCGCAACCGCCGAGCCCAAAAACAACAATGACAGAGGGCGATAAACATTCGCAATGTGTTGAAAAGATATTCATTAAAAATTCGCCCAACAATGGGAAAATTGCTGGGCACTTGGGAGAGGTAAAAAAAAAGGCTCTTAAATGGGGCAGGGGGAGGGGGAGGAGTAGGTGGAGGGGGAGGCACTCCCCATGGACGGGATGTAACAATCCTACAGGCAATTCAACAACAGCAGCAGCAGCTTACAGCAAAAAAGTAGGCGTGTGATTAAAAAATAACAAGCTGAAAATGCGCATAAATAACTATTGGATCGAACAAAAAACAAGTAATACATTGCAACATATACAAATATATATATATAAAGCGGAATTAAATCCACGCTTTAAAGCGAGAAAAAATGGCTAGAAAGTTTGAGTTTTGTTTAAAATACTTTAATTCTTTTTAAGCATTCACATGAATAATACAAATAAATAAATGATTTGTAAATAGATCTAACCATATTTAAATTAACAAACAAAGGTTTCAAATAAAAAATGCAGAGCATAAAGTATAAATTTCTAATGCAAACAAAGTTTTTTGTAAGATTTATATGGTTTTATTTGTAATGTAACTAAATCCCATGTTATCTCAAAAAAAAAATGGGAAAAGTGTGAAATTATTTGTATATTTATTTACAATAGCTAAGCATAACTTTCAAGGGTGTTCCTGCCATTAATCAATCCAAAACATTATCAGTTCTCAGATTTCACTGAAAAACAAACATGTCATTGATAGAAAAACCGAATGGAAATCCATAAAAACAAACAAACGGAAACTCACATGTCACTTGCAGAACGAGAAATCCATAACAATATTTAGCGGAAGCAGAGACAAATTTAGAGTGACACATAAAGATTGACAAATCAAAATGAATTCAAATGCGCTTAAAAAAATAACTTTAAATGGTTGAAAGAGCTTGACCGCAAGTGAATGACCTTTCGGGGAAACATTTTCTCTGTGTCACGCCCCATCTCCCCTTGTATCTTTCACTTTAACCCCACCTAACCATCTATCCATCTCATTCTCCACGCCCACTCCCAAAGTTTTTGTGTTTGCCAATTTAACACCTTTCTATTCTGCGTTTTGTGCCTTTTACTTGGCTCACGCGTCTCGGCGTTACAATTCAATTGTTTAGGCCAAAAAAAAATAAAAGGAAAACAGAACTACAAATCGAATGAAACGAGAAATTAACTTACAGTACTAATGTTTCACGCCGTATCTATTACTTTATCTGTATCTGCATCTCCAACTGACACACTGCCCTTTGGCTCATCTTCGCATTTTTGGCTTTTAGTTTCGGTTCAATTACTTCCTCATTGTCTGCCGATGCTGCAAAGAGAAAGGTTTCGCGATTTCAATTTGTTTTTGCGCCGACTAATTACAAAAAGTTAATCTGCTGGAAAAACAGATACTTATACGTGTGCAATTGGCAACAGAAATTGGCCTAAAACAAAAGCGCCACGACACACACAAACACACACTCACACACACACACCCTTTTTGGCCAATGGATGATTAATGGGCCGCGACAGCCGCCAAGGACAGGCCAACAAATGACACTCAAAAAAATTCCAGCCATTAATTTCTAGAAAAAAATATTACCAAATTTAATGCTTTATATAAACATGATTTAATGAATATTAGAGAAATGTTTTTTTTACATATACACATTTCTACAAAAACTACTTATTAATTAAATACCATTTTTTTGAGTGCACTGAGAGGCCCGGCCCGGCCCGTCCCGGCCAGGCTCGTTCGTGGCTTAGTCACCTTGCCGGCATTTTGTCGCATTGAAAATATATAAATTCAAATTGTGTCAATTACGTCGCTGCCCCGTCCGCTGCCTGTCGCTTATCGTTGCCGCAAGGCAGCAGATACTTTGTCCGTCCGTCCCTCTGTCCCTCTGTCCGCCAGTCCGTTTGTCCGTCTGTCCGTTTGTCCGACTGTCAGATTGTCGGATTGTTGGACTGCCTGACAAACTGCTGAGCTGCTGCAGTTGGTCTTGAGCGGAGTTGAGTTCGCTGCACTGCACTGTCGAGCCGAGTTTGACAAACCTGCGGCTTTTGGCCAGGCAACTTTTAGCCACAAGGCTACAACTACAACTACAACTGCGAATGCGACTGCGACAGTGCCTGACATGTCTGCAAGTTGTCGCCGTGTCAGTGGCATGGATTTCCATTTTCGAAGAGGGCTGGTCGAGTGGTAATCGATATATCTAATACCATTTTAATAGCAGGTATCCAAGGAATGCGTTTTATGGAATTTCAAAGCCGAAAGATATGATTTTCATTTTGGATTTAATAAAACATTAAATTGTTTAAATAGTTTTCTTTGTTAAGATATACATTTTAATATCTATAGCCTTTTTTTAAATTTATTTTAAGCTTTAACGCAATTGCATTTCTGCAATTCTGCATTCAGAACGCGTTTTGATCTATAAAAATAGTTTCATTCTTAAGAAAACTCCATTAACTCCCCACACGTTTTAAAATCGGATGTATGGTTGATTGTTTGCCCTGGGGGGTCCTTTTTGGTCTAATTGAGTTTACAGATTCCGCAGCTTGATTTCGTGTTATAAATGCGAGACCGGGGTTAATGTCATCCGTAGCTCCAGGCCCCAGCTCCAGCTCCAGCTCGATCCAATGGAGCAGAGACAACAGACAAACAAGAACCAGAGCAGCAGCTGCCGGCAAAAAGAGTAAAAGTTGAAGTGTGGTTCGAAGTATGTCACGGAAATGACTTGGTTAAAATGCGTGCGAGAGTTGTCTGCTGCAGGGTGTGGAAATATCGATATGCCCCCGACATCCATAAATGTATCTGCTGCATTAATAAACCAAATAGAAATCGAAACGAAGCGATGCGAGGCGAGGCGATGCAAGGCGATGCAAGGCGAGGAGAGACAACAGAGGCCTGCAGCCAAGACATCGACATCCTTTAATGGCCAAGTTAGTCAGTCAGTCAGTCGGATTGTTGTTGATGTTGCCACTTGAACATGCAGGGCAGAGCCCCTGACTAAATGCAACTCTCAACGGGCAAAAAAGGACTAGAGAGTCACGACAGCAACACCGCAACGCGGCAACATCGGCAAAAAGGAACGACAATGCACTGAAAAAAATCTAGAACAAATATATACATACACCTAAATATGTCAGCTTTAAAAATGGATTACAGAATTTTTTATTAAATAGATTGAAAGTTTTTAAAAAAATTTTAAAACACAAAATAGATTTCCATAACCATGAGTTTATTTCTTATAAAACAAATATTATTTTGAATGATTAAAAGCATAAACTTCAATGGAAAAACGTGAAAAATATATTTATAAAATTCATAAACTAGTTTCTGTATCTTATTGAACTTTTTTGTTAAGTGCATCAAAGCAATGAACGCATCGCCAAACATATAGACCAGGCTATGTGCTATAACTCATTAATATTAAATGCCTGTGCCAAGACAAGCCCCTCAGCCAGAAAGGGAATATTGGAGGGAGAATATCGGAGAGACAGGGAGACAGATGCCTCAGGATGGAGAAGATGCCTGTCCTGTCCCCAGCCACATCTCAGTCTCCATCCCCAACCCCGTCTCCGTCCACCACCCATGGACTTGACTTCGTTACAAAATTTATGCGCATTTTGTTTCAATTTCATACACACACGTGACTTGTAAATTATCCATTGATGTGGCAAAGGCAATGGCGCAAAAAAATAATAATAATGGCATGAGGAATTTCACATCGGGAGGCAACAACCCAGACATAGACTGAGGATTTGCCACATCTTCTTGCACGAATGATAATTCCTGTTGGCGACAAAGGAAAAAAAAATGGCAAAAACCGAACACGAAAGATGACTTTGGATGCCCTTGAAAAATGGTTGCCGGGAAAATAAGCCTTTCGCAGGAATTTGATTTGATGATTAAATGATTTGATATGTTTGCATAATAAATTAGTTGGCAAACAAAAAGGTGAACCGAAAACAGGCAAAAAGGATTTACTCACCAGAGTATTTGACTAAATATTTATAGTAATCAAAGCAGCATAAGATACAAAAAATACCCAACAAATCTGTCATTTAAAAATGGTTTAAAATCTCCAAAATGAAGGATATCAGAAATAAAAACGACTAAAGGGCATTTGGGAGAGTGCTCATAATTTTCTTATATATTTTTCACGAAAATTCCAAAAGACACCCACGGGCTGACAACTTTCGAGTGACACAAGAAGCTTGAAAGGGAACTGCTGTAAGTAAGATAAATTTGAGAAGACAGCAACTGCAGCAGTTCCACCAGCACCGAAAATTATGTCATGAGCGCCAGTCGAAAAAGCCAAAGAAAGGAAAAGTTAACCCAAAGAACGGTGACAGCACCCAACGGACAATAAAAAAATACGAACAAAATATGTGAAAAAAAGTGAGGAAAAAAAAGTGAAAATGATGACACGTCTTTGCTGGGTGTTGTGTGTGAAAGTGTGTGGAGATACACTCCACTCCACTCCATAAATACGCATATTAGCCTCGTTTTATATGGGGACGCTTAATGTCTGCTCTGCCCCTGCCTCCCCTTTCCCATATACATATCTGGTAGATACATGTACTACGGGAGGGTCGCTCACACACTCGTTTCCAGTATTCAGTTTTCAGTTGTCGGAAAGATACTTTTGTTGCGCTGTCAACGAAGCATAGTTCTCATGCTGTAATTAAGCTTAATTACCTGTGTCAACAGCGCTGGGCAAGATGATTTTGACGGATTTCACTTGATGGGCACGCAGGAAATATTCAATCTGAGGCCGAGTTCTATACTCCAATCCACTCCACCAGGCCAAAAGACAGACAGACGGACAGACAGCCCTCATCTGTTTCAGTTTCTGTCTCTGCTTCCTTTTGGTAATTATTTGCATGCAACTCTTCTCCGGCAGACCATTTTGTGGTCGACATCAAGCCCTGGACTAGTCCCGCACTCAAATTACCCATATCTACATTCTGACCCCATACGAACCGACGGCGCAGCTCAAGACACGTTAATAACACACATGCACTGAGAAAATATATAAGAAATTTAGGGTAGCTAAAGTATCATTTGATGGCCATTGAATAATAATTACTACTGATTAATTTACTTATATTAAAATATGAAAATAACTTGAACTCCTCTTTATATTTTACGAAAAAAATAGTATTATTTAATTCATGGACTTAAATTCGAAATTGCTGATGCGATTTTGTACATTATTTTTATTTTTCATAATTTTGTAAACATGTGTAGCACTCCGATTTATTTAAAGTGTTAATAATAAATAATATTGATTAATTCGCAAATATTTTTAATATGAAAATAAACTAATTACAAATTCTTAAGCCTTGGAACAATTGTATTTATTAAATTATATTTCAATTTAAAATTGCAAATTTGTTAGTAAATTATTTACCATGTTATTGGTAATTTATTACATATTTTTAGCGCCCACATTTGTTTAGAGTGTGCAACTTGTGCTGGCTGTAAAGTGAACATGCTCATCTGTGTTCCTCTCGGTCTGCGGTTGATTTTTATGGTTTCATTAGTGGCACAAACACACACACACACACACACACACAGGCATACTCATACCTGGATGGGTCTTCTTCTGGCCTGGAACTGGTGAGATTGAAGCTTCTCTCCAGTCTTGACTCCAGTGGCCTGCGCATGCGTAGTCAACTCCGTTGGCCTGTGTCCATGTCTGGCTCTTGGCCCGCTTGCTTTGCTTTGCGCTGATTGCGGCCTGAGAAAATTCTACTGACCCACAGAACTTTAACTTTTTGAGGGGCATTGTTCAATTTGGCTGCAGACAGCCACAGCCACAGCCACAACAATAACAACAGTCCGGCGAAGAAATTTCACAAGCCTGGCGGCCATTTTCATCCACCATATCTTTTTTTTTTTTTGTGTACTACCCCCACCAATATTGTATCTGCGGTTTTTACGCTTTCTTGTCGGCCAGCATCCAAATGGAGGCTGGGGCCTTGGGGTTCGAATTTTTATATATTCAAAATCTGCCCGACTTGTTACATATGTAACGCTGATTAACTTACAGCGGGTGCAGGTGGGGAACCGCAAAGAAATAGCAGACGAATAGGCAAATTCAGAGGAATGGCTGTGGTCATGGTTAAAAGCACTTAAAAAAAATTGCGAAATTAAATTTAACAAAAAATTGTAGTTCCATTTTAATTTTCATACATTTTTCCCAACAATCGAAGTAAAATATTACAAAAAGGACCCAAAAATCAGGCCCAAAATCCGCAGCCAATGGAAAGTTTTCTGAACTGTTTGCATTCCGCAAATGCTTTCGACCATCTTCTGCTGCAGTTCGACCGCAAATGGCAATGGCTCGTAACGGAAAAATCCGCGACACATTTGAGCAGTCAATTTTGGTAATAATTTCAGGCAACGCCACCGCACAGGAACATGGCCAAGTAGCAACGAATGAGCGGCAACATTTAGACCATAGAAATTGCGGAAATTGGCTATCGAAATGGAAAACATTTTCATTATTTGCCAACTGCCTAGCTGGCCATAAACAAGCTGCGCCCAGGTGGGTGGATGTGTTTGTTTGTGTTCGCTACATATATTTTTTTTTTATGTTTTGCCTTGTTCAAAATTTATGGCTGAAAATATAAATTGGTTGGCACGCTTGGCTGAAACATATTTTCGTTAGTTTTCGCGTGAATTGTCAACCTGGAGGGCAATATTTTCCATTTCCACTCGACATGACCCGTACATGAATTATTTCCTTCCTGCTTGTTCATAATTAATTAGGGTGCCTACAACCAGGAAAGGAAATTCAATGCCAAAAGATATATATGCCTTATTTATTGAAACATGTTAAGAACTAAGGCTCTTGACTTCCATTCATTAACCGAAATAAAACCAAAAACAAAATGTGTTAAAAGGTGTGTTCGTTCGAGTTGTTAGTTGGTTGGGCGCACCTCGTGATTTATGCTATGCATTCAAATGCAATTTTTTTTCGGGGTGGCTATGGTAGGCCGATCCATATGGCACCGGCCATAAATATGTCAATATAAACAGTCCGACAACAGCGGCAGCAATAACGGAGAACAACGAAAACATTTCAATAAAAATCAAAATCCATAGCTAAAACCGAAAAATACAAAAAAATAAAATAAAATACATCACGTAAAAAAGTAAACAAAATCTGAAATCATTCACCGGACGCTATCAAATTTTATAAGCCTTTGTTTTTGGTTACCCCCGAAAAAAAAAAAACGCGGAGGGTGCGGGATGCGGATTGAGTAATCGGTTATCCAGGCTCTGCCATCGACCATGTCATTGCCAGCCAGTTTCGGTTTTTTTTTTTTATTCCATTTGTATTTTGTGTGTGCTTTGTTTTTGGCCTGCCCAGGTGTGCTGCAACACTCGATACAAAACGGAACAGACCCAATTTTGTTGCATGACTATGACACTGTTGAAGGTGCCCCAGCCAGCAGCCGCCCCAAGTGGAAAAGTGAAAAAAAATAGGAAAAAAATGCTGCTGCCAACAGCCGCGCATGACTCAGGTTCAAGTTGCCGCGCAATCAAAATTGCCCGGGTGTCTGTCTGTCTGTCTGTCAGTCCCTGTCCCAGTGGCGGTCTCTTCTGGGCCATGTAATATGCCGCATATTGTGCTCACCTCAAATATGCAAAAGATTCCGAGGCGGGGGAAATTGCAGGGGTGCTCGATTCGTGAGGAGGAAAATGGTTTTTGCCTGCGGGGGAGGGAGTGGTGGAGAGATACCCACAAAAACTTATAACAAAATATTCAAGTATTAATTTATAACAATTTACAGTGGGCCTCCTCAAAATAGGAATATATTTTCAATCATAAAACTATGAGGATTTAGTTCAATAATAAAGAAAACTCAAGGAGTAAAATAATAAATTCATCATAAAATTAATTTCCATTATTTACTTACAACAAACACTTTCATAAAGAGTCTACTGTACCCCGTACAGACTGACCCACATCCGATTAATATAAACAAGCTTCTACATCAAGGAAAATTAACCCAAAAGAAGCTTAAACCCAACAAAAGAAAAAAAATAAAAATAAATTTGAAGGCGGCAAAGCGAAGTAACCTACATGGCCAACTGACTTGAATGAGTGTCAAAGCTATTTTGCACTAATTGCCTTTTACGATTATTTTCACATTTGGCCAGCATACAAAAGCCAACTTGGACTCTCCTCCGATTACCTGGCCTAACCTCACCCCCAACCCACTTTACTCCCATTAATCCGCACTCCGCTGGTCCATGGCCAAATGCTTTCGGTTCTTCCTGCAGGCACACAAAACACGTATAGGCACGCAGTGATACACTGAGGGAAATTAATATTTTAATAACAAAAATTTATTTAGAAATATATTTATTAATATTCAAGTCTTTTTATTTTCCAAATCTCGTTAAATAAAATACTCAAAAAAAAAGGAAATATTATTTTCCTTAGATAAAATAATTTTTGCCTGTGCACACTGAGCGAAAGACGCGGCTAGAGGCACAAGCAGCTGAAAGCCAAGAAGGTTGAGGTGGAGCATGCACGAATGCGTCGCATTATACACACAGATACACACTCACACACGCGCACAGATGGACGTACCATAGATATGTCCCCGCATCCAAGGCACGCAACATATTCGCTTATTAAATTGAATTAAATTTTTCGTACGTTTTATTTTGCGGCTCGCGACGTGAGAGAGTTATGCGGAGTGGTGGGAGAGGGGTGGCAGAGGGGCAGGAGACGGGGGGCAGGAAGTGGGGCGCTGCCATTGTGGGTTAATGTCAAAGATGGGGGCACAAACCACAAACACACAACAATAACTACACACACACAAAGACCGAATGCCATTCCCGCTTAACTTTTGGTTATTACGCTCAATTATGGTTAACGGGTCAAAGCTCAACACAAGACAAAGCGTGAAAGGGAGAGGGGAGGGGGTTGGGGGAGGTGCGACAGAGACAAAACAACTCTTCCGCCTGGCGAAAATAGAAATGCCATTAAAATTCCCGTGGGTGCCTGACCCACAAAAACTAAACACAATACTAATTAATTGGTCGCCTGCAATGTGGTTAAAATGAACTCCGTCGAAGAGTTAAACAAAAAAAAAGTGCCACAAAACTATAAATAAAACAACTAACTATTTAAGTTTATTGAACACTTTATAACTAAATAGCTTCCTTATTTATTTCGAATTGTTCAACGCTTTCAGACAAATTAATGACGATTAATTTAATGTACCTCTGATTAGGAATAGACTAAGTAAATAAATATTTGATTTGTATGACTCATTTTACTATTTAGCTAATTATTTAATATGCAAAATGTACTTCCTTTTCCCTCACTCCGGGTGTGTTAAAATAAATTAATTAGCTTTTAAGCAGACAAACAAGCATCTTTACCTTTGCTGGCTTGCAAATAGTTAATCATGCAGGTGAGACTCGGTGTCTGGCGCATGTCTAAAAATAAATAAAAAAATAAATATAAACAACAAAGAAAAGCGAAGAAGAATCTGAAAACAGCATCAAGAACAAAAGGCAAAACATGTTTATGGGCAAACTTAATCGGTAATTGTCTAGCGAGCACTTGGCGCTTAATTGCTCCAACGCGGAGCTGGAATCGTCGGATGGCTTTGCTGGATTGATGTAACTATTAAACAATAAAATAACTTTGGAGTTGGAGTTGGAGAATTTACCCCATCACGCTCCGGGGGATGGGAATGGGGGGGCAGAGGCCAATGTCAAGGCACGATCATTAGTATCGGAAGGCCGTCAAGGTGAAGTCATCAGAGGCACCAAGATTCTAACAATCTCAATGCTCCAATGAAAATTCCTAAAAAATCAAGATGATAATTGGAAAATTCAAAGATTTCATTTCACGAATTTCAATTATCTGTGTGTTTTAATGGCAAATAACAGATACAAAAATCATTATATTTTTTAAATAATTATTGAACTATAATTAAAAAATCAAAACGTAATAAACTATTATTGGAGTCAGTCCAACATCTGCTCTTGTATTCAGGCCAACATCATATGTAGAACTCTGGCCATAAAACCGAAATTATTAATTTTTGTTTAGCCAGCAGTCAGAAAAATCTATTAAGCCACGCTTTTGAGCTTAGGCTCATGTCGGATCAAGTTGAAGGCTAAAACAATAATGATTATTTTAGAAGATCGCCAAGGTCAGTGAAGTCATCCCAACTCATCTCATCTTGGCTCGATTCTGAGAAACCCAAGAAGCCCGGCTTCTTCCACCTATCGGGGCTTAATGGTTCATAAAGTATTTGGCCATATACTCGTAAGTTTCTCTTTTTCCCGTTGATTTTTATCGCTGCGGCAGACAGTTAATGGACATTTCAATTGCACGTTTTTTTTTTTTTTTTGGGGGGGGCGTCGGAATATCTGTCAAGGAAATGCAGTCAAGATTGAGCATTCAATATTATAATTGATTGCAGCTGAAGAGTGTGTGTGCGGAGACTGGAGACAAAGGAAAAGCGCCTTGGCGGGGAAAGTTGAATGTTCATCCAATGGGAAATTGAGTAATTGGCCGGACGGCCAAGGAGTTTATCTGACAGATGGGCCCGGGCATAAATAACAAATTGATTGGGTAAATAAAAAATCTTTACTATTCGCTCGTGACTGAGTGTTTCACTCAATGCAATCAACATGTAAATTAGCTAATAAAAGTTAGCACTCACAGATACACAGATACAGATACATAGTCCATGGTCAGAATGCGATATCTTTGATGGCGATGATAATGATCGCCGAGATAATTATCAGCTTATCCCATGTTTGGCCAGAACATAGAGCTGAGAGCTCTAAGCCAAGGTTGTGTACGCTTTGGTTTTGTTTTTCTGTTTTGGTTTTGAAGAAGCTGCAAAAATTTGAGATATTAGTCAAAGTTAAATAACCCGTTGTCGTGGATTTTTCACTTTCATCACGCTCGACGCTATAATTAAGCGAATGCGTAATATTTGCAGACTTGCTTTTATTTCTTTACCGTCGTCTGGCCCCATATTTATGTTCGATGATTTGGCAAAAGGAAAATATATATATATATATGAAATAAAATCGATCCGCTTGAGGGTCAAGTGCATGAAATTGGTTATGCGATCGAAAACCACGGTCGGACCACCCTAACCAATCTGGGATGATAATCACGATGATAATGCAATGTAAATCGTAATTAAAATCAACAGTTCGGGGAGCACAGAGTGCCGCCAATGTATCCCTACTATATACACTGTGTCTCGGTTGTTAGCCAACTTGTGTTCTAGACCATGTTTTGTGTGCATTTGAAATTAATTTATGCCAGCATTCGTTCCGAGACATGACGAGCACAAACTGCAGAAGAACTTCGACTCCACCAGAACCAGCGACTTGGCCGGGGACTGCGGGTTTGAGTTTAAGTTCGAGTCGGAGTCGGAGTTAGTTGGTCGCATACATAAATAAATTAAAATTGCTAATGGCTTGCGGCCAGAGAGTTCCTTCCTCCCCGGCGTTGCAACGCCCATAATTAAAAGCAACAAGAAGTACAACTCCAAAAAAGCACAATAAAACCATGACCAGCTCAAGGGGAACAAGGAAGTTGCCATCCAAGTCGATGGGTTGGATACTCTTCTAAATTTTGGGTTATTGGGGAAAGAAGTTAATAGAACTTTAGTTGGAGTCCCAGCTTTTAATTTAGGAATTAGTTTCTTTTAAAATTGTTATATATTATGAATTATGAATTTGAAGAAAAAAAGAAGAAAATAAATAACATCGTAAAATCTTTTCCAAATAATAGTAGTAATATAATTTTGTTGTTATTTTCTTAACTGAATTAGAAACAAATATACCCTCCGCAATAAAATCGGCAAAACAAAGTTTAAGAAAAGGGGAAACGATCTCCAAGCGGACGGTGAGTCTGAGGCATAAATCAATCAATTTATCGTCCGCAGGAGTTAAAGAAGAAGACTGCCACTTCCTACTCATCCCACAACTGGCTGCCAGGAGGGGGTAGAGCCATCTCTCAGCGGGTTCGTTGCACCCACTCCTCGGTCACCTCTAAGCCAAGTTACCAGTTGCAAGTTTGCCAGTTGCCGGAGGCTTCACCCCCGCGCAAAATCTTGTTTGCATACGCCAGAGAAGACATCGCCCCAGAAGTTCCAACTTTGCCACAAATAACCCAAGCAAATCTCTGGCCACCACCACCACCACCGCCTCACCTCACCTCGGCAATTTGCCATCGCGCTGCAGTTAAATGGAACTTGCCTCGTAATGTTCTTTAATTCATTGCCCGTTTGGTAGAAGAAGTTCAACCGAAATGAAAAACACGGACATAAGTCAGTGAAAGAAATCCAGCATAAATGCGATATACAAAAAAAAAGGAGCCAATTCCATTTGGTGAAAATAATAATTTTCCTATTCTATTACGACGAGGAGTCGAGGAGGGTTTAGTATTGCTGCTGCATGCCACAAAAAACAAAAAATATATTCAGGCTGCAGCTTAATGGGGAGCGGCTCTGGAAATTGGCAATTGAAGTGCCAGGCATGTAATTAACACTTGGCAGCTGACACAGCGGCAATTCCAGCACGACCTCTTAATACTTTTGGCCTTCTTGGCGGATCGCCGTTTTTTTACTGGGCCATTATCAATTGGCAGGCAAATGGGCGAAGCTACCAACCCAGAATTGGTTACTACAAAACTGATTGAATACTAAAGATACATAGAAAAAAAGATTTAGAAGTCTTCAACTTTGACTTTGATTATGCGTTTTGAACCTCCCGCGAGAGTGGTTCCTTTGATTGACGGACTATGTGTTCCGATGGCTTCTTATGGCCCTCCGTGCTGGGGCATTCATCCGCAATCCCTGAAGTGAGCCACCGCTGTCCACCGAAAACGTTGACAACATACATACACACACATGATGGCAGCGATGCATCAAGTTTAAGGCTTAATCGATACCACTTACCCGGCCATCTCCCCCCCCTCTCCCCCTTCCCCCTTTCCCCT
>JAJJHY010005742.1:5472106-5488371 GCA_021224005.1 Drosophila setifemur
AGACCTGGGCGTGGTTATCAATAAAGCCCCCCAACCCGCTACTCTACACTGGGATAAATAATTATTTTTAATTATTAATTTTTATTTTTTCATTATTACGAAAAATTCTTAAAAAATTCTTTTCCATTGATCTTGATCTGTTCTGCATTAAATTACCCAAGCCTATTAATCCCGGAAAATATGAATTTTTCCCAGTGTAAAAGTCAAGTGTGTGGGCTTATTACAAATTTGACGCTTTGCCCGACAACATTTGATGTCGATTTCTTGTTTCTATGCGAGTGCGTAAATCTTTCTGCTTATGTCATTTGGTTTAATGGGAATAGCAAATGATTTGACTCCGAATCTGGCTCTAAATAATTATAGGCTCCCATTTATTGTTAGCCCGACAACTGCTGATAGTTTGATGGGCTTATACAATTGAAACAGGCATATATTGACAGAAAAGCTATAGATGAGTGACTGATTTAATAATTTGATTAAGGAAGCTGATTTTTGGAAGAATCTTTTATTTTTAAACTAAGATATTCCCAGAGATTTCTAAGATTTTATAGAGTTGCTTATAAATCACCGAAATAAAAATGGATTTCAGCGAAATGCGAATTCCCCCATTTCCTTTGAAGCTCAAAATAGTTTTTCTAGATTTGAATTTCGCAACAAAGGGCATTCAACTTGGGGTCTGCCTAACTGTTTTAGTTAATCTATCTATGTATCTATCCCGTGACCATTTCTCTCGCCAAACTACCTCAAATTAATATTTGTTTCCCTCTTGTTCAGCAGGCCGACCTTATGGCAAATTTACATTGTTGCTGCTCTCCGAATTTTCTTGCCATTTTTCATGTATTTCATTGTTGTTGTTCTCTATTTGTATTTGTATCTTTTTTTTCTTGACAAATTTGCTGGCCACAAGCGTGAACGACAAATGACGGACCCAACTCTGGACTGTGGGGGACATTGACGTTGACGTTGGCCGATTGTTTGGAATCAAAAAGCGTGTGAATCAAAACAAAATACAAAATAAACAAAAACATAGCCAAATTATTTTTTTTTTTTGATTCGGCTTTTTTCGAATGGTCTACAAAATTAAGCTTTTGTGACGGTCTGGTTTTTGGCGGCTCTATGTATTATTATTGACAGCGATTTGCGTTGATTTTTGGTTGACCATGAAGTTCAATAAGCTTTTGTTTTGCGGCTAATTTATTCCGAATGCCAAATGCAGGGGAAAATGCCAAAGCAACAGCTAGCCACGAACTGAACCGAACCGAGGCAGGAAAGTTCTTTAATTAAATTTTCAATTTAAAACACTTGACGCCTTCCCAATGAGTTTGGGGGGGAAAAATGGGATAGAGAATGGGCAGTATTTGCAGCAGGCGCCAAGTTTTCATTAAGGAATGGCTCTGGCGACGTCTAGACCTGCTCAAGATGATCAGATCTCCGGACCTGACCAGACTGAGGCTGAGAAATTAATGCGGCAAACTTGTTTCAGATGTTCCTGTAGATATTTTCGTTGCTGTTGCCGCTGTGCTAGATACGCGCCACCTGCCGTCCAAATGTGGGAACTAAGTGAAATTGTTTGAGAAATTTATAATTTCTTGATCCCAGTTCGATGTTGTTAAACACGTGAGGGGAATATCTAATGAGATGGATTTTAATTTGTATAGGATATAGGAAAAATAAGCAATATTCAGTATTCACTTCCACAGCTGTTGTTTACTATTTGAAATATATTATAAATATGAATATTTATTTATTAATATTTTCATATAAATAATTTTCTCAATATTTGTTTTGGTAAAAACATAAATCCTACAAAAATGTTGAATTTAAACATAAAATTGTTCTCTTGCCTTCTCAAAAAAAAAGTTTTTATTGAAAACTTTTGAAATACCTATACATAAAAATGAATTGTTGAAAAAGTTTTGTTCTTGTTTCACAAACTTCGTGAAATCTTTTAATGCTCACAATCAACTCGACTCATAAACTTTCATCTCCGAGTTCCACTTTGTACTATGCCCCACTAAACCAGAATTATATATCTGCACCATCAGGCAGTCAACACAAAAAAGATTTTAATAATTTTCACTTAATAAAAACATTAAACATTTAGTCCAGCCATTATAAATCAGTTTCTTTTTTTATTTTGACTGCTGCTGTTGTCAAAAAAAAAAAAAAACAAATTACACATAAATGTTGTTAATGCTTATCTGGGATTTCTATCTATTTGCAGGTAAGACCTAAAGACGGAGCCAAAGGGCAGCTGACCCCATAAACCCAAATAGAATCGTGGCACGCGTGAGTAAAAGCTTTAAAATGGCCATCAAGAGCGGTTAAGAGATAAATCTGAAGACGACGGGCCCCGGCGGGATTCACTTTCTCTGGTTTTAATTGCGGCCAGCTTAATTTTGATGCGTGCGCAATTTAAATTCAGGAAAGAAGAAATCCTACCCCGGCAGTCGCACTTCCACTCTCTGGCCGGATTTTCAGACATTTCGGCGACGGCAAATGCACGTACGAAAAGTTGGCCAGAATGGAGGATGATGGAGAAGGAGGAGGAGGAGGAGGAGGAGACGGAGGTTGTCGGAGGAAGAGAATAACATTTAAGCGGCTTAACCCACTTCCGCGCCACATTATCATCATCAGCATGGGCATTATTATCATTGTTGTCGTTGCAGCCCCGGCGGCTGGATTTACCTTTTTTTTAATTTCTTTCAATTACACCGCACTTGTCACACGTATCCACAGTAAAAAAAAATGCTCTTACCGAAACTGGTATTATTTCACCATCAAATGGGTCAAATCTTGTAACCATTCTAAATGGTCTTCATAATAAGTGCATTGAATAATGCTCATTAAAAAGTATTTATAAGATTGAAGAGAATATATTTTTGATGAAAATTGTTTAACTTAAAAATCATTAGAACAAATCTCTAAATTGTTTCCAGTGCAGAGAACATTTTTCCTTAGATTTCTTAGCGGAATGCGTCAAAAGCTGTGTTTCCCACCCATTCATTAGCCGCTCAAAGGCAGCTTTCTTTCTAATTAGCGACACCGAATCATATTTTTTTTTGGGTGGTGGGGAATGTGAGGAGAGAATCCAGCTAATGACGCAAGATGTCTGGCAACGAAAGTTGCATCACAAAGGAAAGTTGGCCTTTCTAAATGCCGCAAATGTTATGTAGAATCGAGGCTGCCTGCCAAGTGGAATTGCCAATGCAATTGCAATTGATGCGCCACAAGCTTGGCAGGCACAAAACCAATTTAAAAGCCCCAAAACAGGCAAGCCCCCCCCCCCCCCCCCCCTCCCTGACTGATAAACCGGAGGCAGTGGAAGATGGGAAAAGCATTCAGGAAAATAGGCATAGGAAAAACCGCAGCCGGGCAGCAGCAGCAGCAGCAGCTTGCAGCTAGCAGCTAGCTGCCTTTTGTAATGGACATGACTACAAAATGCCAGGCAGTAAAAACAAATGAAGCCAAACTAAGGATGAAGTCTGGGCATGGCTAATGCAATGGCCATGGCTATATAGCCATATAACCCTCTCGTTCCGTAGCCAACTTAGACGCTGACCGGGCGCACTTTCAGTTTTCAAATGGCCAAGACAACGGCAGCAACAGATAACAAGAAAGTTTATCTCCGTCGAGAGTTCAGATCGAACTTTGAATACGCTTTTAAATATAAATTAAAAATATTTACTAAATAAATTAAATTCAATTAAAGTATATTCTATTGACATACAAATTTGATCTCCTTTTAATTAAATTAAAAAAGAACACAAATAAACTAAATAAATGTAAATGCTCCAATATTTCCGCATATTAAAAATATTTCTAATATTTCCTTAAAAAATCTTCTTACCAATTTGATTGGCAAACTAACCAAAAACGATTTTCGTTCTGTGAGAACTCAAATTCCAAAACAAAGATAATGCACCGAAATCGACTTAAAGGTAAAGAATATTTTTGCGTATTTGGTTAGGAAAACCTTTCTGGCTCCGGCAATTTCTCTTTGTTCAGCATCCTTTGTTTACCGAAAAGGAAGAGCGTTTGTTTTTTTGGAGGATCCCCGGCCATAAGTTTTTAGCCAGAATCTCAAGGCAAACAAAATTTGTTATCATATTTCAAACGTAAACATCATTAGCCGCATCTCGCCGCGAATGTGCGCCGTCATAGTCCAATCAGTTGGCATACCCGAACTGCAACCAATTTCGTATCCTATCCCCCTCCCCCTTCCCGCCTCCCTTTCCCTTTTTTAGCGCTGGCCCAAACATTATGGCCAAGTCATAAATACCCTTTTTGGTAGTTACTGCAGGCGAACAGAGCCGACCGAGCTGGCTCGCTCGATTCGCTTTTATGGCAAAGTCAAATAGGAAAACAAAATAGAAGTTAATCTAATAACAAAGATTGAGCGCAATAATTTTAGCGATTGGCAGCGCAGATTTACCATGGCCAAGAGCTAAGAGTAAAAGCCACGATCCAGCCGGCGGATCGGGCAAAAGTAAAAACGTCTCGCGGTAAAAGGGAGCGTCCGCAGACCAACTTGCATTTGCTTTTTTTTTTCTCTTCTATTTTGTTTTTGTTTAATTTTTTGTATTTTTTTTTTAGCTTTTTGCCTTTTGCTGGCCAAGACGACGAGCGTGGCCAAAGTCTCGTTAGCGTTTTGGGCCCTGGCAAGTGCAGCTGCCGCCTTTTGTTGGCCACTTTTGCTGGCGCAGACGCTGCGGCAACGTTCGTTGCACTTGCTGCCTGTATCTGCATCTGTGGTATCTCGGCGGTGCGCTGTGCGCTGGGCCCAGATAGCGTATCTAATGGATACATTTTAGTGCATACACCAAACGTATCTAATCGTCTAAACGTTTTATTAAATTTCGTTAGTCTAAGCTTTGTTCAGCTCCTAGCTCTGGCTC
The DNA here is from genome assembly GCA_021224005.1 of Drosophila setifemur. Taxonomy (NCBI): domain Eukaryota; kingdom Metazoa; phylum Arthropoda; class Insecta; order Diptera; family Drosophilidae; genus Drosophila; species Drosophila setifemur. The sequence goes on from JAJJHY010005742.1 coordinate 5,477,005, forward strand.
TCAGCGATGGGTGAGGGCGAGGGGCGAGGGGCGATCGAGGGGTTCGATAGAGGGTGGGTTGCCCGACTGGTTTGGTTTAGTTATTTCGCTGAATTTGCCTAACTGACCTTGCCCAGATGCCGAACGTTGGAGCTTCGCTCTCGCTTGAGCACAAGTTCAAGGTTAAAAGTTGACCTTTGCCGGGGAAAACTCTTGGAATTTTTGTAATTAGTTACTAATTATTGTCCTTCTTCTGGGGGTTTTTGTTGAATCATAAGTTATACATTACAAATAATTATAAAATCTGGGTTTATTTGAAATTTCTAATTTAATTTTTATAGTTAATTAATTGATACAAATATAAACACAACTCCATTTATTGTTGGCCTTATTTGTTGAATTTTCAAAGATGTTTTGCTATATTTATTTCCCCAAATCCATCCCAGAATATGCCTAAAATAATCATCACATAATGTCAATTAATCTGAAAATATGAAACCGTTTTCAAAAACCCTTTTGGAAAGTTGCATCGAAAGTTTTAACAGCTGAAGCAAAAGGCCAAAGCCAAGCAAATAAAAGGCCCGCAGCTGGGGACAACTCAGAATCAAAGAGCAAAATGTTATTTGAATGCTGCCATGTTGGGAACTTGTATTTGCGCCCCATTGGCTTTTTAGATAAGTTCAATGTGCTGACTTTGAGATCAACCAAAAAGAAAGAAAACAAATATGGATGACAGTGTAAATAGAGCAAATGTTGTCTAGGGAAACAATTGCATGCTGAGATACAGATACAGATACAGATACAGATACAGGACTGTCGAAGTCGCACAAATGAAACTGAAATTGCAAATGAAATCAAAACATGCATATGGATGCTGACTTTTCCAAAGGGAGTCCTTTTCTTCTTTTTCCTTCATTTTTTGTTGCCAGGAAGCCACACATAAGCAAAGCGCGAGGATGAGCACGACATTGCCAGTTTCCGGGCAGAGCAAACAATTTTAGGCATTTCCAGGGGATTAGGAAATACACTTAAATTGCTTTTAAATTTTATGTACAAATAGTTGTAAATTTAATAGTACAAAGGAAACAATTTTTTTTTTAAATTTAATTTTTAGTGAGTTAAATTTGACATGAGTTTCAATTTTGCGAAGGGGGAAAGCCCTCAAGAACATCTGCGTTCGGCAGCAAATAATTGCTGCTGTGCTTTTATGGCATTTTGTTTTTTTTATTATTTTGAAACTTCCTTCGCTCGAGCAGAACAATTGGAGTCAAGCCCCATTGCATTTTAACTGCAGGCGAAAAGAGAGTCGCAGTTGCAGTTGCAGTTGCAGTTGCCGCGTTCTAGTCCCTGTCGCTCCTTGATTTGTTTGCTTAGGGCGAAAAGTGCTCCTCCGTCCGTCCATTTGGGATGCTGTTGCTGCAGTTGCTGATGCCGCTGCTGCCGCTGCCCTTTACTGCCTGCAGCATGAATTTATTTGTTTTGAAATTGTAACTTTTGCACTCACTGAAACTGCAACTGCAAGGGCAGCATCCACATCCAAAAGGCACATCCACAGCCGCATCACCATCATCATCATTGCCAGTGATTGGCTTTTTCCCTTTTTTTCCCCCTTTTTTTTCTCCCTGTTGCTGATTGTGCGGTTTCGATAAGAATTCAACTGCAGTTGCACTCGGTAGCTATAAGGCTTCGAAGAAAAATGAACTAAAGAGCAAACACACACATACTACAAGTATATGGCACATATGGCGATAAATTAGCAAAAAGGAAAAGGAAGTCCATGACTGCCCGAATGTCAATTTGCGGGCGACGAAAAAGTGAATACCCAAAACGCCGTGGAAATGGGAAGAAAAGCCTCAAAAGAACAGCCAGGCGAAAAAATTTTCACTTTATCCGGGAGGGAAATTAAAAGAAAATAGAAGAAATCCAACAGCCGTTTATTGGTTTTGGCGAATGCTCTTCTTTACTTTGTTTTGGGATTTAAGTGCGTCTTTCAATTGATTGGATTTTTTTCTCAGATACTTTTGCAGGGAGTACATATGAATTAGGAAGTAGGCAATCAATATAAATATTTGTTTATTTGTATATTAAATATAGCTTAATTTTTAAAGTGTAAATATTGTATTTGAGGAATTTAACGTTTCTTTCATGTTAAATTTTAGCTTCACGGATTTTAATTATTTTCCAACATTTTTTATTAGATTAACTTATAGGGTTTAATTTAATGTAGATTTCCCTGATTATATACTTTTATTATTACCCAATTTAAAGAGCATTTGATAGTCACTCGCCTGCATTGCAAGGTATTAGATTTGTTTCCCTCAACTTGCAATTTTCTCCCAATATTTCGCTGCTCTTGATGCTCCCAAACGTGAGCGCGTGCAGAACCGTCGAAACGATCATGAAAGCGGGGGATATATAGAGGCTATATAGTTGGGGGTGGCGAAGTCGGAGGAGTCGGGGCCCATGAATCGCATCGAGGAGCATACATTACAAAGATTGCTGCTGAGGCTGCAGCTTCTTCGCCTCGGTTCTTCGGTTCTTTGGCAGCAACTTTTACTTATTGCTTTGGCTCTGAGCCGTGCTTATTTCAATCTTTTTTTTTTGTTGTTCCCCCCCGTTTTTTTTTTTNNNNGGGTTTTTTTTTTTTTTTTTTTTTTTTTTTGGCTCTGACTGTGGCTCTGGCTTTGGGTGTTTCACTGCTTTTGTTTTCTTTTAATGTGCCAGAAGTCGGAGCCGTGTTCTGCTGCGAATTCGTGAAACGTGATGCCGAAAGTCGTTTCTTTGCTTGTTTTTTTTTTTTTTCGGCTGTGCGATATTTTTTGTGGTACTTTCAGGGGTTTTCTTCTCGTTTTCTTGTTGATTTTGGCAGAGCTGCCCTTGGCTCGCCGCTGTTGTTTTTTTTGTTATCCGTAGGATGCGGATGCTGTGCATGTTTGCTCGCATTTGAATATGGAATCCAGCGCTCTGCCGGCAGACTCCGCTGCCGCTAGCTGGAAGCCATCATCCTTGTTAAGGGAATCCATAACAGGGCATTGTTTCAGCCAGTTTCAGTTGCAGCCAGATGAACTTGCAGCCCCATTAAGGCACGGAGTTAGAAATAGACAGCTACAGGGAACGCTTGAAAATTGAATTTATGGGATTGTGGGAATTTTTTTTAAATATTTCTAGTGAATTCTTAAAGCATTAATTAATTAATCGAAAATATTTGAAGGAAAATATTTATTTCTTATCGTACAGAAATGTTTCAAAATAATAAACATGGGATTTGTGTTATTTTAATCACAATTATTTACTTTATTCTATGTTATATTTCAGTGTCAATAAATAATGAAAAAGTTTTACTAAAAAAACAATAATAACTACACAACAAAATCAATTATATATCTTTAAAATATGCAAACATAAAACATTGATAGTTGCATCCTATTTTTTGGTTTCAAATTTCAATTTGCTAGTCTTCACTGTATCTAACTCTGCTGAGAACCGAAAGTCGCCTGAGAATTTTTCACCCATGGCCATAAGTGAACCGAAAACGAAAGCCAAATTGGCAACTTTCAGATATTCCTGTTCTGGGGGCTGCCGTTGAGAATGAAAAATGTTCGCGTTTCTCGCCCTAATTGGTGGCGAAACGTTTGTCGCACCAAATAAATAATGATAATGGTACCCAGAGCGTGAAGTCGGGATTCCGATTCGATTCCTTTAACTGCGACAGTACCTCTAGACTTCCCACTTCTCTATATATATATATCTGGAGATATATGTATTATTGCTTTGGCTTCAACAGAGGCCATTGACTGGCAAAACGCTTTGCTGATTGATTGACGCCGCCTTTTCAGCTGTTAACAATCTGCTTGTTGTTGTTGTTATTTTTCTTGAGGTGGTAGTGGTGGTGGTGGTTCTGTTGGTGGTTCTACTGGTGGCCAGGTTGTAATGTAATTAATTGCTTTCCAACCTGTGTCCAAATCACAAAAGGGCAGTCAACAGTTCCAAGCGTCAAAAGTGGGTCAGCTGTTTGCTTGATGAATGTATGTTGTGTGTCGGAAGGTACAGGTAGTGCTCGATGTGGAGATTGGTAGCCAAAGAATGCAAGTTGACTTGTCAGTCAGGGAATGTATGAGTTATGTTATGAAAAAACAAGAAAGGAAGGCTAGCTTCGGTACCCGAAGCTTAGAATACCCTTGCAGACCAGTTGCCTTAAAACTGTGCGGTCATTTGTATGGCAGCTATATTAGGATATAGTGATCCGATTTTTGGTTTCTAAAGCGGCTTTAATGTCTATGAAAACTGTATTTCTTAAGAATGAATTAATTAACTCGAAAAACACCAGAGTTATGCTCAATGACCCATCTCCCATCTCCATTCTCCCATCGTTCCTATGACAGCTATAGGATATAGTGGTCCGATTTTTGTGAAACTTTCAGGATACGTTAATATAGTCATTTAAAATGGATTTCTAAGTAATGAATTGGTTATCTTAAAAAATGACGAATTTATGGCACTTTTTCTCAATCGTTCCTATGGCAGCTATGTGATGTAATGTTCCGATTCCGGCCGTTCCGACTTATATACTACCTGCAACAGATTAAAGGGTCGGTGCAAAGTTTCAGCCCGATAGCTTTAAAACTGAGAGACTAGTTTACATAGCAACCGACAGACGGACAGACAGACAGACGGACAGACGGACAGACAGACGGACAGACAGACGGACATGGCTAGATCGACTCGGCTGGTGATGCTGATCAAGAATATATATACTTTATAGGGTCGGAAATGTCTCCTTCACTGCGTTACAAACTTCTGGTCAAAATTATAATACCCTCTGCAAGGGTATAAAAACCCCACTGTCCCAGGGGTTTTTTTGTGTTCGACTTTTGACAAGTGCAAATAAAGAACAACAAACAGATGTGGAATTCTTGTGGGTAAACAAGGAAATTAATGGATATCAATTCAAGAATATTTATTCTCAAACAGAGTATTAAAATTGTCAATAATTATTTTATGGGAAACATTTAACTTGCTAACAAAATTTGATAGCAATAATATACAAATATTTCTTGTTCATATTGACATTGTGTTTTTTTTTTGTTTAACCAAAAACTATTTAATCCGCCCTCGTTTGGCCAGTGCAGTTGGTAGGTTCAGTGAACCCCCTATTAACTAACTTTTCGTACGAATCAAACGCTTAAACATCAATCAAAGCCAAATTAAGCGTAAAATTCAAAGAGCCGAGTCCAAGCCGCAGTCAAATGTAAAGCAAGAGTTCAAAATGAAGGCAAAGAAATGGAGGGAGGAGGAAGGAAAGGGTGGAGGAAGGAGGAGGGCACAAAGGTTAGGCCCGCACTCCGGACTCCAAGATCCCGGAATGGCCATTCAGGGAAGACCCAGCCCGCATCTGCAGCGTGGCAATCAATCAACGGGCGGACAAGCTTTCCAAAGAAAGGCAGCGGCAAGAAAAAACGCTCAAAAACTCAAATAAATACAGAAACAGAAAAAAAACCAAAACAAAAAACAACAACAAAACTGAAACAAAGTAACGACAAAAAGTGCAAGCAGAGTCACTGAAGCCTAACAAAAGTTGCAGCTAATTTTAGATTGCTTCATTTGCATGAGCGAGTGGGGAGCAGAGTGGTGCCGAGTGGCTCCGAGTGGCTCCGAGATGATCTGCGGCGTGTGGGTTGTCCACAGGGAAGAAAAATAAATTCTGATGTTTTTTACACCGAAAAAAATGCAGAATTTTAAACAAATTTTGACTCACAATAGCCCTTAAGGGATATAAAATATGATATTGAAAATATTTAAAAATGTTTGCATATAATTGTTGTATTAAAAATGAAACCTACAAAATTTATTCAAATCCAATGGACACATTTTTTTCTGTGTACCGAATTGGCGCACGCACAAAGGCGAACAAAAGGCTGGAGATTTATTTATTTCGCAATTCGCTCTCAGTATGTGTTATGCAAATCTTGCGACAGCGGCAGAGGCAACAGTTTCCTGATAAATCCCTTTTACTGTTATTGCCGATTTCCACAAATTTGATAAGACCGAAAAAAAAACGAAAGACTCAGGCAACGAACTTGCGCTGATAACAGAGATCTCGCCTTCTCTTTCGTGTGGGCCCCGCCCTCAAGAATTTCCCCCGCCCCCTTTTTTCATTCCCCCATGGTGTTGGGTTTTCAATTTTATATATATAAATATAATTTTTTTTTCTTTTATTATGCATCTTAACGTGCTCGGAATACACAACAAGGAAAAAATCAAATCTTTTCCTATGCATTTCCCACATGCCTGTGCATTTTTAATTTTAAACAGCTCAGAGGTAGAAAAGAAATTAAAAAAACAATATTTAATCAACGCACATAATCTGCATTTTAAACACAGACTTCAAAAGGGCCCATTATGGGTGTTGACCATTTAACGCGCCCGGCAAAAAAAAAACAAGAAACTTTGTTAGATTTTTATCGCTCGGATGGGAAGAAGGGACGGACCGAACTTGACCGCCGACTGACGGACTGAGCTGACTGACTTCCTTGAAATCTCCTCAAGATTCTCAGTCGCTCAGTCTTTTCGGTCTTGTTAATCCTTTGACGTGATGTCTGTTCATAATTTGTGCTCATATTTCATGGTTTGCCATATTTTTTTTTACGGGTCTTTTGATGGCTTTGGCCTTGCGGCACTTTGAAAGGTTTTCTGCCCCAACCGCGCCGCGCGTGTGTGTGTGTGTGTGAGTGTGTGTGTGAGTTGTGTGATTGAATATTCTAAAGTTTACTTGTCGTAAATCATGGCTGTGACAGTTTCTTCTCTGCCTCTTTCTCTCGCGGAAATCTGGGGGATTTCGCATGCATTGGCCCAAGTTCATTGCCTCGCGACTAAGTTTCGGCCAAAGATTCAGATTCCGATTCCGATTCAGATTCGTCTCCCACAGTTCTACCAATTTTTTGGTTTTTTCGGCCCCTCCCTCCATTCTAAATGCCAATCTGCCGCTATAAATAAACTACGCAAAGGCAAGCTCTGCTTTTAATTTTAATGAACCATAAAAAATTCACACGCACAAAGACGAGACGCAACAAAGACGGAGTATTACGATGCCACCGAATAAAGGTGACACAGACCTTTCTTCAAGTCTACCAAATCCCCAACGAATTGTTAATGAAACCTAAATAGCTGGCCAACAAACAGATCCCAGAGAGTCGCGTTTCTCAGCAAACAAATCAAACGACCGGCAGCAGCAGCAACATAAAAATGCTCAGAATTCAAAGGAAAACTATTAAACAACTGTTTGCCGTTTATCTGAGGGAATCTCTCTCGAATCTTGTATCTGCAATCCCAAAGTCCCGAATATCTTAACATTTGCTTAGAAATTAGAGCCCAAAAACAGAGCGGGAGATGGGAAAACTACACCAAAAGAAAAAAACAGAAACAGAAACAAATAAACGCACACACACACACACATGTGTATAGAGAGAAAGATCTGGGATGGGACCGGTTTAACAGAGGGCTGTTAACGTAAGCCCAGTTAACAGCAACGCCGACCGCGGCAGCGACGCCGACTGCGGCAGAGGCTTTAGCGGCGTTCTGGCCACTCAACTCGGGATCTCAGAACTTCGGCTTTTCATTAGCTTGGAGCTCGTCGCTCCGACCGGTTCGGTTTCTTACGCGATCGGAGAGTTAGAATTCTTCAAGATTAATATATATATATATGGTATAGGAACAAAAAAAAAACACCAACAACACCATAGATCCCCCAACGAGAGCGACCAAGATATTGTGCGCGTGCGCATCGACCCACGCGAGATTTTTCCTGAGCTGCTGCGGCTTTGATCATCATCCCAGAGAAATACGTTTCGTTTTTATGCAAATTTGCAATCTATGAGATAGCTCTGCCCGCGTTTCGTCACAGTGTGAAAGTAAAAAATAAAAAATTCTTTGTGCAGAAAAGAAATTTCCACAGTTCAACGAATATTACGAAATACTACTTGCCAGAGAAATATCCGTGAGATATTTATACACAAAAAAAAATAGAGTGTGTGTGTGGAAAGCAAGTGGAAAAGAGAGTTTTGGTTTGTGTGTGTGCGTGTTAATTGATTTCAAACAACAACAAAGGAGTGTGAATTTGTATCTGTTGAATTTAACGGCAAATTTGTGGATTTCGTTTGGTTTGGTGGAGCAGAAGGTAAGCAATCGGTTTTTTTTGGGTGTGAGTGTGGTGGCGATAATATTTAAAATACAATTAGCGTCATGCTCTAGAAATTGGGTTAAATATCGGATATTAATAAAGTGTTTGTTTGTGTGTTTTGCTGTCGCTTGCTGTGGATATTATTAGTTACCAATGTATGTCGCATAATTACTGATCGGGTTAAATAGATTTGATTTCGTTGGAGATGTAATCGAATTTTAGGGTTTCGAATTGAGGTCATGTCGGGTTTTGAAATGAGATTCAAATTAAATTATTAAATGGAATGCGCATTTAGTGCTGATTGAATTTTGTATTGCATAACTGGCATTGCTTTAAATAATATTTAAATATTCTCATAACAATTTCGTTTATTTTTATAAATATTGTTGTACTTTAATAATTATTATGCATCTCCCAATAAGTGCATTTCCTTTTTCATTGCTTTATTTAAATTCCTTTTTTTTATGTCATTTATGTTATATTAATTTATTTATTAGATAACATATGCAATCGATCCCTTAAATTTAAAACCCTTTTACAATTCTGTTTGTAATTCAATTAAGTGTAAAAGTGAAAAGTACACTCTTCATTACCATCACAACTTCATAAATACTCTGAGAACATATTAATATCCCACCATTAGTGCTTTCCCCAAAAACATTTACAATGGATCTTCGCCTCTTCACCGAAGATCTATTAACCCCTTCATTATCGGTTTCATTAACTGACAACTTAATGCAGATGTGTCCCTTCTTTAACCCGTTTTCCCAGCCTCTTTCCATCAGTCAACGCCAACGCGTGAAAAACATCTTTCAAAAAGACTGATTTTGGCCTATAGAGGTTTTTTTTTCTTTCCAAATTTCACTTACAAAACGAACGATGGAGAAAAATATATATAGAAAAAGGCGGGCGTAACATTTTCTCATTGTATTTCAGTTTTCTGGGTCAACAGCTAGGATGGTCGGGATAGATGGATGGGCCAAGCCCCAAAACAAGAAAAATTAAATACAAGCCCAGCCCTAAATCGAGCTGCAACAAATGCCAAAAAAGGGATTTCCCTTTTATCTATACTCGTATAGTAAACAACAGCCCGTGAAAACTTTCATTGCTATCCCCGAAGAACGGAGAGAAGAAAAGTGTCAGGGCCAGGGGAAACAATATGCAAACAATAAACACTCGTAAGGCATAAATTAAACTCAGGCCATTTAAATGCTCAATGAACATTTTGGATTCGATTTGGAAAAGGCCAGCCAACGGGGCTTTGACGATGTTGGGTTGAAAAGCGGGAATATCAAACCAAATATGTTCTGGCTGCATTTCGGATTCGATTTCCTGTCCTCAAACATATCCCCCCCTCCCCCTATCCCCTTCCACCGATCTTTCGATTGTGCATTCAACGCATGATTAATAAAAGAGAACCAACGGATGACAAGTTCTAGTGATTCCATTTGAGTCTTTCCCACTCTTTGACCGTTTCGTTGATTAGTAAGCATGTCGACAGACATTTCAATAAAAAAATCTAAAAAAGAAGAAATTATATATGGAATCATCATCAGCGGGGCAGCTCCTCATCAACGTCACAGCAACAACACATATAATGATTCTTGAAGCCTGAGATACGTTTTGTGGCTTTGCATTTTAATTGCTTTTGATTTTGATTTTGGTTCTGATGGGGCTGCCCCCACTGCCAATCCGATGATTATTAATCGGGGGAATTGGGCGCGACTCAAACGGTTGCGTTCGATTTGGCTTACCATCAAAAAAGAGTCACAGAATATATATAGATACATATATGTACAGACTGTTGAAAGTTTGAATATCTTGGAAGGAGATATGTGCACTTAGGCTTTGAGAACTTAAGGGTTTAATGCATATAGATACATTAAAAAAATGTGAATTTATATAATTTATCATTATATCTATGCCTCTTGTTTTTCCCATTCAAAATTCCCTTTGCGAATTATATCAACATTTTGAAAGGGGGGTATTCGCAACAATTTATAAACCATCTTTAACCTTATTTTATGCAACGCACTTCTCATACAAAGTATAGATACATTCGTCACTCCAATCACAACAAAGCCCTATTTACATACCAGTTTCGCATAGGTATTCTACCAGAGTTTCGATATTATAGCTTTGCTTGAATCGAAGCTGACCGTGGATTATATATATATATAGTACATATATATTATTCAATGGTTTCACCTCTGTCGAGGGCGATTCGAGAGCATCTGTAATGCGAATGAGGTATTCCATTCGGTTAATCATTTAACTATTTTTGGAATGCCATTCAGTTGCCATTCGGTTCTTACTGCGTTTCCGCTATCGCCCCGATCTACATCGACGTCAGTGGGGAAATCTATTTATGTGCTATTTATCTTCTTTTTTTTCCCCAGTTAAGCACTCGGAATTTTATGGATGTTTGTGATTAATGCTTTTCGAATACGAACTCGGCCAGGCCAACTTTTCCACTTCCCATTGCGAACACGATTTTATTTCCTCTGCATTGTGATTAAGTAAATTAATTCTGGCGAAGATTTTCCGGGATTTTCTGGCCGTCTAATTTAATACTCTGTGGGAAATTGGATTTCAATTTGGGGTTTCAAATATTAGAAATCCTTTAAAATGTTTCCAAAATATTTTAAAATAAGGAGATATGTATTCCCTAAAAAACAATTTAAAAGATTATTTTGATTATATTAAGTCCTTGAGTGTATCTCAACCCATTGCGAAAGAGTATATTATATCTCAACTCTGAGCTAAGCCACTTGACAAATGAAAGCAAAAATCCAAACTGTCCGCACTGAGAAAACCGAAAAGCGTGCAAAAAAAAAAAAAAAACAAAAAACAAAGATAACAAGAAAACATAATAAAACTAAAAAAAAAATAAGTCAAGAGTGGTCAGCGTTAATTTTTCATGGCGGGACAACAGCAAAAGAATATTATTTCATTTATTTACATCACAGCCAGGGAATGGGGATGGGGATGGGGCTGGGGATTCCGATTTGGATGTGGATTGGGATTGGGAATTTCGTTGTGGTTGGGGACTAAACAAACCCAAGCGTTGTCCGTGCTCCACAACGTCATTAGTCACACCAAGTGGTGGGCTGCAGGGGATAGGATATAGCTATACTATACTATATATATATATATACATATATATGTAAGCAAACAAAAGCAAAAAGCTGTGAGCTATGAAACCCGCGACC
>JAJJHY010005742.1:5488509-5510730 GCA_021224005.1 Drosophila setifemur
GTACTGGAGCTGAAGGTGTTTCTTTCGCACAGAAAAATGCTTGACAAAGGGGAAATGAAATCAAATAAAAAGAGTAAGAAGAATCACACAAAAAGCGTCGCCGGGGCAGAAATATTGCATTTGAGGCAGTGGAGATTCGCTAAGGGAAACCTAATTCAGAGAGAGACTTGACTCTTTCCCAACATTAGTGAAATTCCCCTTGTGAAGTTTATACATATTAAAATTTGTTTTATTTTCATAAATTGAAAGCCAAGATGTAAATCTAAAACATTTTTTCAACTTTATATTACTTTTCTATAAAGCTGATACTTTTTTGGTTATTTTCTTTTACTTATTTTACTATTGTTGACAAATATTTGTATTTTATTTTAAATACCTCATATTAGTTGGTTGTGTTAGGCAGGTTTTACTGTAGCAGTGCGCGTCAAGTGTTGGCGTTGGCGGACGACGCGGATTCTTAGCCGCCTAAGCTCCGTTTTTTAAGCCGATTTCCGCGAGAGTCGGCTACAATTTTTAAGCCACGGCTTAAAGTGGTGACAACAGCAACACCAACAACACCAACAACAGCAGCAACAACAACTGCAACAACAGTACCGACAACTGCAACCACAGCAACTTTTTGAATTTAGCTCTGGCAGTCAACGCGGCGAGTTGAGATGCATTTTGTAAAACTCTTTAGTGTGATTAATGTGCCACACACACACACACACACATACACACACACACTTACACACTTAAATACACACACTCGCCGGTGCGTGTGTGTTGGTGGGTTTCCTTTTATGAGCTCTTTGGCTTACAAGCAGGTCGTGCTCCTTACACTTTTCCTTTTCCAGCGCTCCTTGCGAGTTTTTTCTACGTTTTTTTTTCGTTTTTTCCTCCTGCTAGTTTCTTGCTTTTGTTTGTCCCAACAAAAGCCAGCACCACCCACACCTTCATATCCAGACATGTTCTGTTTGCCCTCAGTTTTCTTGTATATTTTTTTCTCTCCATATTTTTTGAGACTGCAATGCCCTAATCCTTTTGACGTTGCTTTTATCGCACTTGCCTGCTTTTTTTTAGCCCGCAGCCAGCCCCGAAAGGGTAGCAAAAAGGATATCATTAAGTTTGCATTTTTAAATTTCAGTATTTTTTTGGTGAGCAGAAATTTAAGCTATAAATATAGCAAACAATTAGGTAATTAAAATATAAACATTATCTCAGTATTTTCCATATAATGTACACATTTTTTAAAAGTATCTTTCAAGTAATTTGAAATGAAAATAAAACATTCAAAAGAATTGAAGATATTTTGTAATTACTTTGGCAAATATTTGTGTTCCCTGGATTGCCACATCCACAGTATCATATAGTCCATCATTTCTAGGCCCATTTCCCATTCCATTTTCCCTGGCAGCTTTCCGTTTCGTTCTCGGATGCTTGAGTTTTTTTTCACCCCCCCATTTTTTTTTTTGTATCTCATTATGTGCTCGAGCTCCGTCTTGGATTACATATTTTTCATAAGCACACATAACTCCCCGCGCTCACACATATTGACTCTTTGGGGGCTTCATTTGCTCAAGTGTTTTTTGAGGCCCCACGAGGACGGAGGCTCCTCACTTCCTTCCCCGGGGGCCACGGCGGCGAGGTACAGGAAACAGCAGCAGCGGCAGCAGCGCAGCAGCGGCAGCAACAAATAGCAACAGGCAGACAGGATGTTGAAAAGGATTCCGCAAAAAAAATGAATCCGAACAGCAAAAAAAAGAGAATTATTTACCTTTTGTGGGGCTTCATGCCAAGTCATCCTGGGTCGTGTCAGTCATAAATTAAGTAAGCTCTTTCTTCAACACTTTTTTTTGCGCCTTTATTCTGATCTTAATTTATATGTGCTGGTATGGGTCTTGGGGCAGCTGCTTTTGTGCCACTTTCCAGCGCAAATTAATTAAGACATTTTCGATGAGATCAAGTTAAATGCGAGACGGGGCCAAATACAAATTACGAGCGCTCCGCACGTGAAAAACTGTGTCATTGTGTGACATCAAAACCGAACAAAAAGCCAACAGAAGCCGCAATAAAAAGCTGAGAAAAAATCCAGACACGTACGGGCCAGGAAACAAGACAGTTGCTGTTGCTGGACCAATCCTCTCCAGCATCTCCAGCTTCAGCTACAGCTACAGCTACAGCTACAGCTTCAGCTGCAGCAGAAGTCGGCGGCATCAATTTTTGTCCAGTAGCCGAGAAAATGTCACGTTTCCACATAAGTTACAAAGGCTTTCGGCCACGTTGAGCGTGAGAATTGGCAACTGGCAACTGGCAACAGTCGCTCTCCTTTGGCCCCTTGATTTTCCTGCTCCAGGAAAAGGTACTTTCCATGGTGAAAATTAATTGCCGGCCGTGTTGTAGTCTCGCTCTTTGTCTGGCAATTAATTGGGAAAGCAGATCCACTAAACAAAAGCGACAAAAAAATTCCAATTGAATTGCTAGCAATTAAAAATTATTCACTAAAACTAATTTGTAAAATTTGAATTGTATTTATTTTTAAATTTCTTTTAATCCCCAAACTCAACCAATATTATTTGAAATCCTATTTTTTTATAGTAATTATTTGAATTTGTAAATGTTGGTAAGAAAAGTTATGAGCCATCTGTTTAATATTCGTTCCTGTTAATATTCCTTCCCTAATTCCGTAAAACTTTCTTCCCCTATTTTTGGTAGTAAAAAATCAATTAAATTTTCGCATGGCCTTGTCGGGGACTAAACAAGATTTAATAACATTTTGCGGGCTAACTGAAATTAAGGGTCGAAATGTATATGACCCAATAATAACTGCAGATGCACTTTGTTTGGCCATGGTGGGGTGGGCGATTTCCTCCCCCAGGACTCGTTAAATCCTTTTACGAGCGGACTCTTTATGGCCCCGCCGGATGCTGCCCCAGCTTGTTGTTCTATATATCTTCAGCTGAAAATATATAGAAAATAGCTACTGGCCCTCAGCTCCGCTCCAATTGGGATGAAAAAGCAATTTGCGATGGATGCCAGGGATATATAGTAAATTAGTAGGGAGCATCATCAGATGAGGCGTCCGGCAGGTGCGGTCACTTTGCTAATTGGCAACTAATTTGGTGAAGTGAAACCCGGCACACTCGATTTCCATTCATCCACATCGCTTCGGGCATATGCAAATGGAAAAGTCATCGGTGTTGGCAAGAGCAGCTTAGTTTGTTAGCCAAATAAAGCTGCCATAATTTAATTTCAAACATTGTTTGTTTTAGAACAATGAAATGTGATTTTTGAGTCCTAAATTCGATGTTTCTTTAATTAAGAATAAGAAATATTATATGCAAAATATATTAAAATCTTATTTTTTAAATAAACTTCTAAACAAAGTTTGTTTCAAAACAAGTTAATGTGAAATTTAGAGTCTCAAATTCGAACCTTTTTTTTCTTTCTTGAAAATCACTCTTGTTACCTTAATTGAAACGATTTCTTAACGCAAAATATATGCACCTACAGATACCTTATAGATGCCCAATTCTAAGGACAGACTTTTTCAATCACTTACCCAAGCTCCGCTTGGATATGGTCGTATTTTGTAATCTTTAGTCTGGACAAAACTACACAGAAACCAAAGACTCCCCTCCCACTTCACGACGTCTCCAACTGTCAGTTGTAATCAGCCGCATTTATGTTTGGCCATAAAATATGCAAATATCCTTTAAGTACTTTTAATGTCTTGCCATTTGTTGGTCCGCAGGCTGTTGTCCATGTGCTCCTCCGACGCTCCACCTTCCAGACCCTCCTCCGCTGTTAATGGCATGTTTGGCATTGTCGCAGAGTCGTCTTGTCTATTCTATATGCATCGGTATATATATGTCTGTATGTATGTATGTATGTATCTTGGTGGCTTGCATTTTCATCTTCTTGTGCACTTTGCCGGCGAGTTCTTCCTCTTCTTCCCACTTTATGACCCTCATAAATAACACGGTGTCGCTGTATCGGTGGACTATAGTATACTATATAGTCCCGCTTCCCTCCCCCTCCCTTTCAGTTAGTGTGAGAACTTGAAGAGCTGATCTCCGGACGCAGGAATATTTCAACTTCGAACCACAAAAGGTGGTGGGTGGGGGAGGAGGTTGGGGAGGGGAAGGGAGGGGGAGGAGGAGGAATATTTGTTGCCAACATTTCATTTTCCTAATGTCCAAAGGGTAGCAAAAGGTGTTTGAGTTCTTTTAATTTTTAAGAAATATACAAGGGAATATATGAAACTAATTGTTAATTTGGAATTTTCTCATAATAATTTAATTTTTAATTTAAGTAAGACTTATTTAAAACCCCATTTTTAAATGTTCCCCTGATTTTCCCTATTTTTGCAGAACTCGAACTCCAAAAAAAAAGGCAGCTAATCGACAACTGGCAAAGCAAAGCAAAAGCTGCTAACGAACAACAAGGACGAGCAGGACGAGCAGGATCACCAGAAATAGAAGACCCAAACACACAAAAAGGACAATTCGCACACTGTGGCCAGGGAAGTAAGAGGAAAGCGAACCGAATGCAGTATCTCAACTACGCGCTGCAGACATCCACGCGACTGCTGACGTACCAGGGCCAGAATCACCAGAGCAACCAGGACCTGTATCCTGCAACGGCCGCCACGCCCACACCCAAGTCCCAAGCCCAAACCCTAAGCCAAGCCAAAGCCCAGGCACAGGCACAGGCACAGGCCGCCCACAACGAGGAGGAGATCGCCCACGCCTGCTGCAGTCGCGGTGCCCAGCTGCTGAGACTGCGCCAACGGGAGCTGGCCAAGCGGCGTGCTCTCGAAGATCATATCAACGCCAACCAGGTGGAGGAGGCGGAGCAGGAAGAGGAGAGGAGCGAGGAGGAGGAGCAGCAGCACCAGCAGCAGCAGCAGCAGAAGGAGTCCTTGGACCCAGAGTCAAGTCTGGGCGCCGTGGGCGGAGAGCATTTGCCGCAGCCAGTCCAATGAAACTTACTCTCATTTAATGTGCAATTGGCGCGCAGCAAGCTGCTCTCGTTCTTCAACCGCGACATGGCCGCCACCGATGGCCAGATCATTTTGGCCGCCTCCCGCTTCGGCGATGCCACGCCCGTCTACCTGCGCGACTTCTCCAAGCAGCCGCTGCCGGCGGTGGCCAAGATCCTCAAGGGCCAGCATCAGGCCCTCGGGGTGCCCACGCTGTCGGCGCCCTCGCTCCAGAGCACCGCTCTCTTCCTGAGCGCCGGCAAGAAGTACCAGATCCTGGCGCAGCCCATCAAGATCAAGGAGGGCCGCAAGCCCACCAATGTGGGCGCCAAGGTGCTCATACCGGAGACATACGGCGGCTATTTCGAACTCCTCAGCGAGGATGGACGCTCCACGCGATGCATCGATTCGGTGCTGGAGCTCTCCCGTCGGCGCAACGCCCGCGTCCTGGTGCGGGAGACCTTCCGATGCCAGCAGATGAACCGCACCATTCACGCTGGCGAACTGCTCACCACGATGAACGACAATGGCAAGTACCTGCAGTGCCGGAACATCAAGGACGAGATCATCAATCTGCCCCTCGATACCAAAGCCAAGTTCTCGCCGATCGCCCGCGAGGACAGCATCAGCGGTGTGCATACCGTCAAGAATCTGCTCCTCAAGCGGATGCCAGTCATCGTGAGGTGGGTATCCCAATCTCTATTCTTACAATCATAGCTGCCATTAGCCAATGTCTAACCCTAATCCCTAATCCCTTTACTCCCATCCCCTCCACAGACTCGTCCATGGCAGTGCGCCCAAGGGCCTGAAGCAGCCCTTCGTGCCGGAGCTGCGTCTGCTGGGCTGCGTGGAGATCGACCGGATCTTCGCATTGCCCCTGCAGAAGGACACGGACCTGGTGCCGGTGCCGCTGAACGCCAAGATCAAGCTGCAGCGGGCCAAGAACATGGAGCAGCTGGAGCACTTTATCGAGTACTCGCGCTTTCTGGACAAGGCCCAGCGCCTGCTGGCCGATGCCCGCGATCGCCTCCAGATCGTCGATCTCAAGCTGAGCGAGAAGGAGAAGAAGGACTCCAAGTTCAACAGTCGCAACGGGGCCGGACGATTGCCGGTGGTGATGCTGCCCTCGGCAGCGGGAGTGGCCAGCGGTCTGGCAGAGAGTGGCTATGTCCTGCGCAAGAGCGCCAGCTGTGACTCGTGGTCCAAGCAGCAGCAGCAGCTGAGCAGCAGCGAGATTGCCGAGGAGTACAACGAGATCGATCATATATATGACTATGTGAGGGGGTTGACGCCGCTCTCCAAGGGTCTGGCCCGGTTCGAGCCCATCTGTGAGTCGCCAACGATGCGTTCCCATCATACGGACAGTGGCAGTGGCAACTATTGCAGTCTGATTCGGGCCCCAGTGCATCAGCAGGCCTCCACCTCCGGCGGCAACAACAACAACAACTACAGCAGCCTGGAGTCGAACAAGCACAGCAGCAGCAATGGGGGCAATCACCAGCACCAGCAGCAGCAGCACCATCACCATCATGGTGGGCACGTGGTGAACCACTACCATCATGGCCATATTCAGGAGGACATCAAGCCCATACCGCCGCCCATCGAGACGATTCCCGGCAAGAAGCCGGCGGAGAAGCGCCAGCGTCCCACTCTACCAAAGCTTTACATCAAGAATGCCCATAGTGCTGGGAGCAGCAGCAATGGCAACTCCACGGGCACCACCCACAGCAACAGTCACAGTCAGAGCCACAGTCACAGCCACAGTCAGAGTCACAGTCACAGTCACAGCCATAGTCACAGTCACATCCATGCCCACAGTCACAGTCACAGCCAGCAGCAGCAGCAGCAGCCGCCGACGCCCAATGGGAATAGCACCGCCAGCGCGGTGGCAAGTGCGGCAGCTGCGGCAGTGGCAGCAGCTCACTCCCATTCCCATGCCCACGCCCATGGCCATGGACACAGCTCGCATGGCTCCCATACAGCACATCCGCACCCCCATCCAGCACATCCGCATCCGCATCCCCATCACGGCAAGGTGCTGACGCCGAACAACCATCTGCCGCCCAAGGAGGCGCTGGAGCCGCAGTCCCCTCTGTTCCACATCAGGTAAGATCGGGGGCTTAACAAAAATAATCTTTGAAGTATCTAAATACTAATATATATATATCTTCTTGATGAACATCGGTTTCTGAATAACTAATACCTTATTTTAAAATAATTAATATATTTGATTGCTTAGAAAAATATCTTTGAATTTATTTATATTTATATATATTTGTATTACCTATGACAGCAAATTATATAAATTTATAACAAAAGTAATCTTTAATATTATAGATTATACATAAATTAATAATTTCTGTTTTAACTAAAATTTTTAATTAAAAAAAAACAATTTTGAAATATTCGGAATACTTGTGAAAAAGATTACATTGATAAATTTGTGACAAGAAAAATGTAATAAATTATTTTCGATGATTTTGACGACAGAAAATCTTATTAAAAATTTAGGTATATGATATAGTTAGGGATTGGTAAATAAAATAATTTATTTAATTATTTAACCCAACAAAAAGTTTTAATTTTTGCATATAATTTTCAATTTTGAAATCTAATTTCCAATTTCCTTTTTACAAATTTCCACCGTGTAGATACAAGAGTCTGAGCAGCCTGCAACTAACGCCGGATAACAACAACTGCAACTCGGTGACGCCGCCGACGATCTCAGCCCACGGCAAGTCATCAGCTGGCCAGGGAGCAGTAACCGGAGGAGGAGGAGGATCAGCAGCTCCACCGGGAACTCCCGGCACACCACCCGATGTGGTGCTCAAGTGCGGAAGTATCCTCAATGTGCACGGCTATCTCTCCCCACCCCATCCCCTGCCCATACCCCTGCCCCTGTCCCACAGCCGGAGCTCGAGCAGCAACAATCACCACAATCCAAGGGAGGGAACCCTCGATTCCTCGCGGAGTGGAGGACGGACATCCGGAGATTCGAACAAACTGCCGGAGAAGAAGACCCGAAGGCTGTCGCGACCCCGGAGCTTGTCCAATTTGGTGTGGGATCTGCGGCCATCGAAGGAGAAGTCGAAGAAGAAGCTCTACATTCATCATTTCGATCAGAGGCAGCAGGCGACGCTGTATCTGTAGGACTTCAAAGCTGTATCTCTAGGATGACGATGACGGTGACGCTGATGAAGGAGAGGAAGTAGCAGCACGAGGATGATGATTATGTTAATGATGATGACGATTCGTTGCCAACTCGTTTCTAGCTGCCATCGACCCCCACAATACAGAAACAGAAACTGCAACTTTGTAACCTACAGCCACAACAACAACAACAACACAAACAAACAACAACAAATAAAAGAAGAGCAACACAAATAATAATATCAACTGAAGCAACAACAACAACAATTGGCACGCTGTGTGTGTTCCTGCAGGTGAGTTGTATCTACAAAATACAAAAAAAAAAAAACAAATCGGAAACCATGCAAATCGTGCTGCGTTTTGATTATTTTTTCGCTTATTAAATTCGTGCAACAAAAAAAAAAATTAACTAATGGTTCTACCCTTTTTTTCCAACTCTTTGTTCCAGCTTTCACCATTTAGCTTGCAGCAGCAATTTTAATTAACATTGAATTGTGCCTTTCCCTGCTATGCCCAGAATTATGCTTTACCAACTAAACAAAATTAGATACTTATTCCTACGAAATATTTGATGAGAATATTTTTAATGGATGGATCCGAAGGAGCCCCAAATAACGAAATGCTGTCAGCACACACAGCTAAATCAGAGAAATTAAAAACAAAAACAACTCCCCCACACACACACACACACATCAAGTCTATAAAATTGTGATTTTAATTTTATGTTTAATTTAATAATTATCGCGAATCATTTTCAATTTAGATGAAAAGCCATTCATGCTATTCAGTCAAATGCGAAAGGAAAAAACTTCACAAAAAACAACGTTAACGTTAAATTCAAGCAACAAGAGTTAGTTGTCTATTAAAGAGATATGATACTTATATATATATACAAACAACAAACAAACAAACATACATATATGTAAACAGGTTAGCAAAAAGAGAAACTGTAACTTATTGTAAGCAATATTATCAATCAACCATATATCAATCATTTAGAGAATGTTATGCCACAAAAACACACATTATGCAGCACCAGCAAACTAAATCTAGCTAAAATGAATTTATTAATTAATGCAATCGATTTCCTCCTCATAATTTAAATGTTGTGCAAAACTGTTGATTGAATGCAATTTAAACATAATCGAACAATTAGTAATTAGTTTGCTCACAGCAATATATTCCCTGCCACCCCCCCTCCCAAAACCCCACAAAAAACAAATGCAAAACCCCCCTTCGACTCCCATGTATCCCAACAATTTGCTCGCAACTGCATTGTCTTAGTCGTTTAGTCTGTACATTTTAGTTGTATTTTCCAGCTTATATGGTCTACACAAAATAGGGTTTACATCAACTATAATATATAACTTGTATTTGTGTCTAAATAAATGTCTCAGAAAAATAAATGTATATGCTAAACAAACTCAAATCGCGTTGAAAGTTCTCTTATATGTTATGTGGGCGGGCAAAACACTATCCAATGAAAGCTTAACGGCCTGGAAATCCACTCGATAATTACCCGATCTGACCATAAACGATCGAAAATCGAATCGCAAAAACAGGTGGAACAGAAACCATTATGGAAACGCTGGAGAATGGGGGGAACTGATTAATTTCACTGGGAGAAAATCATTTCAGCTTCTGCGATGCAAACCATATGGGGCAAGAAAATTAATAACCAATAAAATGGTAATTTAGAAAAAGAACTCCGCTAACAAAGGTAAGGAAACTTATTAGATACAATTTAAAAAATATTATAGATTCTTCTCAAATATTTAGTTAAGAATAATTTATTAAGGAATGAGATATATAAGTGTACATCCAAATTTCAAAGACTGATCTGAATACCAACATTAAGTAATAAATCTGAAAGCTATCTTTTTCTGTAATAAATGAAATTTTTTGATAGCCATTCGCACACGCTTCGTGGTATCCAAGAAATTATTAGAAATTATAGATTCCCGACACGTAGCCCCCAATAATAATGCGATGTGATCTCACATGTCTAAATATGTAGCGCTATACTAGGCCGTAAATGGCGCCTTCGAAACAACAACAAACCAGCCCAGGCCAAAATCAATGAAAATTGCGCAGTTTTCTAAATCATAAGGAAAACGCTGAGCGGGCCAAAACAAAACAAAGCGAAACAAAAAACAGTTTAAATAAATGAACGCGTGCCAAATGCTTCCTGGCCGCGGACAATGAGCCGAAACACCTGCCCCATCATAGACACCTGCCCGCATTTGGGCAAAAGAATCGAATTAAATCTCAATTACAGGGGTGGGCTAGGAGGAAGGGGGATTGGGGCAGGAAATGCGGAACAGGCTCTCTATGAAGGCAAAATTGCGTTAATGCTGGTAATTAGTTGCAATATCGAAAGCCTGCCACGCCAGTTCGCAGCTTGGATCTTTCGTAATGCCACAAAAAAAAAGCGCTATGCAAATACATTGTTGCCAAAGGAACACTTAGAAAAATGTAATGGTAATTATTGACAAGCTTGGACGATTTTTCAAACAATTTTATATATTTAAAACGTTTTAAAAATTTAGAAATTTTTAGAAATTTCCCAAGTTTCTTAGTGATGAAACCATATAAAATATTTCATTAGACTGCATTTTAATAAAACTAAATAAACTATGAACTTGATTACCTATTATTCAAACTAAATTTCACGTTAAATAATAATTTATAGAGGCTTTTATTTTAGAGTCTAATAAAATGCTTTATTACAGCTGAATTAAAAAATCAGCTGTGATTTAAGCTTTGAAAATTTCCAACGTACAAACGGTTCGAAAATTGTTTAATGACTTCGCTTAATGAGTTTCCCTCTCTGTACAAAATACGGATCTGCAGCTGGGGCAGGAACTGGAGCTCCGGAGCTTCGTGGTTGTTGTTGGAGCTGGGGGCAACGAATTGAATAACATGAAAAATGCGCTTGCATTGCGATATCATCACGTTTATGACGTTGGCACAATTAATCAGCCGCATGCAAGCGCTAAAAGCCAGAGGAGATACCGGGGATCCTTCGCAAATACGAGGGGACGAGCGGGACTGGCCAGAGAGCCTGGAGATCGGGATGGTGGACCATAAACGTTTCTCTGCTCATCAAATGTGCAATTTATAACCACAACAGACGCCCACGCCGCCGTTCTTTGGAGCTACGAATGGGGCACAAGTTCAGTTTTGGGTTTAACCCGCTGTGTATCTTCTGATTTGGTTTTGGAAATTGGAGATGGAACACATTTTAAATCTTAAGATACTTTATTTTATTGGTACCTAGCATTTAATGCAATATTTTATTTAAATTCAAGAGTTTTTGGTTACCTAAAACATTTGTAAAACATTTTTTATCTATTTAAAACCAAACAAATTACTTTTTAAGGTCTTAATAACAGCTGATAAAAAGCATTTATAATTTAGAAAAATTCGGATTTACTATAAACTATGTTTTCCCATCTAGAATAAAGCTAAAGAAAATCATGTATCTCTAAATTTTTTCATATTTTCACCTTCGGATGCAGAAGGTTAAGGTGAAGGTGCGGGTTGCGAACCAAGAACCGAGATTGGGTCTCTACGACTGGGGTGCCTGCATGTTGGCCGGCCATTTGCTACAGTTATGGCACCAGGAAGACTGGATAGCCAGCTGCTCTACGAACGACCCCTTTCCACCCGCCACCCATGGGACGCTTCCCTCCTTCGTGGAACCCGCGATTTGTATCTGGATGTCTGTTTAAACTGTGTGTAAATCGCCCTAAACTACGCATCAGTTTCGGTTTCAATCTCAGGCTGTTCCGCCGGCTTACCCCATCCTCGACACTCGTACAGTGAGAGAAAATATCAGTATTTACAAATCTATATATGCTAATTGCTGAGAGGTATATTTTGTACTACATATAATAATATAAAAATATTTAATCTAAATTAATATTATACCTTTAAAACCAACAAAGTTGTTTGTATCTTTTTTATGCGATATTTCCAAAGGCTGCGAAAGGATATGAAAATACATAAAATAACAATGTAAAAACTTTAACCAATATCTGTAGAATAAGGAAATACCTGTGTTTGACAGTGCTTGGGAGTATTTACTTGAGGAAGTGACTGCGTTTAGCGTGGCAGTTTTATCGCGATGGAAGCGATACGTGGCGATGCGATGTAGCGGTAACAAATTGCCTTTGCTTTGGAAATTCTGGCCCAGTTTGGAAAACGCTTCCGCGACACAAGTACACAATTAAAAGTTCTCGCAGCTCAATTACCCGGCTATCGATCAGAGCAGGAGAACCCAGCGAAAAGGGGGGAGAGGCCAAGGAGGAGGAGCTGCAAAAATGCAAACTTCCCTGGCAGATGCACAGATACAAATACTTGGGTCTTTGATCCATGTGATCTGCAATTACGCTCCGCTCGTCGGCTTGTTTATTTTGTTTTTATTCCATTTTTTTTTTTTTGCTTTTCTCCCGCCTTCTGCTCGTCTGCGGCAATTGCGCAACTGGTGCTGGTGCTGGTGCTGCAACTGCAACTGCAACTGCATCTGCAACTGCTGCAACTGGCTCGATAATCATTCAAATTTACAAGAAAACAATCAAAAAACAAATTCCTAGAACACAAATCGACGAAACTCATTTCATTTCAATTAAAGTTGCACGCCGCGCGCCACAGAACAGAACAGAACGGAGCCAACTGGAAGTGGAAGTGGAAGGAGATGGAGATGGAATGGGAGTCGGAGTAGAAGAAGCAGAAGGAGCTGGAACAGCTTGAGAAAAGTCCATAAAGGAAACGAAGAATAAAGGTAGAAGTCTGCGAATGATGATCAATTTAAAATACCCTACATATGTGGATTGAAGAAAGTTAAATATTTATTTTTAACATTTTTTTATATTTGGAAAAGTTCTATAAACACATATAATCATTAAAATTCTAACTACAAAGTTTCTTTAATTTAGTAATTTTCAAAATTTCCCCAAAAACGTCTATGCCCCGAACCCATTTTACAGGGTATTGGAGCATGAGAGCGTGCAAGAATCAGGCGGGAGGAGTTGTAGAATCAGCAGCAGCGGCGTAGTAAAAAAATAGTAAAAAATCCCAAAGAAAACAAATTTAAATAAGACAAACGTCAACCAATTACCGTCAATCGCATTTCCCGCAATAGCAAATGCAGCAACAACAACAACAACGAAGAAGAAGGAGCTGCAAAATTGCCAAACGGCCAATTGGGGGCGGAGGTAGAGAGAGGGAGAGCGAGGGCGGGAGTGGGAGAGAGGAAGCAGAGGAACAAGGCGCGCGCATGTGCAGTTACAATTGCGAACAGCGACGACGACTGCGTCACACGGTGAGGTCAAGAAACTCTGCTCTCTCTCTCTCTCTCTCTCTCTCTATTTCCAAGCATTTGAATAAGTCTAGTGAGAGGTGAGGTGAGGAGAGTGGGCGAAAGAGAGAGTGAGGAATGCTGGAGGAGGGGGAGAAGGAGGCAAAATCAAATCAAATCCAAATCCCAATCAAACAAAACAAACAGAAAAAGGGAAGAGAGGATCTGTGGAAGAACGACAAGCCATCGAACAAATTTCCATGCTCCGCTGCAAAATTCCAAGTTGGAATGGATTGGAACGACGACGACGACGACAACATTGACGGACTGAAAGAAGTCGAAGAC
The DNA here is from genome assembly GCA_021224005.1 of Drosophila setifemur. Classification (NCBI taxonomy): domain Eukaryota; kingdom Metazoa; phylum Arthropoda; class Insecta; order Diptera; family Drosophilidae; genus Drosophila; species Drosophila setifemur. The sequence continues at coordinate 5,502,270 of JAJJHY010005742.1, forward strand.
AAGGAAAGGATGCCAGGCTGCATTTCCATTCCCCCCGCCCCTTCCCTCTCTCCTATTTCACTCTACTTTTCCATAGCGTTGGGTGAGCGCAATTATACGTCGCGAGGTGCTTACAGTGATAACTCCCTAAAAGAGATTGATAAGTTCAGGTAGGAGTAGTAATTATATTAATCCAAGTATCACTTTTTTATTAATGCTAAATTTTATTAAAAATTTAAGTTTTTATTTTGTAGTCTGCATCTCGGAATAGTTACTTTTAATTTTATAGCATTAATCAATATATTTTACTCCAGATTTATCTTTCGAATACTTTCTTAAATAAGTTATAATCAAAGATACATTGTAGGATAAGTAATTTGAATGCTCTTTTTCTTCTTTATGGAAAATGTCTGGTTTCTCAAGGAACCTTCGGGCACTGAAATAGATATCTAAGATTTTTGTGGACCCCGAACTGGATGTGTGGCATCGATGGAGCGGGAGCAGGAGCAGGAGCTGGGGGGAATGCCATCCAACTTTCCTCGCACTTAAATTGCCCATGACGAGCCGCACGTACTGACAGCTTTCAGCTGACTCCGACTGACATTGCACCGATCCCGATCCCGCCACCGATCCCGCTCCCTCTCCCTTCTGGTTGTGTTCAAATCCCGAGATCAACTCGACTGTGGCAGTGCATCCATCATCGATGATTCTCATGCGAAAAGGTCAGCGTGGAAACAACTTTGGACTCGGATTCAGTTTCAATCGCTGGTCTTAGAATTTCAATCATCGGGATCGGGACCCGATGAAATGTGGCAGCAGCAGCAGCAGCAGCAGCGGCAGCTTTTGCTGTTGCTCCTGTGCGTCTGTGCAACATGGCAACTTTGTCGCTCCACTCGACTCCTCTCGATGTGCCCACTTTGTTCTCAGGTCGCTGAAATTGCAGCCGATCACGTTCATTGCATGCATACAAAGCAGCAACATCAACAGCAACATCAACAGCAGCAACAACTGCAACTCCAGCGGCAGTAAGTGCAACAGCAACATCCCAGCTGCAACAGCAATTGGCCAGCTCTGTCGATTTCCCATTCGATCCATTTGAAATTGTTTGATGGCAGTTTGATATGGAGGCCATGTCCAATGCTGCTCCTTCGGCTGCCTCGTTACCTTCGAAGTACTTCAATCATATATCCAGCAATTGCGGCACCCTAACGAGGTCGGCGCAGGAATCCTTTATTGGCCCTTTTTGGTTGCTCCGATTTGTATTGCTCCAAATGTGGTGCCCAGGTCACCACCTAGATTGTTGGCCTGCTTTTGGCCTCTGTTTTGGGCAATTCTACAAAGTTCGTTTCTATTGGTTTTAAGCCATATTATAAAACATATTAAAAATCTAAAGCCCATGTTAAAAGCTGAAAGTGCAACATATATGTGTAGTTACTGTATCTATATTTGCCTAGCCTTGGCTGTAGAGTTAAAATTGCTCTTAACACTATGAATCAGCATATGATGGCTTCCGCAGAAACGGAAACATAAACATGCATTTCATTTTGGGGCATGTGCGAAATGAGAGCTAAATGCAGCAGCACCAGCAGCAGCACCAACAGCACGGCAGCAACATCAACGACTACTGGCAAGGTTGCATTCACGTAGCCAGCATAAAATCAATAACCCAACACACTGCCACATTCTGCAGCACAGAAAATGCACAAGGAAAATTATTGTGATCATAATTTAAAATTTTTTTAAATGTTTCCTTAATAAATAAGTTAATTTCCATTATATAATATTCAATTTAAAATAATTTCTAAATCTTCTTGCTTTTAAGTACAAAGACCCTTTCTCCAAATAAAGTTTTAAATATAATAAACCAAAGATCTCCAAATAATTTCACCTAACTAACATTGCTTTTCTCCCAGTGCAGAGGCAAACGCAACGCTCCACTGTCAACAGTCAAGTGGCAGTGCATTAAAATTGTAAACTTGAACAGCAAACAAAAGCCACAAAACAGACGACGTCGATCCGCGGCTAGATGGGAGGATTGCAGGAGGGTCAGGAGCAGGGAGCAGTAGCGGCAGCTAGAGCTGAATCTGCTGGCGGAGCTGGCGGAGCTGTCGGTGCTATGAGGTGCAAGTCAATGCGGGAATTGTGCGCTTTTGGACGCCGGGCCAGGGTATCCGGCTTATAAACTCCTCGGAGCTGCCTTTTGGCCTGACTCTGGCAATTTCAAATTGTGCGTCACGTACACGCATAATGGGCAAAAGTAATGAAAACATATGAACAGACACGCAGGATGGCTATGTCGGAGTGGGTTGGAGTGGCTCCATGTGCAATGGAGCAGGAGGAGGAGGAGGGGGCATCCCACAGTAGGCACTGGCAATCGCAAATGCACAAAATAATAATTTCGCAATACGCGCAGTTCAATTACAAGCGGCAACTGCAACTGGCCATCATTCTGGGCATTTATTATACAATGCATTGCCGTAATATAATTGATATGCTCTAAGTAATTGGCGCTGACCACGCGAGCAACATTGTCCGTGTTGCTGTTGCTGCTGTTGCTGCTGTTGTTGCTGCTGCTGCCGCAAGTGAGAGATCAAGCAATCGATTTGTATATCGATGGATCGATCCATGGCGACATGGCGGACCACCCCGCCACGAGTGGCGCCTAATTGCAGGCCCAGCAGCAACAGCAACAGCAGCAGCGGCAAGCGGCATCATCGGGAGCAACAGCAACATCGGCAATAACAACATGGCAACAGCAGCAACTACATCATTTTTAATGCCCTAACTCGCTGTTCGGTTGTTAAATTTTGTTTATAAATCAGAGTTACCACTTTTTGTTGTCGCTGAAAGCTGTGCACAGTGAAAAAATATTAATATTTAATGGATTTCTTAAAATTAAACATATTTTAAAGTATATTCGGACATGATTGAAAAATATAAACCATTTTAAATTGACTGGAAAATTCATATATTTGTTGAACAACATTTTCAATTTTTTTAATGATTAATTTCTATTTAACTTTGGCAATTGTAAAATATTTATTTAATTGTTTAATATAACTAAAATCTGCACACTTTTTTTTTGGTATGCATTTGATGTCGCCAACGAAAACCATTTATGGGCAATTAGGCATCTGTTTGAGTGCTGTTGCTGGTAATATTGGTGTTGGTGTTGCTGGTGTTCCTGCAGCAACTATTGGTCCTGGCAGCGCCATTAATGCAATGTGCAACAAATCATGGCTGCAATTAGTGCGTGTTTACGACTTTCAGCTCAGAGGGCGCCATTTCAGCGCTCAATATTTTTTGCCGCTTAGTTTGGCCACTTAATATCCCTTGCCCCACCCCGTCCCCCGTTCCTCGCCCCACCGTCACTATTTGACCGCCGACAATTTGCATGCGACAGCAGCAACTAGCAACCATCAACCGGCAACCGGCAACCGGCAACCTGCAACATCCAGCATCCAGCAGATACATCGATGATGGCCAGTCCATCGAGTGGCGTCAATAATGGCCTGTCGTTGGCCATAAACGCCCGCTGGCCATATTGTTTTGGCCCGATAGTTCAGTTCGGTTCGGTTTTGGTTCGCTTGAGTTGAGTTGAGTTGAGTTCTACTTGTACTGCCGCAGCACTAATTGCCGCATATCGATGTGTGTGCGCGTAATGGCATGGATCATGCTAATATAATTACACGCTGGACAGTAGGAGCCACATAGCCGGGACCCATCAAATTTGATGCGAGTATGAGGAAGAGTTCCAGCCGCTGCCCCATAATAATTGTTCGGAATAAAGCTTTTAAGAAAAGGATCTTTAGATTTACGATTGCTGACGGCACACAGGAAAAAAAAACATATCAAAAAGAAATCAACATAATTCCAGAAAAATAATTATTACTACATAAATACATGGATGCTTTTTTTATTAAATTGTATGTGATTTTATATTTCAATTTCCCAATTTAAAAATAATTGTAACAGACAGAAAATGTCTTACAAAATAAATGAAAATGTTGCCTTTAAGTTGAAATTTTACATATCATAAATATGATTTTTAAAACATAATCTAAATTGTATGATTTAGAGGATATTTAGATTAGGAAAAGAAAACACTTTTATTTTGAGTGCGCCGGACGGCACAACTTTCCTCCTTCACCAGGGCCTATAAATAATTTCTATATCAAAAGCCGGCTTTGATGATGGCCTGATTTGGCTGCGGGGCATTATCTGAGCCCGGCTTCAGACCAGTGATATATCTATATATATATTGCTGCTGACGCTTTAAGGCTGCCAGCATCGAGCAATGCAATTTTCGGCAGCAGCAAAAAAAAAAAAAACGTAGGAAAACTCCGGACAAAAGGGGGAAATATTCGTCTATGGCGATTGCAGCGCTGCTTAAAATTCCAAAGCAAATTGCGGGCAAGCGAGCGAGCAGCCACAATGTGGTTGCATGTTGCATGCTGCATGTTGCTGTACCCACAGCAATAGCAACAGCAACATCAACACAATTCAGCGTCATCACAAACATCAATTGACCCTTCGGTGCTTCAGGATCAAGCGTAATAATCGCCGGCATAAAAACGCTTTGCACTTTTGCGCCCACAAAGGAAAAACCAAAAAAAAAAAAAAGAAAAGAGAGATTTCCCAAAGGTTGCCAGTTGCCAGTTCCCAGCACATGTGCCTTGACCATGAATTGGGGCCTAAAGCAGAGTTAAGGCTTTAATATGATGGTTGTTTCATATTCTATCATTTCTATTACAGTCAGTTAGGGAGTTGTTATTTGTTGAATACTAAATGAATTTATTTATTAGGGATTACATTTAAAAAGATTATTTCTGGATCTATTTCCCTTTTGCTTACTTTAAATTCTTCTCAAAAAATATATATATACGAATCTGAAGCAGCTTGGTAGAATTTATTTATGGTTTGTTGTGCTGCCTGTCTTTATTTGGCATTCCCCCAAACGTGATGTGTCCGATTTATCAATATATATATTTGTGTTAAACCTAAAACCAAATAAAAGAGCATATGAAAAATGTAATAATTCAATGTTAAATATATATTTCGTTTGCTTTATGTTTTACTTAACAAGTTAATTCCCTTTATAGAACAAATAATTTGTATGGATATTAAATTCTCATTCCCAAGCTGCGCCTTGATCGAAACTTATCTCCACCTTCGAACCCATGCAGCTCCAGTTCTTTGCTGTTTTTATTTTTGAATCTTTTTTTGCTGAATTTTTATGGCACCCGCCCATGGGGTCAATTCTGCACGCTGTCTGTCATGTGTGTGTGTGTGTGTGTGCCCTGTCCAAGCCCCAACCCAAACCCAAATCGAAACCTAGACCCGAGCCCATTTCCCAAACCCATACCCATACCCAAATCCAAACCCATACCCAAAACCATACATATAACCATCGCGAAACGAGTGCAACACGAACTGTTTAATGGACTGGGCATGCACAGGGTAGGCTCTGCTCCTCAGAGCGGGCTCCTCCGGTCCCAGATGGAGCCCGTCTCATGGTTTCACGGCCATGTGAGAAGAAGACATCTGGGTCCCAGACACTCCACACTCGTTTCCGAAGATGTGAGTGTAGGTTAATCAGCTTTGCCAGCGGGCTTTTCATCAAAGAGCGAGCGGCACCCACACAGGAAAAAATGGGGAGGGGGAAGGGAACACTCTAAGAAATTAATTGTCAATTAAATTTTGGAAATTGTATTTAAAAAGAAAATATTTAAAATTAGATTACCAGATTTATTGCATGTTCCCCAATTCAAAGACACTTATTGAATAATTTTTAATAATTTTCTAATCACAAATATTTTGTAATAACTTTTTATTTTATTTCCTTTTCAAATTTCTGAACTTAATTCCAATTATTTGAATCCTTAATCTTAATTTTAGTCCCACTCCTGTAGTATTTGCAAGTGCATCAAAAGCAGAACCGATTAAGTATACGACGTGTTGCGCAGTTATCATCGGGATGGCAACGATTCCTAACGGAACGCCATGCGTCGTCGTCGTCGATGCTTCATAGTGGAGGTCTGGGCTCTTCGGTAATTTATGATTCGCAGCGCACGGCCTGCGAATGATCTATTGCCCATTGCAGTTATCCCAGCGGAGCGCGAAGGAGGCGGAGGAGGAGGAGGAGGTGGAGGCAGAGGTGGACTTGGATCGGCACTTGTTGCATCAGCTCTGTAACAGCCACAAGTGATTTCTTTCGCATCGGAGCCTCGGGCCCTCCTGCATGACAGTTACAAAGTGCGCCCACTAGTTGGCGGTCAGGTTAAATGACCCAAACCCAAACCCAAACCCGAACCGAAAGCCAAGAACTAAGAACTCTGAGCTCAGAACGGAGCTCCAGCACGGACACAATGCATATGCGTTGTCGACGCCATCTCGCAGACATTTGATTAATGGACTTTTCGTGTTGGCATCGATTCTGAAGCGCGCGGCCGCAGCGGCGTCATAAATATAAACCTAAAAAAAAAAAATGCAACTGGCAACGAGCGACAAGGAAAAGGTGGAGCAGGCCGCCTATTTATCATTGGTAAACTTTATTCTTTACATTTACATACAACGCGTTAAAATTACTTGTCCAATCGTTTTAATGTAGGTATTACACTTTTTTATTCTTAAACGTACTGCGGATATCTCGAAATAATTGAAGTTTTTTCGTTAAAGTGAAAATGATTGATTACAAAATAGAAATCTATGCAAACTTTAAACTAAACTGGCTACTATAAGTTACGATTCCATTTCCGGCCGAGACCGGCAAACAGGAGGGTGTGTGTGTGTGTGTGTGTGTATCCTGAAGTAGAGCCGCTCCCTCGCACACCTATACAATTCGAGTTCATCCGGCTTATGCTACTCCTTGTTTCCATTTACTCTCCACATCTTTTGCTACGGCTACGGATACGGATACGGCGACGGCGACGGCTACTTCTTCGCCGGCTGCTGAGACTGGGCGGCCTGCTGCTGCCGTGGGCACTATAAGGACGGCGGATTGTACTGGAAGCCCGGGTTGTTGAACTTGAAGCGCGCGATCTCGAACTGCAGGGTCTCGTAGTTGATGTCGGCCAGCCGCTTCAGCTGGTGGGCGATCTGCTGGGCATCGCTGCTGCTCAACGCGGCGCTCAGCGAGCTCGGCTCCCGCTCCCGCTCCAGCTTCGTACTATGCAGCGGCGGCACCGCCTGCATGTTCGAGATACACCGCGGCGCGTTCTTAACTGGAGGGAGCGAGATTAAGAAATACAATTAATAACATTAAAGATTGAGATTAATTCATATTGTAAAGTATTTTTTTAGGAGTCAGTGATGTGAGTAATAAAATTAAATTCATTTTAATCACTTAATTGTTTTAAGTTCGAACAATCTTAAATTACATTATAAATTCTAAATTTTTGGTAACATTATTATTATTAATTTAATAAGATGTAACTCAAATAGTTTCAGGTTAGAATGTTCATTTAATTTTTAACTACCTTGACAAATCAAATCATATTTTCTCTTTAAATATGTAATTTTGTTTATATATTTTATCCCAGAACCGAAATTAATATATAAATATAAACATAAATAAATTGCAGCAACTATTTAGATACCAATTTAAATGTAAGTATATTTCAAAATAAAAAGAGAAATAGAAAAATGTTGTTTTTTTTTTGATTTTAGGAAACTGGAAAAATATTTGATTTATCGATTTATAATACTAAGGTATTAACTAAAAACAACAACTAACAAAAACTGTACATTTTAATCAGAATTAATTAACGAATTGCAACTGAAAAGCACAAATTTTTTGGTACAGTTTTGTAAACAAAACTTTCCTAGAAAAATAAAAAAAATAATTACCTTCGTATATGATCTGATCCCGGGCCTGGGTCCGCATCCGCTTCCCGGGCAGCTCGCCATTGATCAGCTTGGTGCCGGTGGAGGCGGTGCCCGGATTGATAACGGCAGCAGTTGGCCGGCGGGAGGTCACAAACTCGACGGGATGCGGCAGCACCGTCTGCTGCTCCTCCTCCACCTGCTCGAAGGAGGTGTTGTCCACCACAATGGTGCGGTAGGTGCCGCCGCCGGTGTTTACCGCCGTGGTGGACGCTGCCGTGCCCTCAATGCCCCCGCCATGCTCCGCCAGATTCTCGTCCAGCATGTCCTCCTGGTCGACATGCTCCTCGACCATCTCCTCGTCGTCCACGTCATCGTTGATGGCCTCCTCAACGGCGGCCTGCAGTTCCTTTTGAAAGGCGGCCGATGTGCGCTGGCCCATTTCCTCCAGGTCGTCGTCATGCTCGTCCTTCTCTGACTTAAGGTTCATCAGAGCTTCGCCGGTGGTGGTGGGCATTTTGCCGAAGAGATCCAAAGCGCGGGTCTCCAGCGACGTCATCGAGATGTCCTTCTCCGTGGAGAGCAGGCTGCGTCTGTACTTGCAGCGCGTGGTGTTCTTCCAGTCGTTCAGGCGCTAGTTAAGGGGTTTTCAGTGGGT
>JAJJHY010005742.1:5517413-5534587 GCA_021224005.1 Drosophila setifemur
TATGTAAATGTATTTATTTTTAGATTCATCCACAAAATACATAAACTAACTGAGCGTAATTAAATGTATCCTTGCAGTTCGTAGCTTATAAACCGTAGATATAGCACACACCGATCGTTTTGTGGCGAGAGTGTTAATGTTTTTTGCATGAGTGGGCGTGGCCAGTTAAGAATTTTAGTGTACTCAATATACAAAGAACAAACTGCATTCATAATACGAATCACATACATAATAAATGTATCGATTAAATGTAATGAAATCGTTGTTTAACTTAAGGAACTAATGAGTGATTTTGGGAAAAGCATTAAAAACATTTTTATTTCAAGAGATGGTCACATTAAATACGGTTTTTTTTTGTCGGTTTTTAACACTGATTTTTAGCTAAGGGCAAAACTGTACCGTTTAGAAATCCGTAAAAGTTTAATGTGGAATTTATTTTGATATATTCTTTTAATTTCAGGTTTTTTCATCATATTAAATATTAGCTTTTACCCTGAAAAATATAAATAATTATATTTTAATAAGTAAAGAACTTCCTTTACTATATTTTACAAGTAATTTTTAGTAGTATTAAGCTTTGGGTTATTCCGATTCAGTGGTGTAAAATGACTCAAATCTTTTTTTAAAATATAGTTACTATTTTAAATGCGGGTTTTAGAGATTCCAGTTCAGTTTCAACTGCACCTATATTTTGGTTTATAATATTCAATATTATAATTAAATAATGCCAACGTGCAGAGAGCCCAAGGGTCAGATTTCGTCGTTCCTGCGCAGTTTTAATCGACTCGCAACACTTAAAGCTCTCTGGCTTGGATTTCGACGGTTGTTTATAGTATATTGTTTATGTGATATATGCAAGCCGGGCTCGATCCTCGTTAAGAAAATATTTACTTTCAGCCATGGTGTGGGAGCAGGCAAGTGAAACGGCGGAATCGAAACGTTTGACTGGAGAAACGAAGGCGAAGAATCTGGCCACTTCTCAGTGTGCTTTGAATCTTGTCAGCAGATTGCCGCCGAATTTTCGAGAACTCTTCCGATACTGCCAGGAGAGAATGATGCCCCGTCACATGATCCACTGGCGGATCCACGTCTACGCCAATTCGCTGTATTCCCTGCCGGACTTGAAGATGCGGGGATTTCGCGACTGGACGCCCCAGTCGGTGAGGTGAGTTTTTCATGGGAAAACTCGTTTGGTTTTTAAGTTATGTATGTGGCCTTCTCTCTGATCTCTTTCGACAGCCGCAATCCGTTTGAGATCCACAGGGTCATGAACTGGGTGAATCGGGATGTGTCCGTCTTGATGAGAACTTGCAAGGCGACCGTTCTCAACGTTTTCGAGACCATTCTGGGTATGCTGCCACGTGTGAGCATCAATAGCCTGGAGTTCCGTACGGAGTTGACCTTTTACCTCGGTCCCAAGACCGATCACTTCATCCACGAGCTGATCAACTTCGCCCGCTCCCCGTACGATGATCTGATTGCCTACGACTGCAATGTCCAGTATCGCTACAGCGAGTCCGACCCGGACGTACCGAGCACCTCGCAGGCGGCCAGGAATCGTCAACTTTTGGGGGCGGAACTGCAGAACTTCGTGGAGTTCTCGCGCCGCATCAATCCGGATGAGTCCGGGGGATTTGAGGTGGATTTGCGGCTGGAGGACGAGGATTCCGGGGAGCTGGATGATCTGGTTATGGAGCGCTACCATCGCCCGGTGGCGACGGTGATGCGTCGCGCCATGGAGCGGGATATGTTGGCGCAGCCTCCTGGACACCAGCAGCAGCAGCAGCCGGAGCAGCCGCAAACTAATCCTCCACCGGCACATCAAACTCAGCCGGCAGGCAGTTCATCCGGCATGGTGTCCCTGGATGACTTGGAACTGGAGGTGGCCATCGAGCGTAGCATATTGGATGCAGGCGGAGCAGGAGAAGGAGGACAGGTCGTCCAGCTGCCAGGAGGCCGTACAGTTTTCATAGCCAATGCCCCAAGGGCGCGCAACCTCAGCGCCTCAACAACGATGGCAGCAGGAACGGCGGCAACTGAAGGATCAGCTAGAACCGGACTAGAGGTAGCAGGTGCAGGAGCTGGTAGGGGTTTCGGAACCGTATCCAGAGCTGGAGCTGGTAGGGGATCCGTAATCGTAGCCGGAGCTGGAGCTGGTAGGGGATCCGGAACCGTAGCCGGAGCTGGAGCTGGTAGGGGATCCGGAACCGTAGGCGGAGCTGGAGCTGGGAGAGGAGCATCCATGGTGGTCCAAAGTATACTTTCTGCCGCCACCGCTGACCCTCACCATCGTCGACGCCGTCAGTTTGCGTCGCGGGGACGGGCTTTTCCCACTCCCCGCTAGCTTCCATGGGTATAATTCGCTTTGAATTATCCCCAAAACACTTTTCAGCATTCAGCATTCATAGGGGAAGGGGGGCGCCAAAAGGGTTCCCAAAGAGAGCCATCAAAAATTGATAAACGGCAAGTTTCGATATTGGGGTAACTGGAAAAAGGGATTGCCCATCAATAGGGAAAATGCCGTGGAAAATTGCGTGCCAAATATGCCTTTAGCGCATATTTTCCTTTGTCTTAATTTCCAGTTACCCGAAAAGGTAGCAGCCAACAGCCAACAACCTGCAGCCCACTCCCACCACCCCTTCCAACGGATTCCGGCCATCAATGTCCTCCGCATCCCTTGTCACATGGCGACGGCCTCCGATGGTTGGCAGCGCATGAAAAATTGAATTACACGCACTTTTGCGCATAAACGAGAGCAAAAATAAAAATTACAAAAAAAAAAAATATGCAACAACAAAATACAAGAAAAAATAAAAGAATACAACGAAACAAAAAAAAAAAAATGTGTACTCCTGGAAAATGTTGAGTGAAAAATGCGGCCGATTTAGGGTTTTCGCTGTTGGGGTTGGGGTTGGGGGAAATTAAGGTGGGACGAAAGGCAACAGCCCAGCTGCTTGTGGTACCAAATTTACGGCCAGCAAATTGAGTTAAATATTCCTTCTTTTTTCCGGAGCCGCCCGCTTACATGCCGGATCCTTTTTTTTTTTCTTTGGTTGAGCCTTGGCACAAAAAAAAAGGTATAATTTAATTGTCCTGCCGTACACGGTAATTCAATGCATATTTGATTTTATGATTCGTCGGCAGAAAGATGGCATTAATGCATATCGAATGAGGGCCCACATGGAAATCGAATCGGGGAGAGGACCCATCCGGCGACCGTCTTAGCTGGAAGCTGCAGCGTCATTGCTGGGCTTTCGACTAAGCCCGGCTTTATTTGGTGCAAAAGTTATCCCTTGGTCTAAATGTCATTAAGGTTTCGGCGGCGGCGGCGGCTGCATTCGGCGCTCGGCTGACAAACTAATTTGCGTAATGTTGACGGAAAACTTCTTATTTGACTTGCCGACTTGGGCACCAGTCAAGTCAAGCCAAGCCCAGCCAATCCAGGCCAATCCGCACCCATTCCACTGTTTGACAGAAATAAAAGCGAGACGACGACGACTCAAAAGTTTGCCCTGCATTCGGAGTGGTCCTGGGGGAGGAGCAGGAGCTGGAGGAGGATTGTTGCGGTGATGGCGCCTGGCTGAAAGTAGTTTGCCTGACAGGATTTAAGTTTGAGTTGCAAATTACGCCGACGACGCCGACGACGACGGCGACTTGAATTAAACGTTTCAGATATCACGTATACGCACCGCTGCCCGTTATCCCGAAAGTTTAATGTGCATTTCATTTCAAATGTTTCGCTCGATCTGCATAAAATATTCATATATACCGCCGCCAGCCGGCTTGGGGTCGAGATTTCCCGAATTATCCGTCATAAGTGTTCAGTTCCGAGTGTATATTTCGGTTTCGGGCCTTATCTGCTGGCATTATGCGCGTGGCGTCGGAAAATTAAAATAATTTCCACATTCGCCGCAGCGAGCAATTAATCAAGACTCGCCGCTAAATGATATGCGGTGCGGTGCGGTGCGGCCGAGTTATGAGAACGCATTTGGGCCGAATGGTTTTTGGGCTCCCGGCTCCTTACTCCGGGATCTGTTTTTTTTTTTTTTCGGCAACTGATTTATGAGCGGATACCCCGCCACCTGTCGTCCCTCCGCACCGCCCTTCGCCCGAGCCTGGCTTAACCCTCTAAAACGCCCGACAATCTGCTCATCGCCCGGGCCCCGTCTTGATATCTCCCGCTGCAATGTGTCACTTTCGGTTTTATTTTGGTCCTGGCTGAGATTTCCGCTACCGAAACTTTCCGGGTTCTCAGCATACAGTCTTCGCCTTGAGATTTGCTTTCTGCACAGAGAAATAATGTGACATTCTAATGGAAGATACAATTTTAATGTGATAAAAATGTATATTGATCAAAAGGTGATTTATTATAAATTATTTGAAAAGCCAAAATCATTACATCCATATTTCTAATAGTTTTAAAATATTCTTAAAATTAATTTTTGTAAAAACTCTTAAAACTAATTGTAAATAAAAAAGAAAGTGATTTTAGATAAAAGATTTCTGAGTATTTCTTGCTTTTATTAAATACTATTACCTTCATTTCATATTTAAATTGAATAGATTGGAAATTCTATCAAAACGTATTGTTAAACTCTATTAAAACTTATAAAAATTTGATTCAAAGAAAATGGTTTCTATGCCTTATTTTTTTTCTATCCGTGTTGCTGGCTATATTCCCCTTTTGCCAGTTGCCAACTTTAATATGTTGGCACAGCACGGAGGCACGGATTTCGCCTCAAGTTTCCATTACATTGCAGCGGAAGCCGGATGTTGAAATTGTTGAGGTTGCTTCGCCATCGTCGCACAACTTGTGCTTGTGTGTGTGTGCGTGGTAGTGTAAGCAGCTTAGAAGAGTCCTTCGAAGGATGGCAGTGCCGAGGAAATTGCCTTGAATGCCATGGCTACCGCGACGCGATTCGAAATCAAATCCGGACGCGAACACGAAACCCAATCGCGGGGTTTCTTTAAATGTTCAATCAAAGGAGTTTCCACGTTCGCCGAGTCTCTGCAGGAATGATTCAATTTTTTCCAGCAATTGTCGCCATTTGAGTTGGCATTTTCGAAGTGGCCTAAGTGCAATTCAATAAAGTTCTACATGTTGCATATACAGCACTCAAATAGATTAGCATTTCGGTCTTTAAAAGTCCATCAATCCAAGTTATTTACCCATTTAAGCCAAATAAAGTTGGTTATAAACTTTTGCTAAATTTATGGCCATGTGGGTGGCGGCTAACATTAAATTTATTTAAATGCACCCGGCAATAATTGTATCTGGCGAGTTTAAATAAACTTATAAAATGATTAACCTTCTATCCAGACTTTTTGCATTTATCACGAAAATCACTATAATTTCATGACCTTTTTATCACTTTCGAGAAACTTTAAATTTTCGTTCTCCAAATCCATTTATCTAAAAATTCATTGTTTGAATTTGCAAAAGCCCCATTTTATTCGTTTTAAATTATTCAATTGCTATATCGACTTTCAAAGAATTTTCCCCCTCATAAATTGCACAAGGCTTTTGCCTTAAAGGCGAAAAAAATATGAATATGCTGCGAATGGGCGATTTTCCGATACATTGCCAAGTCCTTGCCTGTTGCGTGACATTCGATCTTCGTGTTTTCCCTTGCTCCATCCAAGCTGACTTTCCACTTTCCTTCACGGATGCTCGAGGGTGGCGCAAAATGCGTGTGTCATAAATCTACTCCCGCGCCTTTCGCTTAAAATCAAGCTATTTATCACGAGGCGCCGCCAACGACGACTACGACGTCATGCTGCTGCTGCTGCTGCGGTGGCAGCCGGGATACCAGGATACGGGTATGCCAAGATGCCGGAATGCCAAATACCACGATGCCTCAATGCTGTGCCGTACCGTACCGTGCCGTGCCGTGCCCGTTCCTTGCCACACTCTTATCATTAACGAAACGGGGCGGGGCGGGACGGAGCATCAGCTCCGAAAACGCATATGTTCCCGTTGGTATTGTTGATGCCTCTCCACAGGATTTTTTATGGGTCTGCCAACGCTCTCGGCCCGCCTGCTGAGGTAAAAAGTTGCGGACAACAAACTTTTGCTCGATGTCCTCGTCTCCTTTCGTGTTTTTTTTTTCGTTTTTGTATTGGTAGGCTTCGGAGATCCCTTGGTGCGTGTGGAGGTGACAAGAATCCGGTAATTTGTGCTCCAAGGTTAAATGTTAATGTTCGCCATTATGCAAACATTTGACGTTTTGTTTTAGCAGCTACGAAACAACGGGTTATGAACACGTGCGACAGCCAAACCCAAAAGGTCCTCGCTGCGTATACGTAATTTTTTATGCTCCTGCTAATTTGACTGGCGCCAGGTAATAAGGCTTCTTCACCCCAACCCCGGTTTATGTTGTTGTTTCGGCCAAAAGTTAGTTTGCTTAGGCTGCCGGCCATAATTTAAAGAAGCCAAACTAAACACGGCCAAAACGACAATGTTTACGCTTAACTGTTTCTGGTCACCGAAAGGAGTTAGGCGAGCCCAAGGCAATACAGTTGGCCTCCTTAAAATGAAACTGAGACTTAGGGCTTCGGAAATTGTACTTAAAAGTAATTTTTAAATAATTTAAAACAATCTTTTAAAAATATTTTAAATTTTCCCATCAAAATTTAACCAGGAAAAAGCACTTTTTTAAAATTTTTTTTGGTCTTTATATTCACACTTTATGCCAGTTTTAAAGAATTAAATAAAACAAGGGGATATATTAACAAATTCAATATAAATTCAACCTTGAAATCAACCTTTTTATAGGAGTTCTACTGTATCAGCGGGATGCCCTTTTGGGTCTAACTAAGAAGGATATTCTTGAAATGGCTGCCTGGCGACCGTCTTAATGGCAGCTCCAAATGTTGCTAATGTTAATTTAAGAAAATGCCTTGGCCGAGTATGCGCTATGTGTGTGTGTGTGTTACTTCGCAACACTTGCGGTGTGGCAACATTTGTGCATTATTATTTGCGGTCAAGTCATTTGCGGCTTGGCCTTTTCGGCTTGGCATATTCCAACCAAAGCCAAAACCCCTTTTTAGCCGCAGCAAATAGCTGTGCCAGCAGCGAACTAATTAAAGAAGTATTCATTTAAAAATACTTGTAGCTCCGACGGAAATTACACACACACACACACACACACACACACATACACACACTCATACATACATATGTGGCTTCGCTTGTGTGACGTACATGAGGCAATCAATTACGGCGGACCGTTTTGGCCAAAAAAAAAGCGAGTTGCCTACTTTCCGGCGCCCGCGTGTTTGCCAACACAGCAGCACAATTAATTATGTACATTGGAGCCCCTTCAGCCACGCCCCCTTCACACATTTTTCCCCCTTTTCTTGGCTGTTTGCCTTAGTCTGTGTTTGCTCACACTGGGAGAAAAATCGGGTGTTGATGAAAATGTTGATTAATATGATTTATTAGTTAATATTAGAGTAATTACTTAAAAAATTATATTTTTAAAGCACTCAATTTAATATTTTTCGGAACAAAATAATTTTAAAAAGGTTCATTGATATTTAAGAAATAAGTAATAACTAAATATTCCCAAATATTTAAAGTAAACAAAGAAAATTCAGATTGTTTTTACATTTATTTTAAATCCTTAGTTGGTTATAAAATAAAATAATTTTAAATTATTGAAATAATTGTCGCAGTGCAGTGAATGTTTGTAGAAGGATGAGAGTCATCCTTGAGCTTAGACGACAGCATATGCTCATGCATGCCTAATTACGATAAATCCTTGCCCTTGCCCGCTTACGCTCACAACTTTCTCTCTCACTTTCACTTTCGCTTTCACTTTTCCCATTTTTGGCCAAACTTAGTTGGCGAGAACAAGCGCGCCCAAATGAGGTAGCAACAAATACAAAGACACTGCAGATGAATCCTCTGTGTGTGTGTATGTTGAGTGTGAGTAGGCGTTCATAATTATGGCCGTATTTAGAGAAATTGGTTATTATGTGCTTAACGCCATTTGTCTGACTGGAAATAGTTTGTTTTCAGAGCCGCCCCTGTTGATGGGAGGTCCTTTAAGGAGGCGTGCTTGGAAAGTTTCGCAAGGAGGAACCAATTCTTGGAAGGATTTTCAAGGAATTGTTAGCTTTTCGGATATTAATAGTTTTCTTGGAGAATTATTAAGAATTGCTTTTCATAATGTTTGAGAAATGCTTAGCAAGAATTAAATAGCTTAGTTGTTAAATTAAATTGTTGTTAATTTGTATAGAGACATTAATATATGTGTTGTAAATATATAATTAAACATTACATATTTAAAATATCATGGCAGAAAAGATTCATTTCCTTTGAGATCTTTCATTTCAGAAATACACATATTAAATGTTATTACAAATTCAATTATTTAGGGTATTGGATAGAAAAGAAAATTGGTTTCCTCCCTCATCAAGGGAAAAATAAAATATAATAAAAAGTAATCACTATGTATGCATTATAATAAATTTCAGCTAGTCCCGACATCCCTCCAATTAAACTTTTCAAAGAAAACCCAATCAATTACCGTCCTTTGTTCGATGATTAAGATGATTCCTTCCAATTTCCTCTTCGGCCATTTCAGCTTATATCCTTCAATTAAAGTTTCCTGTGAAATTCCAATCAACTCGCAACTCTCGTGACCACCCTCTTAGTTAGTTGTGCTTGCCAAATACTTGAAATTGTTTGCTAATTCGTTATTATTGCCACTTTACCACGCTGCCAAACTGGCAACTTGTGTTGGCCCGCCCGGAGCTGTATCTGTATCCCACCTTCAAGATGCCAGCGGCAATTAGCCGGGTGTCCCCCCCCCCCCCATTCGAGAGTGGAGAGTGGATCTCGGATCCTTGTTAGCCCCGGGCTCGCTGCATGCACATGTCCATCAATAATGAATCCCAAGACTCCTCGCTCGCTGCTCGTTATGCCATCTGTCAATTGGCCATCCATCAATACTAATTAATCATGCTCGGGCCTAATGACACGCTCTCCAATATGCATCGAATGGCATGGCCTGAACCCGGCTCTAATGGAGCTGGTTTTCAGCTGGTGGAAAACGAATTTTCGCACTGCCAATGCAATTGCACTACGCCATTTTAATCTCACCAAGACAGGCCAGAACAAAGCACCTGATGCAGTTAGAGAAATAAGTGTTTATAGGTGAATTAATTTCTAAGTAGAGTTTACTTTTTTTACTACTTTATTTACAGGAAATTTAGGAAATTTTCTGAAATTTGGTTGTTAAATATTTATTAATTTGTGTTATTTTTTTCTAGTGTACTTGGGGATAACGTTAATGGGGACTGACCTAGAGTCCGTCAACAACTTCGGCGACTGCCTTGGCGAATGCGTTGACATCTTTGTTGTGGCCCGCTCATAAATCGCAATTATTTGAGTTTGTTTTTCTTTTTGTTTTTAGCGGCGATGGCTTTGTTTCTGCCGGAATATATCCGAACGTGGCAAACTCAATTCATCAGCCACCGATTGACACAAGACTGCCATGGGGAGACGGCCAAAAAGATAGACAAAAGACCAACAGTCTGGCGGGAAAGGCAAAATGCAGACCAATTATATACAAAGTGGTGACAGAGGGGAATGATTCTATACATAGAATACTAAACTGGTACTGGTACAACATGAACGTGGCAGGAATATTAACAAATTGGTTCGCAATCGAATTAGTTCTTATTTATATCACTATCTATTTATTCACACATCAATTGGCCCAAAGCTATAGCTATAGCTACTAATAAAGGCTTTTAATTTCTATAAATATTTAAGAAACTGCCGAAAATGAATCATGCTGGGCTAAGAATTGCGTGGGATCTGTTTTTGCTTAAGATTTTCTTTTATCGTGCTACTGGGGAAAAGTGAAATTGCGATGAAGATCGAAGATCGGAGGAACTGCGGAATAAACGAGAACAATAACAGGTAATGGGGATTCTTTCACAACGTATTAAGCCAATTTATATATCTGCTCTTGGACTTTCTGCGCGACATTGTAAAAAGCGGAATTCATATATACTCGTAGATAATTGTGGCATTTTGTATATATTTTATTTTCAATATAATTTCCACTCGCAGGTTCGTTGGGGTCGGGTGAAGCTGAGAAACAACAAAAGTTCTACGTGAAAGTGGGAAGAAGACTCAGCTGAAATATTTGTGGTTGTTCTTATTGTTGCTATTGTTGCTGTTGCTGCTGCTCGGCAGGTTATATTTATAAAATTTCACCTCAAGAACGGCTGATCATCAACTGGTCGAGAGAAAAACATTCATTTTCATTTCTGGCACGCTCGCGAGTGGACGTGCGGACCGATACGCCGATAATAGCTATAGCCCAGTTCGATATACACCTATCTATATATATATAGTATATATACATATAGTGCATATATAGTGTGCAGAGAGGTGCAAAGATCTGTCCCAAGATCTTTCACCTGTCGCCCAGTGCGTGAGGGTGCAAGGATATATACTACATATCCCTCGAGAAAAAAAAATAAAACTAATCCAGCATCAGTAAACGCGTCGCGAGTGTTTGTTTAAGCCAAAGAAATAATATATCGAAAATCAGTTTGAAAGTGAAGCCAGTGAGAGAGGATTTGCAGGCGCCGAGGCATGCGAATAAATTTGCAAGACTTCCGCGAATCAACAAATTGCAGAGCCCAACTCAAGTGAGTGGAGGACACACCTCTTATTTTGCGCATTTCTCATTTGGAACCCCTTTTTTTCTTGTTGTTGTTGCGTGGAGGAGACTTATTCAAATGGAGATGAGCTTTGGCGCATTCAATGGCTGCTGATTATGTAAAAAAAAAAACGAGGCGTGAGAATGTGAGAGAATCGGGCGAAAGATGTCAGGTTGTAGAGCCTGAAAATGTCACCTGGTTGAAAATTTCCCACCTCCCCTCCTCCCACACTCACGCCCCCGCATTCGTGAAAAGCTGTCAAAATTATTTTCATTTTTCTCAGCTTTATTCGTGTTGTTGTTGTTGTGGTCGCTGAAATTTATTAAAGCATTTTGACATAATCATGTATACAAAATATATGTAGATGGGAATCTTCTTCGGAATTGGTGTGCCTAGTCAGCTCATCAAAAAGCATGGCAATAATTTTCCTACACACACACATAGGAGCAACGCACATTGCTCATACGCCGCGTTGCCTGCCTTATTTTTAGTTCGATTCAATCAGCGACATTTTCAGAGATTTTCTATTTCCATTTCGTGTTGCTATTTGCTGTTTGTGTTTGTCTTTTGCCCGCTGCCTCGCTTATCATTGATTGCTTTGTTTGCTTTTGTTTCGGTTTCAGTTTTGCTTTCGCCTTTTCCTCATTTTCCCTTCGTTGTTTTCTCATGCCACCCTTGTTAATTTTCCTTTTGTGTGGAATGTTTGTGTGTGGTGCTTTTCTCATATTTATTTTCATTTTCACACCTCTGGCCCAAAAAACAAACTCTCGTTGCTGTTATATATCATTTAATTTTTCATTCCCAAATGCAAAAGGAAATAATGCCAAAGATTAAATGCTGGCAAGTGTGAGGTTGAATTTATGCGCTGCCTGAAAGTAGGCAACAGTTTTTTCACAGTTTTCCTTTTAGCCTTATTGGGGAGCAGAGCGCCCTCCTCTTTCCCCTCTCACTCCTCTTTCTCTCTTGGTATTTTTCTAAGCTTTCCTCTTCTGGTAAATGCTGATGCTTGGCAGAAGTTCAAGGTCGGTGGCAGGATTAAACTGGGCTCTTGCAGTTTGCTGGCCAAGAATTTCTATTTCAAAGCATGTTTTTAAAGTTTTAATTTGCTGTTAAAAAAGTATGGAATAGAAAATAAATCAAATAAAATTCTCTCGTTCTTTAAGCGAATTTAAATTGAATTTAATGGAAATTTCATTTGAATTAAGATTAAGATCGCTCAACTATTTTATCTCTTTTATAGAAGATGTTGAAGTTTCTTTTAGAATATTAAATGTTACAAAAATATATAGTAATCAAATGTTTTTTATGTTTTATGTTTGTGAAGTCAACCAGTAATTAAGGATATTTTTTTACGGGTTTGTTTGATTATTTTTATGGCTTACGGTTTTCCCATACATTTTTTTTTATTTTCTGCTACAGAAACCCACTTTTCCAATTTAGTTGTATGAAGTTTAGCACTTAATCAATTATACTGTTGTAGGAATCCAAAACTGGGAATTTCTCGACATATGTATAGGGTCGACTGTAATCTTGGCTTTTGTAGTTTCGGAAATTGGTTTTCCATTGTCTTATTGTTTCGTTTAATTGAACACAACTTCGTCACGGCCAGTGAGTTAATTAAACTGATGTGGTTTTGATGGCATATGGTCGACACCGCACCTTGCTCTTCTCTCCCCCCTTACCCCACCGACCTCTTCGTTCATTCATTAACCTGGCCAAGTGTGTGCAACCAAGGAGCTTATCTGTCGCCCTGCACAAGACTCATTTAACTTCATTACCACTCCCGCATTTCGCATTTGCCATTTCCCATTTTCCACCGCACGCCGTGAATTCGTCATTGTTTTGCCTGCCGCAGCCTTTGAGGCAATGTAATTAAGTCGGCATCATGCGGCTTATTCGCATCGGTGTTAATGGCCAGGTAAACGTCGCTGGCCGGACCCATTCCCCACTCAACGAAATCGATCTGACCGTAATGCCGCCCAACTCAATTGTATCTCTCTCTCTTGCTCCCCATTCGATTTGATTCGGTTCGTTGCGATTTGTTTCCTGCTGTGCAGTGGCCAAAATCTCTGTCGATTAATCATCAAATTTGGCACTGTCAATTGCTTTAATCGTCCCTCGTTAAATTTTTGTAAACTTGAAATCTATTGCGGGAAAAAGACAAAAATATAGCTAAACCTACAACAAAGTGTATGCATACATTAGGAATTTGCAAAACAATATGAATGAATAAATAATTTATGCATTTTTGTGCAATACATATTTCTGTAAACAAAAAAAAGTTAATCAATGAGAAATCTTCGATAGGAGAAGTTTGTGCATTGAATTTGTAAATTCCTATAATTACAATTTCACATTTTTGCATAAATTATTTTACATTTTTGCATTTGCCATTATCTACTCAATATATTAAATTACCAAAATGTTTTGATAGTAATACTAATTGTTTGACAAATATAAAAAAAAAGTATGTAAATACTATTTAATTACAAAAATTTTAATTGAATTTATAAACTTGAAATACCAATTACATATTTTTTGTGTATCAATCTTGCCTCTTTTCAGTCAGCAGAGTTAACAGTCAAGGAAAAGGCCCCGCTTAAGGGCGCCTCGGATACCGTTAGCCGGAAGTCGGCACCTTTCCCTAGAAGAAGAAGAAGAAGAGAAGCAGAAGCAACGGTAAGCAATCGCCGCTGAAATTGGAACGTCACAACACTTTTCAGTTTAAAGTTTTCTTCGCCTTCAACGAACAAAGTTTCGATTGCATCTGCTCTGCTCTATCTGCTCCCTTTATTTATAGCCTTCAAATATTTTGCAGTTCTATCTTTGGCCCAGTGCAGAATGCAGTCCGTGGATTCCGGGCTAGTGAGAATCTATTTTTGGTGCACTCCCATAAGGGAGATACCGCTACACACACACACGTAGATGAAAAGAAAAACAGCGAAAGGGAGTTTTTGACCTTGAAAAGAGCACAGAGAAAAATGTTACTCGGATTGGAAATTGATTCCAAAACAATATTTAGCAATGGTACAATTTAAATATATGTATATAATCATGTTTGAAGATTATTGCTACAATGAAACGAAACATATTTTCAGCAAGTAAATTAAATTAAATCTATGTAGATACAAATACTAAAACCAATAGATACTAATGCGAGAAAGCAGCGCTAAACTCTTGATGGAAGTGAAACTTTTCAATTAGCCCGGCAAAATGCTTAGATAGTTTTCCGGAAAATCTCGAAGAGAATCGGGGGGAACCTCTCCGGATCCGCGTCCGAATCCGACCAATGCTCGCTCCAATTTTCAATGAAGTTTATTTTTAGGGCCACGTTACAGCGAGATACACAAAAGCACACAAATAGCCCAGCAATGGGATATAGATGGAAATTGCCGATGCCGATGCCGGCGTGCGTCCAAATGGGAATACAAGCTCATTTGATGACGTCAAAGAGTGTGCGTACACGTATTCAAAAGAGATATATACATATATATGGATATAAAGATACATTCGAGTTCGTAAATCGGTGAGATGAGCAAATAAGCTTCCTGCGGCCTCAAGGCAAAATAAGAACTTCATTTGCGGGCCGCACAGGCTGTGCAAAGTATTTGTATCTTTGTATCTCATTAATGGGCTGCAGGCTGCAGCTATAGATACACACACACACACATCCCCAGCAATGCCAAGAATATATTTTTGCGTTTTTCTTGCGATCGCGCATTTTGTTTTGTTTCGCTCGCTCTCTCCGCTGGCGAGCTACACAAGTATCCGCAAGATACACAGCGAAAATGAGAGAGCGCGAAGAAAAGTAAGAACGTTGCGATTGTGTATATATATTTAAAATATTATAGACTTCTCTTGTTTTGCTTGTGGCTCATGTGCTTGGCAATTTTCACTTGCCTTCAGTCGCTTTTTACATTTCCAATCGAATCCTACGAGGCGCGTTTCTCAGCAAAAATTACCACACGAAAAAAAAAGAAAAAAGAAGAAAATCCGACAAAAAAAAAAATCCGATATAATATATACAAAATTGTACAGATATAGATTTATCGAAAGTAAAGTAAAAGCGAACGGAAATCAATCGAATCCGCAGCGTTCACACATTTAATGAAAGTGCCCCGGATCGAGTTGTAAACGATTTTGAATTTTAAGGCTTCTCGCATTGCCAAAAACCAATTGCATTTTATGATTGCCTTCGAGTGCCGCTTTGACAGCATCAGCTCTAGCTACGATTGCCAAACAGTTTCCCATTTCTATTGGTGAGTTGGTCTGGTCGGGGGTTCCTCCTTTCTGGTGTTTTTCTTTTTTTTCGGACGGTTTGCGCTCTGCGGTTTAGTGGCGACGGTTGGTGACCCAAATTTCATCGAATTCATTTCAATTTATTTGTGTTGATTTCAATTTTTAGTGCTTTGGCGTTGATGATTTTCTGTCACCCGCTGAAAAGTTTTGACCCATTTCGGTATATATCTCGTATTTGACAGGCGCTGTTTTGGCTATAGCTTGCCAATTTCTCCGCCAGGGTCAAGTGTGTGTGGGTGTGTGTCTCATTTCCGTTTCCTGTCCGTCATTTACTGTTTCCTTATTTTCCGCTAGTCACATAACTCGTCTTAATTTTAACCCACCCAAGGTTAATCGCTGCTCTCGCTGTTTGGCTGCCGTTCTGTAAACAAAACATTGAACAACTGTCCCCATCAATCTTGAACAAGAAAACAAAGGAATTCGTTAAACTATAGCCTTCGCCTTCGTCGTAGTCTTTGCAACTTTCTGCTTCATTCGTGGCGTTCAAATTCACGGAAAATTGCCATTGCCATTGCCATTTCCAACTGCACATAAATTCGCCGGGTTAAAAGCTAGTTTGGTGGACTTCAAAATTTAACTGGGCGAAGGAGGGCGAAAGGCTTGGTGGTTTCCATTATGCTGCCGAGCAGCTTTTCCCCTTTTCATTTTAATCCTTTCAGCAGCTATTCACAATTGCAATGGCTAAATTAAATTCCCCCCATAAATACACACTCACACACACACGAACAGACGTAGTTTCCAGTTTTAAAAGGACCTTCTTTCCGCCACCACCCGCGCTCTCCTTATTGAGCACGCACAATTTGAGCCAGCGACAAAATTTCTATTCAATTTGATTTTAAGCGCATTTTCCAGTTAATTGCACTCCATTCGCATATGCCCTCACACACACTCACACACACACACACAGACTTTTTTGCGATTGTGAACTTTTGGCCGCATTAAATGGATGCTTTAAAATAGTATCTGAAAGCGCAGCAACCCAAACACGACAATAATGGCAAACAGGCGCACGACAATTAGCGGTGGGAACCATGAGCCATGGAGCCATATCCTCCCACAACACCCGTGTTTTTTCATTCACCAGCAGGAAGTGCGCAATGGTCTGGGTTCTGTGCACGAGCCACCACGGCGTATACGCGATGCATATCGCCAGCCACTCAGCTCAGTCAGCGCAAAAATCGTATTTATACTTCCCATATACACTTTCCTCGTTCCTACGAAAAATGTGTGTCACTTTTATTATTAAAATTTCAACGGCGGCCAGCAATGTTCCCTTTTCCAAATATACAGAGAGCGAGCAGCTATTGCAACTTTATGAAATATAGTATGTGACAGCAGGTTTATAAAAATATTAAAATTCAGTTCAACCTTTGAATTTAATTTACTAAAGCGAATTGTGTACTGCAATTCCAATTAATAAAACTTATTTCCTCATAAAGACATTGCAATACATTTTCTTGTGTTAATGCGAAATCAATTTTGCAGAAATACTGGTGTTTGTTTATTCCGAAGACAACACATATTGGTTGCTTTCAGTTGAACTGGGATAAAATCCAATTAAATCGGTTTTCACTATCAATATTGGAACGTCAAGGATATTTAAAGTGAAATGTTGTTTAATGAACAAATATATTTTTGGCAGCATCCGGAAATGCATCACACAGCCGTAATTATGAATCATGTGTGTGTGTGTGTGTGTGTAGTTTTCCAAACGTAAGTTGTGAGTTTTCCATCGTTAATGAATATTCGATGCCGCCCTTTGAAGTTCAAAACAAAGATCACATTTCCGCCCGTGAAATTCAAAAATCCCATCAAGCTTCGGGTGTCCTCCCAGGACGGGGATAATAATCGGGGGAATGGGGGAGTGGGGGAAAGATATTAGATACATATACGGTTCGTCTAAATAAACTTGCCAGAGCCGCTTTTAATGAAGCAGCCATAAGCAGATTTGTGGCTTAGTGTATTTACCCGGGCCAAATGAAGTCGCGACTTACGTCAACGAAATGGTCAATTTATTGTATGACTTTTGCGGTCCTTCTGTTCTGTTCTGTTCTGTTCTGTTGTGTTCATTCAAATGCAAGAATTTCGTGGCAATCCGATTTTTCTTTTACTTTTCCTCTTCTTTCCCCAATTTATTTCGTACTTTCGTACTGGGGGAGCTTATACCGGGTCTGCCTGTCGTCTTATGA